>CM040406.1:7107671-7348564 GCA_022702515.1 Ilyophis sp. 1 JC-2022 | reverse complement strand
TGTCGATCGTTCATCATCATTAATGCTTAAAGTACATGCAAAAGACAAATGCCCATATAAAGAAAAGCTCTCTACAGAGGCAAAGGAGCCATATATTACAAAATTGAAGTTAGTGAATGATATAGATCCTTACGAGTTAGGAGACATAGAATGGCTTACCACCCATCATGGTCACTGATGTAGGCACCTATCTGGTGCCTACACCTGTCAACAATTTCAAAATCTTTAAATTTAAATCTTTGGAGGCCCATGTCCAATTTACAAATGGGTGGGTACAGGACCTTCAGATCTACAAGCCAAATGCCAACTAGACAATCATCTGGACAAAAGTAAGCTATCTAATGTTATGCTAAGTGAATGCTAACAAAACATAGGCTAATCATGCATAATTAATCTACCCTAGCAAAATGAAACACATAACGTTAGCCTCCCTTTGTGTTTTGAATCTTATTCAATGTGTATAGTTCAGCAAGTATTTTTGACACCTACAGTACTGTTAAACAGCCAGCGGATGGCAATCTTACCCTCGTAGATAACGTTACAGTTATGCCAAGATCCTGAGTAACTAGGGATTGTAGTACTAGGAGTTGGAAAACTATGAAAAGTAATCCCATTATCCAATTTTTTTTTGTTCGCTGGTCGTGCGATTGGCTGTTACAGCCCACTATACAGCAGTGTTTACCGACTATACAGCAATGTTTACCTACAGAGTTGAGTGGTTGAGACTAGAGCTAGATGTGTGGTGGCGGTGTCGTATTCACCAAAGATGGCCGACCTGCTGTTGATAACGTCACGTTCCCATTCCCTATAGCACGCTTACCGTAGATAGCTACGGTAACAAGCTAGCTTATGTTTTTATCCAGGATAGACATTGAGGTTAAGTCAGAGATATATTTAGCTACTAAACTCCTCAAAAAAAGTTCGGAAACGTTATTTCGGTCGATTATTCCTCCCCTTTAATAATACCAATTGGTATTGTATTTTTTATCGTTGGAAAGCCTGATTAGTCACCTTTACAACGAGGTACAACTTGTAAGGATCGTGCATTCGTGGAATGAGCAACACAGCTAACCGTGTGGGTAGCGGCCCAAAAAAATGTGCCAAAATCCCCTGCAATATTCTTCTGTTGGTATTCACTCTCGTTTTGAGTTGCTTGGTGGACTGGATGATTGCACTCTCCCACAGTAATAAGGAAAAAACAACACATATTGGCCATTTTTACACTTTATTCATTTTACACTGTCAGGGACCTCAGTAGTGTGTGGAAGATCCATACGCAGCCACAACAGCTTGGCACCTCCTCCTCATGCTGGTCACCAGCCTGGTCACACACTGCTGTGGGATGGCATCCCATTCCATCCCACTGGCATACACCTGCCAGCACTTGAAGCTCAAAACGAGAGTGAATACCAACAGAAGAATATTGCAGGGGATTTTGGCACATTTTTTTGGGCCGCTACCCACACGGTTAGCTGTGTTGCTCATTCCACGAATGGATGATCCTTACAAGTTGTACCTCGTTGTAAAGGTGACTAATCAGGCTTTCCAACGATATAAAATACAATACCAATTGGTATTATTAAAGGGGAGGAATAATCGACCGAAATAACGTTTCCAAACTTTTTTTGAGGAGTTTATATTTACATTTTAATGAGTTAAATTCATGAACATTATTCAATAAACGTAATCAAAAAAGTTACCTGAAGGCATACGAGGTGCTGAGAAGGCTTCGTCTCTGTGCTCTTTGCGTGAGTGTCTGGTGATGACGGCTCTGAGATCCGAAAAACCAAGAACAATGTCATCTATAGTCTCCCCGATATCATGCCTTCGATTCTTCTTAAATTGAGTAGCGATGAATCGATAGCCATCAATTGTGCGCAACCTAAGATAGACCCCGTGGAATTCTGGGCCATCCGTGGAATAGTAAAGAAGCCGCAGAATAGTCGACAAGCCGCAGAATCATGCAGAAAATTTAGTACTAGTCACCACCACTAGATGCTGCTGTATGGGTTTGCAGCAGCTAGCTCAGTTGACTGACAAGACGTTGACAGTTTTGACAGGCAGACTGTCATAGGCGGTCTTTGCTATGTCATTCGTTTCACCTGAAACAAGCCTCTCAACTGAAAGGGGCCTCGCCTTAATCATAAACTGAAAAAAGTATTTATATAATTTAAAAAAATTAAAGAATAAAAGAACCGCTGACACAGTTTTCCCATTAAGCCACTGTAAGCACTGTTCCTAACTTAAGCTATTTCAGTGATGCCTTGCTTCTCCTTATTTTTCTATAGGCTAGTCAGAATTATCACATACAGTAGATTCATAATACCAGTTATGTGCATAATTTGCATAAAATACGTAGCCCAATGTATATACCTTAAAAATTATGTGTTTTTACATAACAGCAACATGTTACAGCCGTGACTGTGGTAGCGCTGTAGAAACAACAACGATGCTGGGCAGTGGAAAAATGGAATAAGAATATTTTCAACATTAAACAGAAACCAGTTTTAGAATCCTTACGAGGTAGGATATTTGGTTCCTTAATCTGTTTATCAGAGATTTGTAGGGGAAAAAATGTTAACGTTATACCGAAAATACATTGGGTAGGCTACAGTATACGCAAAGGAAAAGGAAAATGTTTATTTGTTACAGTTTCAACTTTTTAATAATAGTCTATAGGCTAGCCTATTATTGTTCCTATATCGAAACAAACATATTTGTAGTGTGTAGAAACGGTCACCTACATTTTATGCATGTTATTGTCTGACTGTGGCAAGATGGTTATAAATGTGTTTTGTATGCACAAGCGGCGACACTGTAGGAACAAGTTTAAAGTTGTTCACGAGAAATATGAATAGGCTATTATAATTGGGACATGTACGTGGCGAAAAAGCGCATTGCGCTTGATGCAGCATTTGTTGTAGTTATAGTCCAATGATTATTATTTTTGAAAGCTAAAGGTTGTAAATCTAAATGAGAAACCGTGATAAATGAGTAGGAAACATGCTGAAAGGACAAGATCTTATCCTATGTTATATGAGGATGGAGGAAAGCTGTTTTGTAGTGTGCAACAAAGTACTTGATTAATAACACTGCCTTCCCACCACGTTAACACAATAAAAGTGTCAATTGTCTGAGTGACTCCTGCTCTTTGTTTTTAATGGAGTTAACCTAAGTCTGCCATTTTAACAATGACAACTGTAACTTAATTATTATATGACCATTATTTTGTCAGAATTAGGCCACTTTTTTCAGTCCACGGAATATTGCAGAAAATTTCATTTTCAGATCGCAGATTTTTGGATTTTTTCCTGCGGAATCCTGGGGGGAGTACTAAGAGGCCTTGTTGAAACACACTTGCATTTGCGCAGGATTTAGTCAATGACACCCGCCATTTCTTTTCTCTTCTTCTTCTTTGATGTTTAACGGCAGTTGGCATCCACATTGTTGCATTACTGCCATCTTCTGGAGTCAATTGTGTGGTGTGGTCCTCATTAATATTTAGCAGCCTGTGGATTAGTGACTAGTAACTAAAAAATATGTACTAGTAACTTAGAATAGTTACTAGTAACTCTTGAGGAATAAATGTTAAAAAGGCTTGCCATAACCGTCTGAACTCCTCCTGAATAATTTAGCTGGAGTTCAAGGAAAGGTCTATGATGCTTCTCCCCGCATCTCAGCAGTGGATGATAGTGATGGGAGGTTCGACTCTTTTTACTAACTCGAGTTTGTATGAGCCACTCACCAAAGAGAGTCGGGTTTTGGAGTCACTCGAGTCATAAAGTCAGTCTAACTTCCGGTTTAGTCCTCCTGAATGGGATAAAGTAATTTAATAGTGCGGCAACTTTGAGACTTTCCAAATGTTATCGGAACGAATGGGTCAAATTCTGATAGTGAAACGAGTTATTTCGCGGGGGTTGTGACGCTCAAAAAAAATTATCCATCGTTTTATAGCCGCTCTTTTTCCCACGATTGTGTGCAATAAAACTGCTTTTCGGACGTGGAAGTTGTAATTACATGGTTTGACCACTAAATAAAATTGGCTTCAAAGCCCGGCGCTGTTCTGGGGGCTTGCTCAGTACTCTCACTCACGAGTTAACGAGCTCAAGGCAGGGTCGGGTTCCAGGGCTGGGGGAGCGAGTACTGGGTGACCGAGTGAGTAGCTATTTCGTACAACCCGAGTCAGACAGCTCCGGGCGGGCTGGGCGAGCAAGTGAGTGAGTGATTCGTGCAGCCAGACCTTCAGCTCAGGGCAGGGAGAGCGAGTACGGAGTTGAAACAAGCGCCAAAAAGTGGTTGCTTTCTCACAGGGCTAGGTTAATACAGTGATTTACTTGATGCATTTCCACAAATACAGTTAATATAAGAGTGGCACAATAGTTTTGTCTCGCATCGTCTTCGCAGTTCGCATTAGCAAGTAGCAGGTATTTCAGTGGCGAGTCAGTGAACGAGTTAGTGGAGGAGAGGACTTGTCACTCCTGAGTCAGTAAAAAGAGTCGTTCGTTTCAAACGATTTGTTCAAACTCACACATCACTAGTGGATGAACCCAGTAGCCTATCTAGCCTATCTTCTAGAGATAATGTTAGTAGCAGAACTCTCAAGTTAAATTAAAGAAATAGCCTAGGTTACTTCCAGTGACGGCGCCAGGAACTTATCTCTCCCTGGGCTAAGGGTGCGCTAGGTTAGCTGTGTTTCCCCCAGGATGGCTTTTGTGTGTATGACCAGGGGGGGTCTTCGTGTGGATTTAGTCAGCACTGACATACACAACCACTACAGTATACAGACCACACAATGAAATGCAATGCAATATGCGTTTTGTTTTTAAATAGACTAACGTTAGACGGTTGCAATACTCTTAACGTTTAAAGCTGGAGTATGCAGTTTTCCCCCACATCCTTGCCCACAACCCCACCACACAGACCTTGTTGTCAACGTGAAAGTCTGTTAGATACAATTTCAGGATTACAGATTGGTATTTTACAGTAAAAATGTAATCTAAAATTCCAGGTAAAACAACAAAATATTTTCTGTTGTTGCATAACACAGAGTTTGTGTAGCATTAGTCTGAACCAGGCATTATCTGGCTACAGTCTGTAGCTACGCTTTGGTAACTTCTAGCCACGTAGCCAGTTCGCGCTAACATGATCTATACGACATATAGAGTACTCAATTGACTACGTCACACTGGTTTCAGAAGTAAATTCTCCATTAATTTAGAGCGTAGACATTAACTAAAACTTACTTTTAAACCATTTCTAGTGATTATGTCTTACCAATATAACGCCCGTTCGCAAACTGTCGTTTTTCTGGACCAGCTTTGAGTATAATTTACGTTTTAGTATTTTTTTGTGAATATACCAACGCTGGCAGTTTAAAAACTCAACGTCTCGTAATTCCCTCCGGATGAGCAGCATTGTCTCCAAACGTTGTCATATTACGTTAGCCAGCAGTAGCACACAGCTCCGTTATTAATTGTTAGCTAGCTAGCTTGAAGGACTAAAAGCTAGAATTGCATTATGTGGTTAATCGCAGCATAGTGTCTGACCTTGTCGGGCGGGCTTCTCAACTTAGCAAGCTAACATTAGCTAGTCGTCAGCGGCAGTACTCCCATCTGCCAAAAATGTCCAGACAGACGAGATGATGATATCTTATTGGCCAAGAACCACCCGTGCATTGCAGTACTGGATGTGTAGTCCGAGAACTACAATCATTAATCCATTACTTAAAAAAACAAAATTGGAACATGCAATATATGGTCTATATCCTTATACCACACAGGCTAATCCAGGAACGTTTCGGCTCATTCTATAAATCAGATTTCAAGAAATAGTCGATAGTCTCCAAAGCCCGTTCTATCTGTCATCGGGAATTTACTTCAGAAACCAGACTCCGCCCACGTACTCTATAACGTTATCAAGCATGCCCTTCTTCCAAGAACTAGCCAACAAATAAAGTAACGTTATCAATAATACCAATTACCAGCCTAGCTACTATTCATTATAGGTAATTACAGTTGTCTGGAAAGCAGAAAGTCCATTCATGTTGAAAGTTTTGACCTACCTGTCCAGTCTGTCTTTAAACCAATTTGTTCCCGAAGATCTCACCACCTTTTGAAATTAGCACGTATGTTTACTCAAGTTTTCGAGCAAGTTTTCTCCAATTCTCATTTATTTTCTCTTTCCGTGAAATAGCGCCGGTGTAACGGGTCACTGTGAAATGTTAATCTCACAGTTGATTGGTCTGCGATGTGGTCATGGTTAAGCCACTGTTTTGAAAACTAAATTCGGAGCGAATTGCTGGTTTTAGAATGCTGAATTTTAGGGTATAAACAGTCTATGGTGCTGGATTTCTCTCAGAACAGTTCTTTCTTTGATTGCAACCAACTAAGCATGACCGTTCCCTGACATTTTTCAAAATAAAAGTTACATACTGCAGCTTTAAGTTAACCTAACTTTGATTGCGAGCTTGCGTGTGATATTTATCTCCTGATAGCAGCTGCACTGTATTTTACTTTGAATTGCATTAATTCCTCGCCAGGTTCAAACCTATATGGTTCAAACCACAGAACTGTATAAGAACAGTTCTGTGATTCAAACATGTAGGGCTGGATGACGTAGATGGTATTCGGGTTGAGGGCGTGGATTTAGACCACACCCATCCAATCCTTTCAAGAGTTTATTAGCTGACTTTGAGATGTATATTAATATACCTATTGACATTTGGTGGGTGTGTAGTGGATACATCCCTCTGAGTTCCAGGTATCAAAGCACGCCCCAGCAATTTTTTTCACTAGTAGCCAAAACCTAATTTCTACTCTGGACTCACTTTGTTCCTCTCCCTCATATACACACAAACAAACACGCTAGCTCCAGCTGCTGCCAAACCCAAAGTAGCCGAGGCAGAAAGTGGTAGGCGGCGGCACACATAGCCTCGTTTGGGCTTATAATAATGCGGCCAGCAAATAACAAATCACACGCTGTATAAATAGTTACCCATGCCATGTAGGCTACTCATTTTACACAGGCTGTTGTAACTAACATTACTTGCAAGATATCAACAATATTGGTTTCCATTTCAACGGGTACACATGTGGTCAATGCACTGAACTCTTTCCAAGAGAGAACGTGTGTAGTTGTAGGGACGTTGCAAAGGTAAACGTGTAGCATGCGTATAGTACAACTCCTGGCTCAACTGTGTATATACTTTCCTAAAAATAAATATATAAAGCAGTCAAGCCAGAAAGTCTGCACACCCCTTTCACCTTCTCCACGTTTTATTACGTTACAGACTTATACTACAATAGATTGAGTTCATTTTTTCCCTCAAACATCTACACACAATAGCCAATAATGACGAAGTGAAAACAGGTTTTTCGAAAATATGCAATTTTATTTTACTGACAAAAATGTTATTTAGGGGTTACATATCTGTACACACCCTTAGCCTAATACTTGGTTGCTGCACCTTTGGCAGTGATTACAGCTTCAAGGCGTCATGGGAAAGAAGCTACGAGCTTGGCACACTTGTTTCTGGACATTTTTGCCCATTCCTCTTGGCATATCCTTGCAAGCTCCGTCAGGTTGGATGGGGAGCGTCGGTACACAGCTATTTTCATCTCTTTCCACAGATGTTCAATTGGATTCAGGTCTGGGCTCTGGCTGGGCCACTCAAGGACATGCACAGACTTTCTCCGAAGCCACTCCTTTGTTCTCTTGGCTGTGTGCTTCGGGTCGTTGTCATGTTGGAAGGTAAACCTTCGCCCCAGTCTGAGGTCCAGAGCGCTCTGGGGCAGGTTTTCTTCAAGGATCCTGGTGTACTTAGCTGCATTCATCTTTCCCTCTATCAGGACTAGTCACCCCGTTCCCGCTGCTGAAAAACATCCCCACATCATGATGCTGCCACCGCCATGCTTAACTGTAGGGATGGTATTAGCCAGGTGATGAGCGGTGCCTGGTTTCCTCCAGACATGACGCTTGGTATTCAGGCCAAAAAGTAAAATTTTGGTTTCATCAGACCAGAGAATCTTGATTCTCATGGTTTGAGAGTCCTCTAGGTGCCTTTTGGCAAACTCCAAGCGGGCTTGTGATGTGCCTTTTACTAAGGAGGGGCTTCCGTCTGGCCACTCTACCATAAAGGCCAGATTGGTGGAGTGCTGCCTGGATGGTTGATCTTCTGAAAGGTTCTCCCATCTCCACAAGGATACGCTGGAGCTCTGTCAGAGTGACACTCGGGTTCCTGCTCACCTCCCTGGCCAAAGCCCGTCTTCCCCGATTGCTCAGTTTGGCCGGTCAGCCAGGTCTAGGATAATTCTTGGTGGTTCCAAACTTCTTCCATTTAGGAATGATGGTGGCCACTATGCTCTTTGGAACCAGTAAAGCTGCAGAGATTTTTCTGTGCCCTTCTCCAGATCTATGCCTTGACACAATCCTGTTTCTGAGGTCTGCAGATAATTCCTTTGACCCCATGGCTTGGAGTTTGCTCTGACATGCAGGTCAACTGCGGGACCTTATATAGGCAGGTGTTGGCAATCCCCAATCATGTCCAATCAATTGAATTTATCACAGGTGGACTCCAATTAAGTTGTAGAAACATCTCAAGCAGTATCAGTGGAAACAAAATGAACCTCAGCTCACTTTTGAGTGTCATATCAAAGGAGGGTGTGCACACTTGTGTACATATGATATTTTACATTTAGATTTTTAATAAATTAGCACAAATGTCTAAAAACCTGTTTTCCCTTTGTCATTATGGGCTATTTTGTGTAGAGTGACCCAACAACATCAAAAGACTTTTATACTCTGATACTATAACTTCTCTGCATTTGAATGGATCTCTATGGGAATTGGGGGTGGAACTAGAATGCTCTAAATGCTGTAAATTACACTGGAACAGTATGGTTGACTAAATGGCTCTAAGTTAACAAGGGTCTGACGTATCAAACAAGCCTTAAACCATAACTCTGCTGCCAGAAATACAGTAGATGTGGATGGGATAACTTGAATGGTTTCTTCTCCTGACTTATTTTTCCATAAAGTTCAAAATGTGTCAGTAGTTAAAGTGATCCATCCATATCTACAGCATATCTGGCAGCAGAGTGATAGTCGTAGTCATCGACGTCCCAAGTGTAGCATTCATATTTCCCTAAAATTATAAATTACAGTTTTAAGGAAACCCCTAAAAAAGGATTGTTAAGTGTACTTTTTAACGTATTTATTTACAAACCCCAATTCCAAAAAAGTTGGGACAGCATGTAAAATGTACAGAAGCCAATGGGTACAAAACGCACCGACGGGTGCAAAACACAACGAAAAATCGGAAAACAACTGCAAATCAGAAAACACAACGACAATTCCCCCTTAAACTCATTAACACAATGCAGGTTTAGATCGTTGAGAAAGGCTGAGGTGAATCAATAGGTTTCCAATTGGTACTGTGGACACATGGCCAGTAAAACTAAGCATTAGTCGATGAAGAATTCAAAGACAAAGCAAATGACAACGAGCCAAACATGCATTGTGTTAATAAGTTTATGAGAAATTGATGGAAAAACGTAATTACAAAAATGTTCGGGGGAAAAAACGAATTAGCTGCTTTTTTGGGAAAGAAAATGCCGTGTGTTTCCCCGTTTTTTGAATTCATAAAAACACTGTCGCTTTTATGCCATTTTAACGAACTCAAAACTACAAAAAATACTGTATCAAACAAGCCTTAAACCATCACTCTGCTGCCAGATATGCAGTAGATATGGATGGATCACTTTAAGGGTTGTTTCTACATTTCTTTCTTATTTTTAAATATATTAAATGTTGTGGAGGTGCAAAGTTCATTTATCTTTAACTTTATAAGTATATTTATCCTCATAAATTTCTTGATTTTTAACGTAAAGAAGACTTTTCTGTGTAGGACATGTTTTGTCCCGACTCTCAGGTCAGTGATCGCAGCAGTTCCACTTAACTGACCAAACAGCAACAACAGGCTAGCTACCATTGTCGAATGACAAAACTAGAAAGAATACAGCTACTATCTAACTTCGCTAGCGAGATAAAAACTAATTTATGTTCACTTAGCTACTAACGTTACTCCTTTCAGAAATGTCCACAATATTATCTGTAATGTTAATGAACCTACACGCGCCACAGAATGTAACGTTAGACTAAATCCTACCAACATAACACAGTGATACTTTTAAGATGACATTTTTAGCCAGTAAGTTAATAAACGTTATAACGTTAGGTCCGTTAGCTAACTTAAACTTATATGATCGCAACTGGCTAACGTTAACAACGGAAGCATGGTTTATCAGCTAAAAATCAATAGCCTATCTTACTTAACGTATAACGTTAGAGATATTTTCGGTACAATCCAACGAAAATAATTATCTTAGCCAAGTTAGCTACCATTATATCTTCCATTGCCATGTGGCTCTAGCCAGCTTGCTAACTTACATTGGGTAAAAAAGAAACTTAAAACTGGATGAGTCTCACATTCATAGATTGTATAAGAATCGTATCTGTCAGCCCTATTCAGACGGGATATGTTTTACGGGGCGAGTATTGTTTTACAATTCAGGGGTTAAGCAGAGTTTGTTGGTCGTGGGGCATTGCAGGAGTCAGACCGAAGTCCTATCCGCGGGGCAGAGGTACAAAACAGACAGCAGGCAAAAACTCGTGGCTAAAAACAGGCAGTAGAAACGATAGGCTGGCAGTAACGATGGTCAGTAAACAGGCTTGGATCTATAACAGTAGTCAGACAATGGATAAACGCTCAAAAGTGACAGTAGATAAACTAACATGCAACAATTTCACAAAGACATGACATGAACACTGAGCTTAAATGCAGGTGTAGACAGGTGCAGACACTTATCTTGAGAGCAGCATGCAAATGGAAATCAGGTGTGGAAGGCTGACAAGGTAACAAGATAATTAGTACTCGTTAGTAAATTAGTAAATGACATGCATGAGAAACGTAAGGTAAACATGAACACATGCTTAGAGAGTTAGTATTACCCAATCCTGATCTAACATTAGTAGATTACTAAATAGACACGGGAGAATGAAACAATGAGGGAAGCGTGAGCGACAGCAAGAGAAAGAAACAACATGAACGCAAGGCTGCGGAAAAACATGGAAATATGTATGCTTAAACAATGAACGGGAAATGTAACATGAATCAAACATAAACCGTGGCTAAACACAAATACATGACATAAACAAGAAATCTAACAAAGACAATAAAAGAAATATCGACGATTCCGTTCGGCCGTGCTCAATAGCGCGGCGCGGGCGTCCTTCCAGATCTTAAGGCAGCGGTGCATGTGGGTGGCGAGGGAGGGGACAGCAATCTCGGCCTCTTGGTTGGGAAACAGTGGGGGTAGGTAGCCGAGGGAAACTTCAAATGGGGACTTTCCAGTAGCGGCGCAGGGCATTGTGCGCATACTCGACCCAGGTGAGCATCTTGCTCCATGAGGTGGGGTTCTTGGCCGACACACAGCGTAACGCAGCCTGGTCTTAGTTGGCCCTTTTGGTCTGACCGTTAGACTGGGGGTGGTAACCTGACGTGAGGCTGGAGGTGGCTCCGAGAGCCGAACAGAACGCCTTCCAGACCTGGGAGATGAACTGGGGGCCACAGTCAGAGACAATGTCTGCGGGAATGCCATGGATCCGGAACACTTCTTTGACCAGTAAATCCGCGGTTTCTTGGGCAGTAGGCAATCCAGACAGGGGGATGAAGTGCGCCGCCTTACTGAACCTGTCGACCACAGTCAGGATGGTGGTGTTGCCCTCAGAAGGGGGGAGTCCGGTCACGAAATCCACCCCGATGTGGCTCCAAGGGTGACTGGGCACTGGCAGAGGTTGGAGTAGACCAGCTGGGGCCTGGTGAGAGGCCTTGCTCGTGGCACAGGTGGTACAGGCAGACCCGTAGCCAGGACTCGGTCTTAAGGGGGGCATATGAACTGCATGGGGGGGCACAATTATTATTAAATATTTTTGATAATCCGATGTGCTATTGTATTCGTGCAGCACTGACGCATACTAATTAGGCTATACTGAGGTCGAATACTAACCAAATTGGTCTCAGATAGATTGTATATGTCCCGATGTATTAGGCTATGCCTAAAATTATTCGAATGCTGTAAATTAAACGCGGAGAGCGGCAACAAAACTGGCGCATTCACAATACAGACATTCACTGTTTAGACAATTGGAACCAATCAGGTGCACTTACAAGGTTTTGTAAATAATTAGCTTTAGAAAATTAATAGATGGGACACCATGACTAAACAGGGGTGGTTGGCACCGTGACCGCGCAATCAGTGCACTTGCAAATAATAACTTTAAACCATCAACAGCAACTACCAGCCTAAAGATACCACATCAGTCCTCATAATTTACCACATCAGTCAATTACACAGAGGTAATGTTATGCACAAAGCACTAAACAACACATTGAATATAACACCAGAAGTGCAAAGCAACCCACACCTCTCGAACTGAAAAAGCACCACGGCGGATGCTGACGTGTTATAATATCATGTCGTCATTTGGTCTTTAACTGTTAAAAAATATAAAACATTTGTTGGAGGCTATTTGTGGAAATGGGGCATGTTCATCATAAAAAAAACATTGGATTTGGATCTGCCCCACCCAAAAAAATGGTTTGCTCTATGCAGTTGTGGTCCAAATACCGTTCCTGTGGTTGCAGCAGCAAGGCAAGTAGTTGGATTAGTCTCAGATCCGCGGCCGCTGCTGCTGGTGCTAGGCTGCATTTCAGCACCATCTTTATCTCCGATGACGAGTCCACCATCAACATCACGGGGCTTGGGTGCAGTCACATTGTGCGATTTGGAGGCGGAATCTGATTTGTTAGAGTTGATAGAGACTGGCGATTTAAACCATTTACGAATGTCCACTGTTAAGCAAATTAGCAAAAGCTATCCTACTGGGAAATAGAGCTCTGCTGGACTCCCAACTGAAATGCTGCGGTAACCTAGCCTACATTGGCGTAACTCAAACAATAACACAATTTTTTTCTCTATCTTAATGTCTTAAAAAGTTCGTATTTTACATTTTTTAACAGAAAAATAATTTTTTATTTATTTATTTATTTCTCAATTTCCAGTGGGGGGGCACTAGCACTTCCGTGGGCGGGCCCGGCCCCCTAAGGCCCGCCCATAGCTACGGGTGTGGGTACAGGCCTTGACGAAACGCCTGGTGTCGGGGATCATGGAGTTCCACCAGAACCTTCTCTTGAGAACAGCCAGGGTGCGGGTAAAGCCGGGATGGCAGGACATGAGGGAGGAGTGAGCCCATTGGAGGACATGTGTCCGGGCGGCGGAGGGAATGTAAAGGCGTGTATCGGGATTGGACCTGGGATCGGGCTCATCGCGTAGCGCCTTCTTGATGACGGCCTCAATCCTCCAGGACACCGAAGCAACGGTGCAGGACCCAGGGAGGATGTTCTCCGGCGCCTCTTGCTCGGAACTGACTATGAACTGTCGGGACAGGGCATCTGGCTTGACATTCTTGGAACCAGGGCGGTAGGTCAGAGTAAAATTGAACCGGCTAAAGAACAGGGCCCATCTGGCTTGGCGGGAGTTCAACCTCTTGGCTGTCTGTAGGTACGCCAGATTCTTATAGTCGGTCCAGACCACAAATGGTTTCTCGGTGCCCTCCAGCCAATGCCTCCACTCCTCCAGTGCTAGCTTGACAGCGAGTAGCTCAGGGTTTCCCAATTCATAATTCCTCTCTGCCGGAGACAGCTTACGGGAGAAGAATGCGCAGGGGTGTAGAAGGTTGTCAGTCGGGGAAACCTGAGAGAGCACGGCCTCTACTCCAGTGTCGGACGCATCAGTTTCCACAACAAACTGACGAGTGGGGTCGGGGTGCACCAGAATCGGAGCGGAGGAGAACAGTTTCTTGATCTTCTTGAAGGCGTTTTCAGCCTCAGGGTTCCAGCGGAATGGCATGACAGTAGACGTGAGCTTGGTGAGAGGGGCGACGACCTGGCTGTAGCTCCGGATGAATCTCCGGTAAAAGTTTGCGAATCCCAAGAAGTGTTGCAGATGTTTCCGAGTGGCAGGCGTGGGCTAATCTGTGACCGCCTGGATCTTCTTGGGATCCGCCCTGATTTGTCCCCTCTCCAAGATAAAGCCCAGGAACTCGACCGTGTCGGTGTGGAACACACACTTCTCAGCCTTAACATAGAGTCTGTTCTCCAGAAGTTGTTGGAGAACCTGCATGAGGTGGCCTTCGTGTTCCTTGACATTGGTGGAGTAAATCAAAATATCGTCCAGATACACAAATACATAGCGGCCCAATAGGTCCCGTAGGACGTCATTAACTAGTGCTTGAAAGACGGCGGGAGCGTTAGTTAGTTGCGTAGGTCCAGCTTGGTGAATATGGTGGCTTCGTATAGAGGGTGAAACACGGAATCAATCAGGGGCAATGGGTACTTGTTCTTGACCGTGATATTGTTTAGTTCTCTGAAGTCAATACAAGGACGCAGTGAGCTATCATTTTTCTGGACGAAGAAAAATCCAGCGCCCACAGGTGACGAAGAGGGGCGAATCAGACCGTTGGCTAGGCAATCCCGAATATATTTCTCCATGGCTTCCCTTTCAGGTTTGGAGACGTTGTAGAGTCGGCTTGAGGGAAGAGTGGAACCAGGTAGAAGCTCGATCGCGCAATCATAGGGTCTATGAGAGGGGAGTGTCTGTGCTTGCGTCTTGGAGAAAACGATGCCCAGGTCGTGATAAGGGGCTGGCACGTTTTCAAGAGACGGCTTGGTGTCTTGAGGTGAGGTAGGTGCGCTCTCGGCAGGGGCAGGTGCGGACCGAAGACAGGCTTAGTGACACTGGCAGCTCCAGGCTTGAATGTGGTGGGACTTCCAGTCAATGACGGGGTTGTGTTCTTGAAGCCAGGGTAGTCCCAGAATGAGTGGGTCCTTGGGGGAGCGGATGATGTGGAACTGGATGAACTCATGATGGTTGCCAGAAATGATAAGTTGAACGGGTTCCGTGACGTGGGTCATCTTGCAGAATGTCTTGCCGTCCAACAACCGAGCATTCTCGGGGTGGGGCAGTGGAAGGGTGGGAATGTCCATATTTCTCACAATAACTTTGTTGATAGGGTTAGCGTCCGCTCCAGAGTCTATGAGCGCGCTCACTTGAACCTCCCTCTCAGGTAGCATGATTGTGGCAGTGAGGGTAGGGCGAGTATCGCTCTTGGAGATCTTCTCCTGGTGGGTTAAAGACCTCACTCCCACGGATGACTCGGATTTCTTGGACCGGGCGGTGCACTGTGCCTGAGAATGCTCCAGCTTTCCGCAGTAGAAACATGCCCCGGTCTCCCTCCGACGTCTCCGTTCCTCAGGCGAGATCTTAACTCCGGCACGGGAAAGATCCATAGGTTCGACTACCCCAGCCTGGTTCTCTTCCGTCAGTGAGGCAGGTACTCGTTTGGGGTACGGCTGACCGGGCGGAATCGGTCTCTCCGTCCGGCGAAGTCTGTAGCGGTTATCAAGGCGAATGGCGGCTCGGACGAGGGCGTCAAACTCCCTGATGGGCCAACTCGTCCTGGAGCGCCCCGTTCAAACTGGCCCGGAACAAGTCCACAAGGGCCGAGTCATTCCAGTGGGTAGCCGCAGCGATTGTCCGAAAGTCAATAGAATGGTCCTCGGCACTTTTAAGGCCTTGGCGGAGGGCAATGAGTTGCTGTGAGGGCTCTTAGTCACTGGAGGCGTGCTGGAACACTTTTTGCTGATCTCCTCCGAAAAGACCACGTAGCTGGGAGGAAATGAACCTCCGGACCACACCGCAGTAGCCCAGTCCAAAGCTCTCCCCTTGAGTAGCCCCATCACGTAGCCAATCCGTCACTCGTCAGTCGGATATGTCAATGGCTGTTGTCAGAAGACAAAGTCACACTGTAGCAGAAACGCCTGGCATCTCTCCGGCTCACTACTGAACCTCTCCGGGGGGGGGCTGTTGTGGCTCCCGGAATTGCTAGGCTCCCATGGGGTTGGAGGGTGGGATAGCAGGCGGCTTAGCAGGTTGCTCTGGCGTGCGTGGTTGAACTGCAATGGCCAGTCTCCTCATCTCCGCGCACAACTCTTTAATCTCCCGGAGATCGGAAATCCCCTGGGCGTGCTGCTGCACGAGGAGGCCTTGTTGTTGTAGGGCGTGGAACATGGCGGTTGATTCAGCAGGGTCCATCGTGGCGAAATTGTTCTGAAGCGGATGTGTGCCGGTTGGACCCCTAATGCACGACTCAGAACACCGACGTAATAATAAATGCCCGCAAGGGCTTTATTATGGGGAAATCCAAAAAATCGTAGTCACACAAGCAAAGTCCAAAAACCAATAAATCCAGCCAAACCAAAAATACAGTACAGAGAGAGAAGGCAGTCTCGAAATCGGTATCCATGCACAAGTTCAGTAACCAGAGTAGCTGTCAGCGGAGCAGAAGTACAATACAGGGGTAAAGCAGAGTTCGTTGGTCGTGGGGCGTTGCAGGAGTCAGACCGAAGTCCTATCCGCAGGGCAGAGGTACAAAACAGACAGCAGGCAAAACTCATGGTCAAAAACAGGCAGTAGAAATGATAGGCTGGCAGTAACGATGGTCAGTAAACAGGCTAGATCTATAACGGTAGTCAAACAATGGATAACGCTCAAAAGTGACAGTAGTAAACTAACAGGCAACAATTTCGCAAAGACATGACGTGAACACTGATCTTATATGCAGGTGTAGACAGGTGCAGACACAGCTTGAGAGCAGCAGGAAATGGAAAACAGCTTGAGAAAATGAGACACGTAACAAGGCAATTAGTAAATGGTTAGTAGTTATCCTATCCTAGACCTGACATTAGTAAATGACATGCACGAGAAACGTAAGGTAAACATGAACACATCGTTAGAGAGTTAGTATTACCCAATCCTGATCTAATGTTAGTAGATTAGTAAATAGACATGAGAGAATGAAACAATGAGGGAAGCGTGAGCGACAGCAAGAGAAAGAAACAGCATGAACGCAAGGCTGCAGAAAAACATGGAAATGTGTATGCTAACAATGAACTGCATCGTAACATAAACAGAACACAAGCATGACATGAACAGAAAATAAACTGACAAACACTAAACATGAAACGTGGCATAAACATGACAGAAACGTAACACCTTTTTGACCATAAGTCATTTGAACAGCTTCAATCTGAGTTCCATTTGCATCAATCTCAATTATTTCATTACAGTGCACTCCACTATTATTGGCACCCCTGGTAAAGATGAGTAAAAAGGGTTATAAAAAATTCACCGTATGGTGAATTTGTTTAATGTCACAACGAAAAAATGAGAAATCCAACTTTTAATTGAAGTAAATTTATTATGGGAAAAAAAATCCCTCATCAAAAAAGAATTATTTTTAACAAAACCACATGTGCCACAATTATTGGCACCCCTGCATTTATATATAGAATAAAGTAATCATTTTTAAATGATTCAATAATGAGGCTGGCAAACCGAGAAACGGAACGTGGAAAAAATCTGATTTATTAACAAAAGAAAAGAAAACAAACAGCCGTGAACCACTACAGGACCCCCCCTCTAAGGGACGACCGCAGACGATCCCTCAGGCCGACTACTGCGGAAATCTCAAATTAAATCAGGGTCCAAAATATCTCTGGCCGGAACCCAACACCGCTCCTCTGGACCATACCCCTCCCAGTCCACTAAAAACTGCCACCCCCTGCCCACCCGTCTCTGCACAGGACCTCCATCCACGAATCGAGGAGGAGGAGGGGGTCTCTCGGCAGGAGACAACGGTTTGATAAGCAGTGGCTTCAACCATTAAACATGGAATGTTGGATGAATCCGCATGGAGTGTGGCAACTGAAGACGGACTGTAACAGGGTTTATCCTACTGATCATTTTAAAAGGTCCAATGTATCGTGGAACCAGTTTCTGTGACTCAACCCTCAAGGGCAAATTGCGCGACGAGAGCCAGACTCGCTGACTGACCCGATAAGAGGGAGCTGTCTGGCGATGCCTGACAGCCAAAACATTTTGAGACGCCGATGCTCATAACAGCGATGAGCGAACTCGTTTCCAAACTGAGCGACACCTTCGAACAAAAGCACCGGCCAAAGGAACCTCCACATTCCTCTCTAGTTCAGGGAAGAGTGGAGGAAGGTAACCTACTTGAGTCTCAAAAGGAGATAGTCCAGTGGAGGCATTGTGCAGAGTATTATGTGCCGCCAAGCAGCGAAGAGTGTTCTCCATTGTCTGATTAATTTGCTCCGCTGGCCCGTTAGTTTGCGGGTGAAAGCCAGAGGAGAGACTAACCAACGCACCCAACTGAGCGCAAAAAGAACGCCAGAACCTCGCGACAAACTGAGGACCACAGTCAGAATGTCTTGAGGTAACCCATGTACACGAAATACATGAGAAATGACCAACTGAGCGCCGATGATAATTTAGCCAGGGCGAGAAAATTGGCAGCCTTAGAAAACCTATCAACAATGACTAAAATCACCGTGTTACCCTGCGAGTTGGGTAATCCAGTAAAAAAGTCCAAGGTGATATGGATCCAAGGTCGCCTAGGCATGGGTAGGGGCCGCAAGATCCTCGAAGGTGGGAGTCGAGAACCCTTACTCTGAGCGCAAACAGCACACGCAGCGACAAACTCGCGCACATCTTTCTCCATGCCAGGCCACCAAAATCTTCTGGATAAAAATTCCATACGATGGAATTGGTGCGATGGACACCAGGATGCGCCGTAAACTGAACGAATGACCTCACTGTAGTACCTGAGACCTGACCTCAAAAGGAACAAAAAGGCACCCGACGGGACCACCACCCAGATCCGGGGTGTGCCGCAACGCCTGCTGAACCGCCCCCTCAATGTCCCACAACACCGGAGCCACTATCTTGGAAACAGGCACAATGTGCTCCAGAATAGCCAAACCCTCCGTACGTTAAAAAACCTGTGACAGAGCGTCAGGTTTAACATTCTTTGTACCAGGGCGGTACGTTAAAAGAAAGTTAAAACGGGTAAAAAACTGCCCAACGCACCTGTCTAGGATTACGTGTCTTGGCCTGCTGGACGTACTCCAGGTTTCTATGATCGGTCCATACCGTAAATGGGCGCTCCGCTCCCTCAAGCCAATGACGCCACTCTTCTAGAGCTATTTTGACCGCTAACAACTCCCAATCACCAACATCATAATTCCTCTCAGTAAGGGCCCGAGATAAATAAGCACATGGATGCATTTTGCGATCAATAGGTGAATGCTGAGACAAAATGGCGCCTACCCCCAACTTGGAAGAATCAACCTCAACCACAAAAGGGAGGGAGGGATTGGGCGTGACGAGAATAGGCTCAGAACTGAACCTCTTCTTAAGTTCCTCAAATGCAGAATCGGCCCCACAAATTGCGTAGCAGATGTCTTCTTGGTAAGGACAGTAATGGGTGCGGAGAGCGCACTAAAATTGAGAATAAAACGGCTATAAAAATTTGCAAACCCAAGAAAACGCTGAACCTGCTTCACCGAATCAGGAGTAAGCCAATTAAGTACAGCAGAGACCTTCTCGGAATCCATTGAGACCTTTCCCTCTGAAATAATGAATCCCAGAAATGAAACCGTGCTAACATGAAATGGCGGCAGTGTAGTATAATGGTTAAGGAACTGGCCTTGTAACCGAAAGGTTGCAGGTTCAATTCCCAGGGAGGACATTGCTGTTGTACCCTTGAGCAAGGTACTTAACCTGCATTGCTTCAGTATGTATCCAGCTGTATAAATGGATGATATGTAAACAATGCTAAAAAAAAGGTTTTGTAAGTCACACTGGATAAGAGCGTCTGCTAAATGCCTGTAATGTAATGTATGAAATGAGCACTTCTCTGCCTTGACGAATAATTTAGCCTCCAACAGGACTTTCAACACCTGTTTAACATGCCCAATATGGGTCTGTAAATAGGCAGAAAAAATTTAAATGTCATCCAAGTAAACAGAAACAAATTTCTCCAACATTTCCCGTAGTACGTAATTGACTAATGCCTGAAAAACCGAGGGGGCGCTAGTGAGACCAAACGACATGACCCGATATTCGTAGTGGCCGTTATGGGTATTAAAAGCGGTTTTCCATTCATCACCCTCACGCATGCGCACTAGATTATAAGCATTACGGAGATCTAATTTGGAAAAAATAGTAGCTCCTTGGAGACGTTCAAACGCCGAATTCATAATGGGAAGTGGGTATCGATTCTTAATAATTATGGCGTTTAGCGCTCGATAATCAATACATGGTCTTAAAGTGCCATCCTTCTTTTTAACAAAGAAGAACCCCGCGCCAGGTCGATGGTCTTATGAAACCATTAGCCAACGCTTCATCGATATAACACTCTCGGGGGCTGACAAGGAATAAAGACAATCTCTCGTAGGAGTAGTACCCGGATACAGCTCAATCGCGCAATCAAAAGGGCGGTGGGGTGGAAAGGTGGTTGCCATCTGTTTGCTAAAAACCTCTGCTAAATCGGTGTATTCAGTTGCCACGTTGCGAGGTAACAGAAATTCAAGTGTTCCTGCCATCTCAATATCCTCCCCCTGAGCAGGTGACCCAGGAAGAGACGGCCACTGAATCTCAGAGTCGGAGAGTTTCTCAGAAGATATTTCCTTCCAATAGGAATTTACGTCAGCCAAAGAGTCCCATTATAGACTCTCGTCACCAACCTCAGATGCCGAAATAAACTCTCCGCGATTAGGTGGTGAAGTAATCTCCTCCAGCTCAGAGTCAGAATCCGAAGCGTCAAAACAATCCCCGGCCAAACTGGAAGGGGCGATGTGACCTTGCGCTGTACACGCGGGACCCCAATGACAGATGACCCTCTTATCCTCCCCCCACTTAATATAGGGTTCGTGCTTGACTAGCCACGTATGACCCAAAACAAGAGGATGAGCGGGAGACTCGACTAAGAAAAACTGAATCTTGGTATGGGAATCCTGATGAACCGACGTCGTAAGCAGCGTAGTAGTCTCCTTAATCGCACCCAAACCTAATGGGCGACTGTCGTGGGTGGTGACAGAATGAAGCTGTTTGAGACGCTGAACAGGAATGTGATGCTTTTTAGCCTCCCGGGCATCAATAAAACAATCCACAGTCCCGGAATCAATAAAAGCCTCAACCTGGAGAGACTACTGTCTCCACAGGATATTAACAGGTAGTAAGGTACGTGATGTAGTGTTTTGGAGTCTTGCTATAGAACCTGGTTCCTCTAGTGAGATTCTCTTTCTCTTAAGTTTGACACACTGACTGATAGTGTGACCTCTCCTTTTACAGTAGTGACACCAATCAACCCGGTGATTGGAATCTTTATCAGAAACCCTAGAGACCCCATCTATCTGCATCGGTCCCTCAGTACTAGGCGATATGGATTTTACTGCAGGAGGAACGGACTCGGTAACCGAAATAAAAGAAGACCTAATTTGGTGGTCCTCTCTGTGTTTTAAACGGTCACGCAGACGATTGTCCATCCGAATAGCGGAAGACACTAGCGCATCTAAAGAATCAGGTTGCTCGAGAATGGCTAGGGCATCCTCAATAGACTCGTCCAATGCCTCAGAAAATGACGCCATCAGCGGAGACTCTGACTAACCTGTCTCGTCTGCCAGCGCTTTAAACCTTATGCCAAATTCCGCCACAGTATCCTTACCCTGGCGGCGATGAAGCCGTCTAGCCAATTCCCGACCTGAAATGTTATGGTCGAAAACCGATTCCATTTCGCTATTAAGTGTCTTAATATTATCTAAAACCGATGAACTGCCCCTGATTAAAGGAGTTGCCCAGTCAAGCGCGGCTCCCGTAAGTAGTGAGAGCACGAACGGCACTTTAGAAGCCTGAGAAGTAAAGCGCGATGGCCAAGCTTTAATAAATATATGACACTGTGCCAAAAACTCTCGACACTTGCCGGCCCTACCATCGTAACGGAGTGGAAGCTGAAGTTTGGGCTCTTGGGGTGGAATGGGCAAATGGGTGGGGTTAATCTGTGTTTGGGGAACTGGAGGAACGGGATAAGTGACTGTGAGAGACATGGCATGAAGACTCTGTGTCAGCTCTTCAAGACACTCCCTGCACACGCAGCTGTTCACACAGCAGGGCCTGTTGAGTGTACATATCCTGTTGCCTGGTCTGAAGGGTAAACATGCCCTCCTCATGCGAAGACCAGGGAGAACACTGTGCGATCGGAGTACATTTAATCCCTGACTGATCTCCCTGAAACAACTTTGTTGAATCATCCATGATGGCTTGATTGTTCTGTAATGGGTTCATTGATAGTTCGGAGATTCAAACGCAAAGGTGGGGAGATCAGAACAAGTCAGCTCACAACCGTGAGAACCAATAATTAGGGGAAGAAAATAATAAAGGAAGACAGGAAATTAATTCCTTAAGGCTAACAGTCAAAATGAAAATCAACCCACAAAACGGGCAAATACCAACTAAATCTCCCAAGCTCACGTAATGAGCTAAAAAACTTAGTAAAACAAAAGAACACTCTCGGCTACCGTAGCTCAAAGCTGGTAGAGTGTAATACAAAAACGAAAGTACAAAGAAAAACTGTCTCAGAGAGAACAGCAAAGTACAAAATAGATAGCACGAACGCTACCAGACGGAAAACAATCTTATACCCGATTAAGTAGCTATAGCAAGTCCCCCCTGAACATAAACAGTTTAATATCAGGAGGTCGCTAGAACCTGACTATACCTGGCTCGAATGCAATGTCGTGAGACAATCAAGCACCAGAGAAGCGGAAGTGAGGAACTTAACTACACTTACAGACAGTGATTTTTAGGCTATGTGTGAGTAACTTGGCATTTTTACATTGAAAACATGTTTTTGTTGAGATGCATTTTACTGAAAGGAAACCTAGCAATAATATTCTTAAACTTTTTTTTAGAAACATAGCAATAACATTCTTGAACTTTAATTTTAGGAAGCAATTGAGCACCAAGCACATGGGTGTGTATTTCTCTATTTAGCACAGGTATCACAGTATGCAAGTCTGCCAGCATGGGCCGTGTCCGAATCAGCACTCTTCCACACTGTTGAGTAGCCTTGGTGAGTAGATAGGGTGAGAAAGTCATAGAGCAGGGGTGTCAAACTCTGGTCCTGGAGGGCCGCAGTGTCTGCTGGTTTTTGGTGAGTTTCAGCACAAGTGATTTATTTAAGTCACTGATTGGCTAAGAAGTCCACACACCTTGTTCTCAATGCTTTAACTGGGTGCTGATTGAAAGGAAACCACAAATACCTGTAGACACTGCGGCCCTCCAGGACTGGAGTTTGACACCCCTGTCATAGAGTATGCGAAAAAAAATTCTAATTGCAGTATACTTCAAACACCCGGATGACACTTACTTCTGGGGTTTCACTGAGTACATTCGGGAGCACACTTTTCAAGAAGTACATGAACATTTTGGTCACATAAATATGATGTGAAGCTTCGTTGATGTTTTCCTTCAAATACGACAAAAACAACACGTGACATGGCAGTGCAAGAGTGGGGCACAGGGTTGCCAGATCTTGTTTTTACTTTAGAAAATAAGTGCGTGCTTTGCGACTTTTCATTTATACCCGTGACTGCACTTTGAAAGTGTCCCAATTTAGCTGTAAAACCGCGGACATGGCAACACTGGAGGGTCTTATGACCTGCTTACGACACTTCCACAGTGCGGTTGGAAAATAGTATGGCGGATATTTTTCGCGGACTGCTAAACCGCTAAACAGTGCACATTAAACAGCACACTTCTGCCAGTGCACTGTACGCAGGAGACAGGGCGCAGTAGATTCGGACACATCCAAGGGCTTTGTTTTACAGTCCTTTTTTGGGGGGCAGAAATGGCACCTCCTCCTTTTGCCTCCCCCGGCTGCAGCTGAGAGAGTAATGAGGGTACTGGCATGTGCAGCACCTTTATAACATTATGACTCCACCCCTGACTCTATTTCTTGTGATAAAAAAATGTATTCTGGCAAAAAATATTGACTTTATTTTGTCTGAAATTTGTGTGTATTTCTCACAGGAAAACAGTTTTCTCGTGAGGCATAGTGTCAGGGATGGGAGGAGGGTCAATGCTGTACATGCACAAGAACTTTTTTGTTTTGAGTTAAAACATAAGCACATACAATATCCCTTTCTCAGTCTGTGTGTGTGTGCAGTGTCTGTGTGTATGTGTGTGTATGGTGTGTGTGCAGTGTCTGTGTGTGTGTGTGTGTGTGTGTGTGCGTGTATTGTGTGTGTGTGTAGTTCTGAATTTGAAGCTCAGAGAACAAGTCCCAAGACCTCTGAGTTTCTAGCAGTAGGATCCAAGTTATTGGACCACTGAGTACAGAGTCCGATGCAAAACCTGGATCTTCCGGTCTATGCAATCTGACATGTAACAAGTTTTAAACCTCTGAGTTCTACGCACGTCTAAAAACAAGTATCCCGACCTCTGACACCAGAGCCCGAGAGAGTCAGCAGGAGGGCCAAGGCTCCGAGACCCAGGTATACAGATGCAGCTCAAAAAATTTGAATATCGTGAAAAAGTTCAATATTTTTTGTCACTCATTTCAGAAAGTGAAACTCATATATTATATAGATTCATTACACATAGAGTGAAATATTTCAATCCTTTATTTCTTGTAATTTTGATGATTATGGCTTACAGCTAATGAAACCCAAAATTCAGGGTCTCAGAAAATTAGAATATTTTGCTTTAACATATTTTTAAAGTATAATATTTAATATTTGGTCGCATATCCTTTGCATGCTGTTACTTCCTGAAGTCTGTGACCAATCAACATCAAAAGACTCTCAATATCTTATTTTCAGGTACTGTTACAAGCGATACTATAACCTCTCTGCATTTGAACTGATCTCTATGGGAACTGGGGGGTGAGACTAGATTCAGCTGTAAATTACACTGGTACAGTATGGAACACATGGCTGGCTAAATGGCTGTAAGTCATCAAGGGTCTGAGCTATCGAACGAGCCCCAAACCATCACTCTGTTGCCAGATATGGAGTAGATGTGGATGGATCACTGCAAGGGTTATTTCTCCTGACTCATTTTCCTATAGAACTCTATGGGGAAAAAAGTCTGGAGAAACAACCCTTAAAGGGATCCATCCACATCTACTCCATATCTGGCCACAGAGTGATGGTTTGGGGCTCGTTTGATACCTTAGACCCTTGATGACGTACAGCCATTTCGCCAGTCATGTGTTCCATACTGTACCAGCGTAATTTACAGCTGAATCTAGTCTTACCCCCCAATTCTCATAGAGATCGGTTCAAATGCAGAGAGGTTATAGTATCGCTTGTAACAGTACCTGAAAATAAGATATCGAGAGTCTTTTGATGTTGATTGGTCACAGACTTCAGGAAGTAACAGCATGCAAAGGATATGCGACCAAATATTACATATGATACTTTAAAAATATGTTAAAGCAAAATATTCTAATTTTCTGAGACACTGAATTTTGGGTTTCATTAGCTGTAAGCCATAATCATCAAAATTACAAGAAATAAAGGCTTGAAATATTTCACTCTGTGTAATGAATCTATATAATATATGAGTTTCACTTTCTGAAATGAGTGACAAAAAATATTGAACTTTTTCATGATATTCTAATTTTTTGAGCTGCACCTGTACTTCTTAGCACCGAGGAATATGCACCAGGTAAACACTGGGTGCACACACAGTCAGTCCTCTCAAAGCTCCATAATGTCTCTTATAAAACTTCCCTTACAGCTTAGTGCGGCGAGCAGGACATCTCTTACAGTGTGGTGCTGCAATGTGTGATAATCTCTCTCACCCTAAAATTCTTACAGTTTTGATGACCTCAACGTGATACTTCTGGCAGGGGGGTGTCTGCTATTTCTTGACCTCCTAATTTCTCCTTCACCCTTGTCTATAAAAAATGTCCTTACAATAGTGAAACCTCAACAAGTGAATTAACAAAAGACCACATTATATAGTGAAAACTCAACACATGAATTAACAAACCACCACATCAAATCTCTGCCGTTTGTCATTCGATGCTGACCAGTTTCCCAGTTTGATGCCATGCTTTCATTTAATTAGACAGTTGCCATTTCACTTTGAGATGTGTGCATTTACTTTGAAGCCTGAGTGCACCTGCCAATGAAAGGCTCCACCCCCACCCACCCCATCAGTGAAATCGATGCTCGATCTTTTTATATTTTTGTAAATTTTTTACAGTGTATGTTATTAGCTAGTTAAGTTATTGACATCTTGGCGATGAGTTACCGTGATATAATTCTGGACAAAATTATCGTTTTATTAACGTTACACCAACAGCCAGTGACGATTTTGTTTTGTACAGAGTTCAGTGGTTGCTGGAGGAGAGAACGGGAGAGATTCTTACACCGAAGGATTTTTGAGTCTGGTGTTATCACAGAATGTGTTATAAACAACATTGAAGCCAAGCAAATTATATACAGTGCCCTCCACAATTATTGGCACCCCTGGTAAAGCTGAGTAAAAAGGGTTATAAAAAATTCACCATCTGGTGAATTAGCTTTATCTCACAACCTTTAATTGAAGTAAATTTATTCTGAGAAAAATAATCCACAGGTAACATACAATGTTAAATTTGACTTGATATGGCGACATGACAATTTTATTTTTCTTTGACATTTCAGTGTGGTAACGTTAATGTTACTGAGACCACAGAGTAGTTATTTCTTAAGCTACATACAGGTGCAGCTCAAAACATTTTAACATCGTGAAAAAGTTCAATATTTTTTGTCATGTCAGAAAGTGAAACTCATATATTATATAGATTCATTACACATAGAGTGAAATATTTCAAGCCTTTATTTCTTGTAATTTTGATGATTATGGCTTACAGCTAAAGAAAACCCAAATTCAGTGTCTCAGAAAATTAGAATATTACATAAGATCAATAAAAAAGGATATTTTAAACCGAAATGTCAGCCTTCTGAAAAGTATGTTAATTTCTATGCACTCAATACTTGGTTGGGGCTCCTTTTTCATGAATTACTGCATCAATGCGGCGTGGCATGGAGGCGATCAGCCTGTGGCACTGCTGAGGTGTAATGGAAGCCCAGGTTGCTTTGATAGCGGCCTTCAGGCCATCTGCATTGTTGGGTCTGGTGTCTCATTTTCCTCTTAACAATACCCCATAGATTCTCTATGGGGTTCAGGTCAGGCGAGTTTGCTAGCCAATCAAGCACAGTAATACCATGGTCATTGAACCAGCTTTTGGTACTTTTGGCAGTGTGGGCAGGTGCCAAGTCCTGCTGGAAAATGAAATCAGCATCTCCATAAAGCTTATCAGAAGAAGGAAGCATGAAGTGCTCTAAAATTTCCTGGTAGATGGCTGTGTTGACTGTGGACTTCAGAAAACACAGTGGACCAACACCCCAAATCATCACTGACTGTGGAAACTTCACACTGGACTTCAAGCAACGTGGATTCTGTGCCTCTCCACTCTTCCTCCAGACTCTGGGACCTTGATTTCCAAATGAAATGCAAAATTTACTTTCATCTGAAAAGAGGACTTTGGACCACTGAGCAACAGTCCAGTTCTTTTTCTCCTTAGCCCAGGTAAGATGCTTTTGACGTTGTCTCTGGTTCAGGAGTAGCTTGACACGAGGAATGCGACATTTGTAGCCCATGTCCTGGATTCATCTGTGCGTGGTGGCTCTTGATGCACTGACTCCAGCCTCAGTCCACACCTTGTGAAGCTCCCCCAAATTCTTGAATGGATTTTGCTTGACAATCCTCTCAAGGCTGCAGTTATCCCTGTTGCTTGTGCACCTTTTCCTACCACACTTTTTCCTTCCACTCAACTTTCTATGAATGTGCTTGGATACAGCACTCTGTGAACAACCAGCTTCTTTAGCAATGACCTTTTGTGGCTTACCCTCCTTGTGGAGGGTGTCAATGACTGTCTTCTGGACATCTGTCAAGTCAGCAGTCTTCCCCATGATTGTGTAGCCTACTGAACCAGACTGAGAGACCATTTAAAGGCTCAGGAAACCTTTGCAGGTGTTTTGAGTTAATTAGCTGATTAGAGTGTGACACCATGAGTTTCCAATATTGAACTTTTTCACAATATTCTAATTTTCTGAGACACTGAATTTGGGTTTTCATTGGCTGTAAGCCATAATCAAAATTACTAAAAAATAAAGGCTTGAAATATTTCACTCTATGTGTAATGAATCTATATAATATATGAGTTTCACTTTCTGAAATGAGTGACAAAAAATATTGAACTTTTTCACGATATTCTAATTTTTTGAGCTGCACCTGTATGTATTTGCTACATATAACAATTTGGAGAAGTGTAAAACAGGTCTCACTTACTTGCTAGTTTTCATTTTTGCGTCTATGGGGTGTTCCATAAAATTAAGCTAATCTGTAGCTTACCTTGAACAGCAAAACTGTATTTATGTGTTTGATTCCTGAGAGAAATAGCTGGTATTGTGTGGCATGCAGCTAGTTATCATCAGTAAACATGTAAAATTTACTGTTAGCCTCTCTATGTTTCTAACGTTAGCTATATCTCCAGCTACATTTAGCCTAATGTGTCACGGTTTTGCAGGCTGCCATTCCGGCTATTTAAGGTCTGCGTCTTCCGTGTTATTATTGTTCTTAGCCACAAAGCCGGTAAGGTATAGGTACGAGCAACCTCTTCACTTTAAAGCTCTGCATTTAAGTAACGCGGGACTTGCTTTCAGTGCTTAGAGTTCCTTTGTAGGATTTTGTTTTCGCTTTTGCACTTTCTGTTCCTCGTTCTGGTTTTCCCTGCTGTTATCGCTGAGACAGTTTCCTTCTTTACCATTTTCCTTTACCTTTCTAATTTAGTGCTCTCTTGTATTGAGAGTGAGAGGTAATTCTCTCCTTTCATCTCTGCTGCTTTTGGCTCTACGCCGGGGGTTTATTCCCTATTCTTTTATTTTTTCTGCTCCGTTCGCGGACAACCCTTTTTGTCATTATTCCACTTACGTGGATAACTTTTAGATTCCCTCTCTGTCACGTCTGGTCCTCCAAACCCGACTCCCACTACATAATGAGGGCCTATTAAGCGCACTGACTGACCCGATCGGAACAGTGAGCTCAAGTTTTGGGCAACAGTTTATTGTTGAAGCCTGTAGTTCTAACTATCCATATTATGTGACATTTATTTAGCCTACCTGTTAAAAACTGCTTCCCATGGACATAATTTGGAGATGCAGGACACCATGTAGCCACAGGGCTCGTCTTTTGGGCTTTTCCGATTGGACATGGCAAACATGCAAAATGCAAGTCTGGGTTTTTGTAATTGCATTGGCTGTGCAGTTCACAATGCAACAGCTTTTGGGAAATTTATAGGTTTATTTTTCTTTGTTGAAAAAGTGACGTATGACCATTGTTCTCTATTGGCTGAGAGGACTTGATAACTTGTACTGGTCACGTTTTAATCCCACCCGATCAAAACCCTGCCTGATCAATTACAGGCAATGGTGAAAAGAAAAGAGGGCATATCTCAATTTAGGTATATCACTTTGTACTGATATTTGGGTTATGTTTATTCCACCCCAGGATGACAACAATTAACCATTGAAAAGCTGAATCATCGAGTTCGCAATCCCTTTAAACAAAACTTAGCCGGGGGAAATTAAATGCAATGGCAAGATGCTAGTTGTTAGGTTTTATTTTTTTGTTCAGGTTTAGCCAATTTTAGCTACAACGGTGAGACCAGAACAGCATCACTACAGCCTAATACTATTAGAGGGTAAGTAATAGAGCCCTGCACTGGAGCCCTAGGCCCGAGGGTCCCGACAGCCCGACAGCCCGAGGGCCGGGCTTCGGGCCGACGACCGTATAATTACCTCGGACACGGGCCGGGCTCGGGTTGCAACGGCTCGCGCACATTTATTTTTCAATTGAATTCATTTATTTTTATTTTTTTAAACCTGCTAATTAAAGAACTGTGTTGTTTTTAAATGAAAACACTTGAACGCAGCAGCAACTGCTCTGCCCCGCCTCCCTTCTGTAGGCCTACCTCACTTACACATCCGATTCGCGCGACTTCCCGACTCCCACCACAAACATGGAGAACGATATAAAGAAAAAGATTGAAAATGGCGAATTGAAGAGAGTGAACAACACCAAGGGAAAAGCTCCGTTCTGGACTAAGTTTCAGCTTATTACAACCCTTCAAGATGAGCCAACCGTTTTGCTACGTTTAGCCTAATAAACACTGTAATAAGGTTTAAGCGTTTTGTTGGTTTTTGTAGCCTACCTTATGTTTGGATATACGTGTGTATTACCCTATAGGCCTATTATAATTGCTCAGGTCAACTTGCTGTGCGCTCATTTCAAAAACGAAATAATAATTTAAACAATTCCAAAAACGATTCAAACACTTGACAAAAGTGCCATTATGCCATTAAAAGTGCTCAGTTAAGGTCTGTGGTCTATAACTGCGCCTATATGAACGAGTTCTCAAGCTGCTGATCGAAACATGAGCCCCTATTTTAACCTGCTCTTTTATGTCCACGTTGATCTGTCAGAAACCGTTCGTTTATTCACAGAAAAATAGAATGCTGTTTTTTTCTAACTGCAGAGCGTTATTCCATTTTCAGAGCGGCAGATTAAATTTACGAACGCACCCAATGAATATGGCGCTCTATCACGCTAAAACATTGTTATGGGAGGTTTAAAAAAATAAAATAAATAAAAAAGTCGGGCTTGATACGGGTTCGGGCCTGAGAATTCTGAAAACCTGTCGGACCGGGCCGGGCTGGCGCTCCACCCCCTCGGATCAGGGCCGGGCTCGGGCCCAGATAATAGGCCCGTGCAGGGCACTAGTAAGTAAGTCAAATTTTTCTAAATGGGTGAACTACCCCTTTAATGTCTAAAAAATTCAGCTCCAACTGAGGAACTGAGGGTAGCAGCCGATATCTGACTTCTTATATAAGTAGCAGGGGGCTAGTTTGTTGTCTGTGTCACAGTTAATAACTTCTTAACTAAATTATTTCATTTAATACGATTTTAATGGCTCACATTTGTTTTTGATTATAGTATAGGCTAGGATTTCTGGCAAACATGTTACAGCAGGATATGGTCTATTCAAGTTGCTACTTAGGCAATGAAGTATTAAATGAATGAACTTAGTACCATTACATAATTTTTAAATAAATGCATATAAATAAAAACAAATGTTTATTGAATGTCTACATGATAATCATATAGCTCTTTGCTGCTACATCATTTAGGCGACTATAAATAGGCCTACAAACTAATAGGCTCCAATGATTTTTTCTCACTGTTATTGTAATTTGAAGAAGAGACTTATTTTTAAAAAGAGAAAAAATGTAGATTTTTATTTAAAATACGTTGGTTTCGGTTAAAAAATATATTTTAGTCTAGTTTTTGGTCGCCGTTTGGATGGGCAGTTTGCAAGATCTGGCAACCCTGGTGCACGTTCTTGTAGTAGATGTGGTCGGGGGCGTGCGCCGAAAGTGCGATACCGCTTCACTGGGAGACAAAACGGAGTGTGAAAAGAGGAATCGATGGGGAGACTGGAAAGCAGCAGCGATGAACAAGAACACAAGACACGTACGGTAGTTAGCTGTTTATGAGGCCAAAAGCGTTTGAACGTTTTAGCTTGCTATAGTTTGATTACAAAACGGACCGCAGGTAACGTTATAGACCAGCATAATTATTGACGAAAGGATATAGGCTATCCCTGCAGCAGTGTCATTCACGATTGAGAATGTCGGGGAACCGGGAGGCGGAGCGGCGCAAACTAGGCGACATCATTAACCACTGGAATGCCAACCGACTTGACCTGTTCGAAATCAGTCAGCCCACCGAGGTGAGTCCCTGGACCTTCCGGGAGCTGCAGGCCTATAATACACTGATTGTGAGATTTACTTGTGTAACGTTTGATCTACGAATCGCGCATCGCACTGTCACCCCAATTTGCGTAAACTAGGTATAGCTAGTCATTTGGTTAGCACCCCTCACATGAGGTGTAGATTTGCTGCGCGTTGTGTCAGACTAACGTTACAGAGAATAGCCTACCTGTTCGTTAGCTCATGATTTCGGTTAACGGTCTTCTCGCAGCCTAATCTGTATTGCAACCAGCTCAGTTAGCAGCAGTAATTTAGCTCAAATGCATTCCTCTAAATTAACTAGCTAGTTAGCTTGTACCATGGACAAGGACAATAACATGCATGGTTATTAGTTGCACCCAGTATCAAAACCCCACTAACTGGGGTGGAGAACATGTAGCCTACTTTATGGTTATGATGATGATGCGCATCCGTAACATAGAGGGAGAGAGCAGACATGCTTCCACAAAATATTGGTTTTTAGCAGATGGAGAACCAGCTTCATTTTCTAATATGACAGATCAACGCGAACTATGTGATCAAATCGCAGTTCTGATTTCATAATCACGCGCAATATTAAAAAAACAACATTCCTGGAAAATGGCGTTCGGTGAGGTTGTGCTTCTTTTCATCATGTTCACATTGTGTAGTAGAGGTAGGCCTACACAAGGCGTGCACTGATGAGGAGGCAGCAGCGAAGCGAGCTATTAATGTATTGCGCTTCTGAGTGCGTCAGCTGTTTCGGTGGAGAGGAGCGTATGGGTCCGCGAACGTAGCCAGCACTGGTGGAATCATTGGGGGCGTCCCAATATTCTTCACTCCTCTACTGCTTTCCTCCACTCCAGTCTACCACAAAGGGACCAGCTTTCGGCTCTCAACCTCAACACCTAATATAATGTCGCCCTTTGCTGATATCTATAATTGCGCTCAAAAAGCCAGTTTCCCCATTGGGCTCCATTCATTTTTGACAGCAAAAAATATATAAAAAATTCTTCCACTCATATTATATATGTTAAAGGGTAATTCCACCGAAAAACACCATTCACCTTATTTAACAGATCTAGGCACAATCAAGTCTCTCTTTGTGGCTGGCCAAAATAATTTCTGTACTTAAATGTGTCAAAATGACGTATACCTCTACCTCTTCCGCATTAAAAAAAAAAAAAACTACAGCGTAATTTTGTCTTGCACCCGCTTTCATCCAAAGCACGCCCCTCGCTGAGTACATTCGGGAGCACACTTTTCAAGGAAGTACACAAACATTTTGGTTGCATAATATGACGTGAACCTTCATTTACATTTTTCTTCAAATACAACACCCCGCAAGGGTGGGGCGCAGGGTTGCATAACGTTCCAGCCAAATGGCGACTCAAAACTAGCCAAAAATATATTTTGAACCGAAACCAACATATTTTAAATAGAAATGATCATATTTTTACTTTTTAAAATAAGTGTGTGCTTTGCCCTTTTTAATTTTTACCAGTGACTGCACTTTGAAAGTAGCCCAATTTAGCTGTAAAACCGCGGACATAGCAACACTGATGGGACCTCTTACGACCTGCTTACAATACTTCCACAGTACGGTTGGAAAATAGTATGGCGGATATTTTTTGTGGACTGCACATCGCGTGCTACACAGTGCACATTAAACAGCACACTTCTGCCAGTGCACTGTACGCAGGAGACGGGCACAGTAGATAGGGCTCTGATTCAGACACAGCCCACTTAATTTTTGTGACATTAAATAAATGCTTTATCTCTTTAGGTAAGTTTGTTATATATATTAGGGATGCACCGATACCATTTTTTTCAGACCGAGTACGAGTACGAGTACTCACTTTTGAGTACTCGCCGATACCGATACCGATACCATTTTTTGTGTGTTTTTTTAAGTATGAGTACTTTATAATAATACTGTATAATAATACCACAATAATGAGACGGCTGATTTTGAAGATACTGTGTTTATTTTCTCCTGTTGATGGAGCACAGTCTATCAATTTACTGATTATTTAAATCAAATGAGGTCCAATAAAAATAAATAAATAAACATAAATAATAACCAAAATAAAACTGTACAGTCTTTTGTGCATCATTCTATTTATACTGGAACGTCAAAGTATAAGTGACCCCTAACCCTTACCACTAATATACATGGTCAACTTAACAGGGGGGGGGGGGGGGGGGCTGACTGTAAAAAAAACAATTGTGAAATAGGCCTACATACATTATAGGCTAACCTACTGTACTGACATGGAACAGCCTGTGTGCTATCTAAAGACTAGGTCTAATGCTGCTTATTGGCATAATGTCCTTTTCAACCATCAACCTCAGAGAGTCCTACTGAATTGACTAGCCTATATGAACTGCTGACTACCGCACCGCAGTAGCCTACATAATTGTCAACCGAATCAGTTACTCTCTGCATAGGCTACGGGCTACTCAATTAGTTTGCAACAAATGGCGGGGGTATTAGTAAAATAATATAGCCCGGTCAACTGTTTTTTGGTACAGTTTCACATTTAAAAAATATAGCCTGCAATCATGATCGGAACCTGTAGCCTACCTACTGGCATCTGACGTCCACCCAACGTAACGTTACCGAAAGCAAAACGGTTCAAGCATTTCTAATCAAAATCGCATAGGCTACTGTAGGCTATATTGTACATTTTCCATGTATGCCTATTCTGTAACTATCAAACTAAGAGTTGATAAAAGTCTGCCCGTTATTAAACCATTTCAAATCTGTAATAATGATATTGATTAAATGAAGCACATTCGTGTTTTCTTTTGTATCGAAATAGCACAATAAATGTAGGCTATTTTAAGAAGGCCTAATATGCTATAACCATGTTTTATAGGCTACACAAATATAACCAATATGTGGCTATATGTTTGTTTCTTCTTTACACTTGAAATTCAGTAAGAAGTCTAGCTAAAGCCCTTTTCTTTATTTGTTGTCAGGTAATTTGAGTCTAGATCACGCACTGCGTGAATGGTTGCTATTTTAATCTGAACCGCTATTTTAATCAAGTAGCCTACTGACGAACTGGGTGATTAATAGCACTATGCTACATCAGTGCACCTAGCTCAACCCTTTGTATAAGGGCTCCCCCCATACATGACTGAACATCGACATTCAATTTGGGAGAAAAGAATCATCTGCTTTAAAAAAAAAGTATGGCCCTTGTCACCCTTTTGACAACTTTACCATTTGAAAACGCAATGTTTTACAATAGGTTACTTACCACGAAATGGTCAGAACTTGAGAACACACAAATTGTCATATATTTCCGTAGTTTCTAATCCATATTTAAAACGCTCACTGGAGCGACCATAAACCTAATCCATAAAACTATATAACTACAAGGAAAAAATACAAAAAGTTCATACGAGGTTTATAGGAAAAGTTCGCATTTCAGGTGGTAGGCTACATTAACTTCGCCCTCGCGTGGAGACCTTAAACCATGATAACGTTTCACACAAAAACTGCCGTTGAAACAAGATCGCAGATTATTCAGTTAATTGTTTCATTTGAAATCTTATCGATTAAATTCTTATTAGCAATTAATCGATAGTCGATTAACTGTTAACATCCCTAGTGAGCACGCAGGTCAGGATTAGGTGTTGCTAAGGTGATAGCATTAGCGTGCGGACGTTTGGACGTTGGTATCGGTTTTGGAGTATCGGTACATTTTTTCGAGTACGAGTACATGAGCATGGTATCGGCCCCGATACCGATACTGGTATCGGTATCGGTGCATCCCTAATATATATATATCTCTTTACCTCCAATAATAGTGGAGGGCACTGTATATACATAGCCCCCCCCCCCCCCCCATTACATTTAAGCAAAAGTAATTGAACAAATTAACTTAAACTTATGTAAAGTCATCATATTTAATATTTGGTCGCATATCCTTTGCATGTCATGACTTCCTGATGTCTGTGACCCAACAACATCAAAAGACTCTTGATATCTTATTTTCTGGTACTCTTACAAGCAATACTATCTCTGCATTTGAATGGATCTCTATGGGAATTGGGGGGTGGGACTATTTTAAAAAGTTTTTCAGTAGAACCGTTACATTAGTGGCTAACTTGCCAGCAAGTAACGTGGCCTCTCTAGTCTCGAAGAGACGCTGCAGGTCAGTGCAGCAGGACTAGCAGTAAAATGCTTATTCAGTGGCCGTGGCAACCTGTGACTGCCATTGTCTGACATCGCCCATAAACTGTAAGCGCTCTTGGCCGTTGTAGTTCACAGTAAGGCAGCTAACTGGTACATGCACAGTAGTTTGGGGCCATATCTCTGCTCTCACTACAGGTAGAAAGTTGGCTGAGAGCTCATTTTAATCAGGAGGAGAGCTACTTTTCTATAAATCAAACATAATTTTCTGGTGGAATTATCCTTTAACTCTGTGCATTAAAATTTATTTTAAAATGGCTTGTTATTTTTTCGTGGTCAAATATTTTTTTCTTACCACACAAAGATAGGAATTTTTTAATTATTATTTATTCTGGCCTGCATCGTATCTTTGCGCGCGAGTTGGCAACCAATTACATAAGGCTTTGACGTAGCCATCCATTACTGCACCTCATGTGATTCCAAGGACACAACTGCGCATGTGAGATGAGCCCAAAATGAAAACCTTCTGGTTCGGATGTGCTCCCCTTTGGTTTCTCTTGGTACATCCATGCTCAGTCAAGCGTCAGTGTCATATTATGCTTATGCACTTAAAGGGAAATTCCACCCAAAAATTATGTTTGGTTTGTAGAAAAGTAGCTCTCCTGATTAAAATGAGCTCTAAGCCAACTTTCTACCTGTAGTGAGAGCAGAGATATATCCCCAAACTACTGCGCATTTACCATAGGGCTGTCAAAAGAAATTGTAAGGTCGAAAACTATTAGAAAATCTTTTTTTTTTGTTCTTTTTGTTCAAACTTAAATTTGAGCATTCGAATATTAGTTTTTGATTGCGCGTTTTGTAATTAACATAATTTCATAAATTTTAATTTCATGCGGCGAATCATGTTCATGCACGCAAAGTTAATTTCCTGTGCTAACGTTACTTCCTCTGTCACATCAAAAATCTTGAAAACTAACAGTGAAAATGGAGGAGTTGGTCCCACTAGCTGGTAGTAGAAGCCCTGTTTGGGGCTTCTTGGCCATAAATGGCAAGGTCAAGAAAGAAAAGAGTTACGTGCAAGCTTTGCAGAGCAAGTCTGGTGTATTCAAATCACCTAACGTTACTGGTCAGCTAACAATTTAGGCTAAATAATGTTCCCATGGCAGGCTATGTTTCCTTTCTGTTCTGAAGATTTTGATAAAATTGGATGATGAAAGAAGTTAAACTAAACAGAGTAAGTAATTTATGTTGTTTTAGGCATTAGCCGTTTGAATAGTTTTTGTGTTAAGAAATAAACAGGGATTTCCTATAAACAATAATTTCCCTATTATTGTGATTAATAAATGCCGAGTTGTGGCAAATTACATCCACGAGAAAGTGCTTTATTAATTTGCGCATTAGGCTATAGAAACTGCAGGGGGCTCATTTATAAAGTGAACTTGTGTGCATACGTCAAGTGAAGACCTGACGTAAAGCCACAACCGTTTCCACGGTCAAATCGAGTCATGTTGAAATTTTATAAATCACTACTTTGATGTGATTTTCTATGTTCAATGTATCACAGTTGATCTAAAAGACATTAAATGAGGCCCCAGATGTAGTAACCTAGTATGAAAGTTCACCGATGTCCTCTATTCTACTGCCCGCTTGTGTAAAATAACAAGCAGGCCAGTTTAGAGGGAGCGTCACGTGCATATTGCGCCCGACAATAAGCAGCTTATTTTTGTGAATTATAGGCAAATGATATTCGAACGCTAACTAATTACAAAAGCTAGTATTCAAACTCCATTTCATGGCACTTTTGACAACCTTAATGTACCAGGTACTTGCTTTACTGTGAACTACAATGGCCAAGAGCGCTTACAGTTTAGGGGCGGAGTTAGACAAAGCCAGTCACACTGAATAACGTTACAGAAGCAGAGGCCAAGGGGATGGGCATTTTACTGCTCATGTAGTGCCTGTCTGCCCTGCAGCGTTTCTAAGTTAGAGATGAGAGAGGCCACTAACTTGCTGGCAAGTTAGCCACTAATGCAACAGTTATACTGAGAAAATATCATCATTAGCTCAGTCTCCAGAAAAACAGGGGAAATACGGCCCTTCATTTATCTACATTTGGTATCGTGAAAACATTCGCCAGCCAGCCAGAAGTCTGTAACCCGTATGAAATGCTTTTGTATCAACCAACATGCCGATACAGAATATTAAACATATACAATTAAAAGTTAAAACATCATTGTTGTAGGCTTGTTGTATATGTTTGCTAGCGAAGAACAAACTTTCCCAGTGCAACTCAAACGCAGTGATATCAGAAAAAACATGGAAACGACACATTTATCTCCGACCTCCTTCCATTAACGAATGCAAGGTTCGCTACTATAGCCTCCATGGCAAACACCAGTTTGTTGTAATGCTCCGCCTACTTGCTATGTAATTTACACGCCCACTTGAAAACACTGTAGTCTTTCAAAAAGAGCTAGTGGTAGAGGTATACGCCATTTTGACGTATGAAATGCTTTTGTATCGACTAACATGCCGATACAGAATATTAAACATGGAAGATGTGGAGAGGTGGATAATTTATACACGTCACACATTTCGAGAAAAGCCTCCGCAAAGGCTACACTTGTGTTTCCTCGCGGTAGCATCCTCTGAAGAACAGGTTAGGGTAACGCCAGCCTTTTTGTCCTTTAACATCTATCACCACTGAGTATTTATGACGAGCAAGCTGAGGTTTCAAACATGACCAGCAAAACTAGCCATGTTAAATGTGCTGTGTCAGGGCACTTTTAATCTTTCCAGCTACAAGTATAATCAGCTACAATAGTAAGAGCTTGGACATAAGCTGTAAATGTGCTTTTCAGCTCTCTAGTCAAGCTGCCTGGTTGGGTACCGAACCCGGTTAACCTACCGCAATTCCCACATGACCAATACCTACCGTACAGAATCCAACACAGATTTCAGTGCCGCTTGAAAATACAGTGCATGAGCTGCCGATTGAAACATCCACAGTTTAAGTTGGCTATTTAACGACGGCTCAGTCAGCGACCGCAGGTACTAGTGATGTGTGAGTTTGAACGAACTTTTTACTGACTCAGGAGTGACAAGTCCTCTCCTCCACTAACTCGTTCACTGACTCGCCACTGACATACCTGCTACTTGCTAATGCGAACTGCGAAGACGATGTGAGACAACGTGTTACACTATTGTGCAACTCTCTGAATTTGTGGAAATACATCAAGTAAATCACTGTATTAACCAAGCCCTGTGAGAAAGCAACCACTTTTTGGCGCTTGTTTCAACTCCATACTTGCTCTCCCTGCCCTGAGCTGAAGGTCTGGCTGCACGAATCACTCACTCACTTGCTCTCCCAGCCCGCCCGGAGCTGTCTGACTCGGCTTGCACGAAATAGCTGCTCACTCGGTCACCCAGTACTCGCTCCCCCAGCCCCGGAAACTGCCCCCTGCCCTGAGCTCGTTAACTCGTGAGTGAGAGTACTGAGCAAGCCCCCAGAACAGCGCCGCCCTTTGAAGCCAATTTTATTTTGTGGTCAAACCGTGTAATTACAACTTCCAGGTCCGAAAAGCAGTTTTCTTGCACACAATCGTGGGAAAAGGAGCGGCTATAACAACCCCCATGAAATAACTTGTTTCACTATCAGAATTTGATCCATTCGTTCCGACATTTGGAAAGTCTCAAAGTCACCGCACTATTAAATGACTTTATCCCATGCAGGAGGGCTAAACCGGAAGTTAGACTTACTTGATGACTCGAGTGACTCCAAAACCCGACTCTCTTTGGTGAGTGACTCATACAAACTCGAGTTAGTCAAAAGAGTCGAACCTCCCATCACTAGCAGGTACCGTTAACAAGCTAGCTAACGTTAAACGTGTCGTCGTTAAATGTCGTCATTTGCTCTTCATTTTAAAGAAGGTATTGGCTCAGGCAATTCCAGGTCAGTTAACCAATCAACGCAGAGCATGTGAACAAAAACCTGAAACGCCCACCAAAACTGGCTGTTCAGCTGAAAGGATAAAAAAAACTCACTTTATATTTTTTAATGTATTGCTTTTAACTTTTTCCTCTTAAAAAAACTTTTATCAACATGTTTGGTATACCTTGTAGAATCCCCTTAGGCATTTTATATTGTGTTATGGTTGAAACAACGTTAAAAAATCTTATTAACCTGATGTTAGTTTGAGGTTGAAAGTGAAAGGTTTTTAAACGTTAGAATGGGAATGCTGCAGCTCAGTTATACATGAAACATTGGAATGATGTCTCAAATTGATGGCCAGTGGTTGAAATTTAAAAAAAAGTTTTTTTAAACAGTAAATTCACAACGTTAAAAATAGTACATTGTAATGATGTTGAAATTTGATAATCAATTTGTGACATTGCATTTGAGGTATGTGAAGGTTGAAGTTTATTCAATGTTGTCATTTAACCGTCACCCTACAATGTTGGATTTAGGTCCCATGATGGTTGAAAATGAAAGTTTATTCAACGGTAAAATTACAATGGTGTGGTACTGTCAGGCCAAATAGTGTCCGGCTGCCAAAATGTGTCCGGGCACGTCATCGGAATGCTTGGAATGTAGTTGCTATACCAACATGACGCGCTAGCATTGTGACAAGCTCGCACTTGCGAGAGGAAGCGTGGGAGACCTGGTCGCAATCGCAACGTCATCGCAATGCCATCACGCAATTCAGTCTGATATTCAGGCTAAAAACAAACAATTTTAGGAGAAAGTCAACATAGCAGCTAGCTAGACCAGCTGGCTACCACCTTGTTAGCAACAGCTGATGTTATGGGCTGTTATCTGTGAAATAAACTCCTTGTACCCACAGGAGTCATAAACACTGTCGGTGCCGTTAGCTAGCATGCCAATGTTAGCTAACGTTTACGTTAGCATGCTAACAGCGCTAGCTAGCATGCCAAAAGGGTTACCCATTGTTAGCTAGCAAGCCAACAAGGTTAGCTAGCATACCAACGTTAGATTATGTTAGATTTATTTTGAAGTAGCTAGATTAGTCTTTTACTGAAACTAACTAGCTAGCAAACGCACGAAGGCTACTCAGGAATGCTAGCTCGTCATGTTGGTCTAAATCTAACATAATCTAACGTTGGTATGCTAGCTAACCTTGTTGGCTTGCTTGCTAACAATGGGTAACCCTGTTGGCATGCTAAACGTAAACGTTAGCTAACATTAGCATGCTAGCTAACGGCACCGACAGTGTTTATGACTCCTGTGGGTACAAGGAGTTTATTTCACAGATAACAGCCCATAACGTTAGCTGTTGCTAACAAGGTGGTAGCCAGCTGGTCTAGCTAGCTGCTATGTTGACTAGCCTACTCATAACCTACTCATATCCCTGCTTTATTAGGCTACATTCATCTCAGCCCATTTTGTCCACAGTTATCATAGGCTAGGCTATGTGTAGCCTACGGTTTTTATTTTGTTTTTTTAAAGGGTTTCCGCGTTGTTATGGTTTTGAAAGCTCCGCGCTATGATGGCTATGATGCAGCTTTGGCAAAAACTGGTATGCAGTAACAGCATTATCGGCATTTCCCGATATAATTGCTGACTTGTGGTGATAGATTTACTTTTACTGTCCGAGAATGTAAACAAGTCGTCCATTTTCACTGTAAGAACAAAATGATGACAACGTCACCTCTATTTCGCTAGCTTAGCCCACTTGAACATTTACAACCTGCATGAGAAGAGTAGCCTACCCATTGAAAGCTGATGGTTTTTTCTTTGTCTCACCGTTTGTTTGGAATCTACACACATACATACTATACTATACATACTATGAAAAATGATAATTCTTTGGATGCCCACAACATTTTTGTTAGTGGATGATACTATTTTGCACTTGCAAATATAATACTGAAACGTTATAGCACTCCGATTTATCCACATTCCACTACAAAGCATTTGCATATGGTCAAAATATTTTAGCGTTTCTTACAGCAATATTAGTTAATCCATAAATTTACAATTGGATAACTTATTTGAATTAGGCTACCTGTGAAACAATGCCTGCTGCACACATAAGCATGTGGAGTTTCAGGGTTCAACAGTTTCCCATTTCTTCCCGCCGACGCCTCACGTCTTATTGCTCGGATCCACTTCTCATCTTATGGGCTCCGTTTTGCGGTTCGGAATCTTATAAAACCGCAATTCTGGGGTTTTTGCCTTGTTTGTAGTGCATCCCACCAAACAAAAACTATTAGGCATTTTTATGCTGTTGGCTAATGGATCGAAATGACAAGAAGGCACCAGTACGTCAAGTCAATAGAGGGCGAGAGCGGGATGTGTTCCCCCCCCCCGGGATGGGCGGGGCCTATTTGTGCTCAGTCTCCTGGCAGTGCACTGCACTTAAGCGGCTGGCTGGCTATACATTTGTTATTTTCTTTCACATGCATGAACTATTATGAAAAATATAATTATTAATTTAAATGAATAGTACCTAATGTAAAATATCAGATAGCAGCATATTATGCATATGCCACTCGCGAGGGGGGGCCAGCGATTGTATCAGGGTGGCCGTGGCCCCCCCTTGGCGGTGCCACTGCCTGTGTGTGTTCATCTCTTTACATAAGATGGAAGTGGTTTCCAAGTGAAAATATAATGAGAAGTAATATTTCACACAAGAAATTTGTCAATTGTTGAAAATGTTTTGGGGGGAGGGGTTTAAAGCTCCCAGCATTGAGCATACCAATTGCATGCTTTCAAAAGACTTGCAACATCTGTGGCATCGTGTCATGTGACAAAAACACATTTGAATGGTCTTTTATTGTCCCCTGCAAAAGTTGTGTCAGTGTAATGGTCACACCCTGTCTGGTGGTGGTTTATCTCATTGAAGGAGAAATGCTTAGTAGCGTGAAAACAAAATTGAAAACAAATAACTTTTATTTGCGCAGGGAAGTACATGGCAATTTTCAGAGGCTCCACTTTAATAATTGACTTTCCAACACGGGAAAACAATACACTGGACCTTGCTTACACAACCCAGCGAGGAGCATATAAGGCATCACCCCTCCCCCATCTTGGCTCTTCTGACCACATCACTGTCATGCTAACACCAGCGTACAGGCCAAGGGTCAAAGTCATCAGACCAGTTCAGAAGCAGGTAAGGGTGTGGCCAGACGATGCCTCCTCAGCACTAAATGACTGTTTTAACACCACAGAATGGGCCATGTTTAAGCAGGCAGCCACTTACAACCACCAGGTCAACATTCAGGAATATACAGACACTGTTACTTCCTATATTAGCAAATGCATCGATGATGTAACGGAGACCAAGACCATCACAGTACGGGCAAATCAGAAACCATGGCTGACAGGGGAGGTCCATAGGTTATTGAGAGCCCGAAATGCTGCTTTCCGAGCAGGAGATGCGGCTGGCCTGAGAACAGCTAGGGCCAACTTGTCCCGTGGCATCAAAGTAGCAAAAAGACAGTACACAGAAAGGATAGCCCACCGCTTCAGTGACAGCAGAGACACAAGGAGCCTGTGGCAGGGGATTCAGACCATCACTGGCTACAAACCCCGACCACAGACCTGTGACAGCGACACCACTCTGCTGAACAACCTGAACGACTTCTTCGCACGCTTTGAAGATCTCAACAACACTCCTGCACAAAAAACACCCCCCGGCCCAGATGACCGGGTGCTGTCCCTGTCTCCAGCCAGTGTGAGAAGATCCCTCTCCAGGATTAACCCTCGCAAAGCTGGGGGCCCGGACAACATACCTGGTCGTGTGTTGAAGGACTGTGCGGAGGAGCTCACTGATGTCCTCACAGACATTTTTAACACCTCCCTGAGCCAAGCTGTTGTCCCTACATGCTTCAAAGTCACCACCATCATCCCGGTTCCGAAGAAGGCTTCTCCATCCGGCTTCAATGACTACCGTCCCGTAGCACTGACTTCCATCATTATGAAGTGCTTCGAAAGACTGGTCATGCAGCATGTCAAATCTATCCTCCCTCCTTCCCTGGACCCCTTTCAGTTTGCATACCGGGCCAAGAGGTCCACTGATGACGCAATCTCCACCGCCCTCCACTCAGCTCTCACCCACCTGGACTCCAATGACCCATACGTGAGGATGCTGTTCATAGACTTTAGTTCAGCTTTCAACACAATCATCCCCCAACAGCTGATACAGAAACTGGACCGGTTAGGACTGAACACCTCCCTGTGCAACTGGGTGTTGGACTTCCTGACGGGGAGACCGCAGACGGTTCAGGTCGGCGGCAACACATCCAGCACCATCATCCTGAACACAGGGGCCCCCCAAGGAGCAGTGCTCAGCCCCCTGCTCTTCACGCTACTCACCCATGACTGTTCACCAAAACACAGCTCCAATCTCTTCGTCAAGTTTGCGGACGACATAACAGTGGTGGGTCTCATCAAAAAGAACGATGAAGTAAACTACAGAGACGAGGTGAGCCAACTGACCAGATGGTGCAGCGACAATAATCTCATTCTTAACGTCGAGAAGACGAAGGAGATTGTTGTCGATTTCAGGAAAAAACACACCCAGCACCCTCCACTGACCGTCAACAACATGGCTGTGGAGAGAGTGAGCAGCACCAAGTTTCTGGGTGTGCACATCACAGAGGACCTTTCCTGGAACACTAACATCACATCACTGGCCAAGAAAGCTCAGCAGCGGCTCTATTTCCTCCGCAAACTGAAAAGAGCCAAAGCCCCAGTCACCATCATGCGTTCATTCTACCGTGGCACCACTGAGAGCATCCTCACCAGCTGCATAATTGTGTGGTACGGGGCCTGTACTGCATCCTGCCGAAAGACCCTGCAGCGTATAGTGAGAGCAGCTGAGAAGGTCATTGGTGCCCCCCTCCCTTCTCTCCAGGACATTTATGACACACGCCTGGTCCGCAAAGCACTCTGCATTGCAGGCGACCCCACTCACCCCTCACACCGCTTCTTCAGTCTCCTGCCGTCTGGGAGGAGAATGAGGAGCCTTCGGGCAAGGACCAGCAGACTGAGGGACAGCTTTATCCACCAGGCGGTCAGGAAGCTGAACTCTTTCAGCTCTCCCCCCCCTCCCTTCTCTGCCCCCTGCCCCCACAGACTCTGGACTACGACACCTTTAACCCCCCCCCCCCCCCCAATCGCTGGCCCCCACTGACTCTGGACTATGACACCTTTAACCCCCCCCCATAAAATCGCTGGCCCCTGTCCTGATCTGTCCCTGCCCCCCCATGCACAGACTATTGGCACCAGCCACTTTTATTTATATTGTACTTGTAATTATTATATCTGATACAATTGCTGCTATTTGCACTGTAACATACATCCATACTTGCACTGCGTCCATTTGCACTATATTTTAGTTTACATGTATTTTATATTTACACGCACTTTTAGATTTATATCTTTTTATATTGTGTATGTGTTTGTATTTTATGTTTATCTTTCTCTTTTTCTTTTATTGCACCGTGGATGATGAGAGGAACAAAATTTCAATCCTCTGTATGTCTTGCATATATAGTAGAGTTGACAATAAAATTGAACCTTGAACCTTGAATGTTCCCAGCGTTGTACATTCCGCCTCATCGGAGGTTCACTGTTGGTTTCCTGTTCTGAGAGAGAGAGACAGAGAGAAAAAGAAAGAGAGAGAGAGAGAATACAATAGAAAACAAAATAGAAATAACATGTTATTGACATTTGACTTTTGGCATTGACATTTGACTTCCAAATGGGTTTTGGCGTTGCTCCATTTTGTAGGTTGGAACAAAGATGCCTTGCAGAACGGGTAGTGAAACTTCTTGCAGCATGTGGTGCATCTCTTAAGTGGCAAGAATCGTTCTTTTTGTATTGTTATATGAATCTTGAAAAAGAGAAAGCCTAATTGGTCAATTTGAACTAGTTCATTTCACTGACACAAATTCAGCCTAGTTCTGGACCAAAAGACATTTTGAATATTCTGTCCTGGATTGAGCTTAATCTGTGTCTGTGAAATCACTTCATATATACAGCACGTGACATAATCTAACATGAGTAAGTAGTGTAAGCCTATAGATGCAGAATACATAATAAATGACTATTAAAAATACCCAACATTACAAAACAATGTCCAAATGAAGACTGGTTGATAACACGTCTGTGGGGGTAAACAGGCAGTCAGCGCAGTTTAGCTAATTATTAAGATTATTTAAACTTCATTAAAATGGTAAAACAATTAGTATTAAACAAACATTTACACTGAAGACAGTACTGCTGATGTAATGTATCTGACAGACACAGATCATATCGACATGCACTTATCATCGTTTGAAGTTTAATCAATGTGCTGGCTAGAATTCATTATCATAGTCAACTAGTTGGGCGACTGAACAGTAAACAAACATTATTTTTAGATGAGACACTTCAACTTTCGTTTTGTCAGCATAAAACTATCGCTACTACTAGCTGTTGCATGTATTTTGTGTCCATTAAGCGGTTGAGGTTTGAAATCAATAAAGATGTTTACATTTTTTAAATTGATGTCAATGTGTTATTTATTTTCGTAGCTATCATTAGCTATGATAGATTATTACATTGACAATAAATAGATTTCATATCATTTACGTTAATTTCCATTGTTAACATCAACATTGTTTCAACATTATTTCAATGCATTGATTCAACGTAAACTCGATGAGCACCTGGACGCAGAATCAACATCAGAGATCAACATTGAATCAATGCTTCATCTTATGTTTATTCAACATTGATTCAATGTTTCCTTGCTATCTGGGTAACGTTACCGTTTATTCAGTAATTATTGTCAGTAGTGTTTTTATAAGTTGTAGTTAAGTGCAAATATATTAAATGCATACAATTATATAAATAATGTCATAGCTAGTCAGAATAGCTAAGCTGCTAGCTTGAACTCCTCTTATGTTCGGAGTGCATTCGCATTGTCTGCGATATATATATACGCATTTCTACGTGCGCTGTTGTAACCACTTGCTGTATGTGTATATGCAGGAAATGTGTAGCACGTTATTTTGTGTTATCAGTTATTTGTATAATGTAGACGGTGATATTATGGCTACCAAATGCTAGTGAGCTTAACCAAGCTTTGATTTAGCTTTATTTCAGCCTAATAAAGCACTGTCCGGACGGGATTCGTTTCACCAGGGGAGGTCAGGTAATGTAATTTTCACGAGGGTAAACCGCCGTGTCAGGCTCTGCAGCATGGTGCTCCTTAGGGTCTGAATGCCCCTGGTGTTTGGTCCCTCTGGCTGCTTCAGCACTGCCAGACTGGGAATGATTGATGAAGCAGAGGCCTCTGCTTTACTCATTTCCAAGGTGATTTCTTCAAATGGATTCAAAGTCTCAACCAGCTTTGAGACAATGTCCCACTCTTCAGCACTTGGACATGTGAAATGCCCATGCTCACTTGAATAAACAGTGAGTGTATGCTTTTGCTCCAACATCCTTTGGAGCATGTGGAGGGACTAATTCCACCGGGTTGGCACTGCTTGCAGTGTAAAGGAAGACCAACTTGCTCTTGAATAGTGTGAAGCCCTTTGCTTGGCGAGGACTGAATGATTGAAGTGTGTAGCACACCGCTTCAGCTTTGCCAGAATGTCCCCAACAATTCTTTGTGCTCCAAGGCCATCGTTGATGACCAGCTGCAGAGTGTGAGCACACAGCAGCTCAGATCAGGGATGTCCATGAGTCTCATGCCTCTAATTATGTTGGCCCCACTGTCTCGCAGCACCAGTAGCACATGCTCTCTGTCTATACCCCAGTGCTCCAGCATTTCCACAAATGTTTGGCCAATGTGATCTCCAGTCTGGGAACCTGACATTGCCTTAACATTTAGGACCACTTGGAGTCTTTTCCAATTATTGTCAATGAAGTGAGCAGTCAAGCTCATCAGGGACTCAGTGGAGCCTGACCAGCAATCAGTTGTGAATTAAATTTAGTCACCTGTGTTTTTCTTTGCAATGATTTTCTTTACTTTCTCCTCAACTTTTTGGTACACTTGATTAAGCATCTCCGTCCTGTAGAATTTTTAGTTCTTTAAAGTGTACCTGAGTTCTGCTGCAGCCAGCAACCTCTGGAATCCAACATTGGACACAATTCTAAATGGCTGGATGTCGGTGGCGATCATTTCCAAGATAAGCCTATCAAAGACTTTTGATCGTTTATCAGCTGCTGACCATTTGGCTTGTCGATCAAAGACTTGTTGCAAAGTGGGCTGGCTTGATGTTGCTTTGGTGCTCTGCTGGACCACTCTTTCTTCATGTGCCTCTTGATAGGCTTCTGTATGGTGTGCTTTCAGGTGTCCCCACAAATTGCTGGTGTTTCTCTGGGAAGCTTTGCTTGAACCCTGGCTCACCTTCACTGCACAGATGTTGCATTGCACTACTGTGCCATCTTCAATTGATGTGAAATAACTCCACACCTTGCTTTTACTCCTTTCTTTTCCAGCCATCTATAATAGAAAAATTTAAAAAATCAGTTTTCCAGTTTCAAACATGTATTTTTTATTATTATTGTTGTTGTTATTAATTAGTTATTATTTATTATTATCTATTCTCAGTAAATTAATTATATTTTCTTATTTTATTCCTACTACATGATCTCAAAGAGTAAGACTTTATCTAGTGAACTTCCCTGTCCATAAGAATTTGGTGGCGAAAAAAACTACAATGCGCTCTGACGCATGACTAGATGACACACACTCGCTCGCAATAATGCATTAGCTATTGACACAGCTTCATTATTTCTTATTATTTATTCTCAGTAAGTTAAATTAATTATATTTTCTTATTTTATTCCTACTACATGATCTCAAAGAGCAAGACTTTATCAAGCGGAGCTAATGGGTGAATCAAGTGTGACGTTAGATAAAATTATGAAATTAAATTGACTGGATGAAATACGTAACGTGAGGCTTCCCTGTCCATAAGAATTTGGTGGTGAAAAAAACTACAATGCGATTTTGTGCAGGTTACCGGCGCTAACTGTTGGTTGATTCACTTCTCCAACAGCAGTCTTTCTCTCATGTTATCACGACAAAGCTATTGGCTTAGAATGATCTACGTTAGAAGTGTTTTATCAGGTTTTTTACGGTCTGGTTAGCTTGCTATGATGACACGTGACTAGATGACACACTCGCTTGCAATAACGTGTTGCCTATTGAGACAGCATCATATAGTAGCTAATATCATTATCTCAAATAAAAAACGAATGTGTGATGCATTCACATTTTATTTCGGCTGGTTATTTATTTTAGAATAAAGCGATGTCCTTTGGAAATGTAGATCCTACGCTGCTTATGTGCTCACCACGTCATAAAGGCATGCTAGCCAGCTGGCTTGCTAAAGTTAACCAAATATGTTAGCTAGCTAGCTCGCTTGATAATGCGGATTGATAAACATAGTGGTCGTAACGCATTTAATTAAAAACTTTCACATGTTCCTTGTTGAGTATTATTGAGAAAAACGTGCAATCTGTGTGGAAGTGCAAGTCTTGCTATGGAGAATATTGGATGAGGCAAGAGTGACAAACGTCTTATTACAGAAGTAGCACGTCAGCTGCTGCAATTCGCACTTGTATTATGCTCCGTGCAAGACAACTCGGAACTCGGAATTTTCAACTTCGAGTTCCAACATCATTGCAGTCACGCTGTAAATTAACTCTTTCCGAGTTGTCTTGAACGCAGCATTAGAGCTCTCTCTACTGGATAATTTTTAGTAAATAGCAATTACAATGTTCAAACAGACAAGTACAGGATAAATAATCAATGTTTTTTTGTTTATTATACTTATTTAAAAATTGGGACACATCGGCTGCATAACTGCCGATCCCGATCAAAAAAGTAAAATAATGGCCGATATATCGGCCAAACCGATATATTGATCGGGCTCTATTAATAATGACCTAACCTTTGAGCCCCATATAAGAAATGTTACTAAAATTGCCTTCTTTCATTTAAGAAACATTGCAAAGGTCAGACCTCTTCTCCAACAAGCAGACGCAGAAAAGCTTATGCATGCTTTTATCACCAGTTGCCTTGACTACTGCAATAGCCTTCTTTCTGGTGTTCCACAAAAAAGCATTAAACAACTACAGTTAGTTCAGAATGCGGCTGCAAGGGTATTGACTCGCACAAAAAAGAGAGACCACATTACCCCCACACTCCTTACACTACACTGGCTACCTGTGCGTTTTAGAATAGATTTTAAGGTTCTTCCTCTGGTTTTTAAAACAATATAAGGGTTAGAACCAAAATACTTATGTGACTGCATTCAGGAACATGTGCCTAGTAGAACCCTTAGATCCTTCACTGCTTCTCTGTTAGTGATTCCGAAAGTAAACCGTAAGAGAAGCGGTGAGGCGGCTTTTAGCTTTTATGCCCCTAGGCTTTGGAATGCCCTACCAGGCAATATCAGAGAGGCAGAAACTCTTAACACTTTTATATGGAGGTAGATTTCTATCAAAAACAAACAAACACAAAAGTATAATCCACAATTATTTTTACCATCCACACACACACACCTCTCAATTTGTGTTTGTAGGTATAATCCACAAATGTGTTTTTGCCATCCACACACAAACACCTCTCAACTTGTGTTTCATAAATCATCATTTGGATGAATGCAAAAATGCAGATATGTTTCCAATGTTCACATTTACAAATCAAAAGCTTGGCTTGCGAACTGGTGAATCTACATTTGGCGATCGAAGGACACGCTTGATCTGCTTGGATTTACGTACGGAATTTTGAGACAAATATTCCGCTGTTTTTTCCCGTGTCGATTCACACATGCTTAACTTGTGATTCACACGCAAAACTTCTTCTTCTTCGGCACTACCTAACAAGGCGATGTGTTTTCGGCTCATCAGCGCCACTTTTAGAACAAGTGGCCAAAATCGCACATGATCTTTAAGAAGTGGATTAATGGTAAATTAAAACAACCGAGTTTTGAGTTTATTTAGGTTGTAAAGTTAACCCCACGCTAATCTTGCGATGGGAAGTTTTTTAAACAGTCATTGCACAAAACTCGTATCAGATTGCATGTAGCTAGCTAGATTACATGACAGAGGGGTAGGTCCTTACACAGTAGCTACATAACTCTTTCGCCCCTCATGGGAAAGATTATGTAAAACAAACTCAACCATGCAAAGTAACGTTACTGCAGCCAATTAAATTAATTTTACAGCTATTCTCACTGATACCGATGTCTCCTATGACATTTTTTATTTCTTCAGCTAGCTAGCTAGTAGATAAGACACCTAAATGAAAATGATCACTCAAATTGCATGGAGTGCTCTCCTTATTTTAGCTCATAGTGTTGTATTTGTGGGATAGTAGCCTAAATGTTTCCAGAGCCACATATGATCACGTTGTGCCACAGAAAACACACACCACTAGCTAGAAAATAGGCCTACACTTTTTTCAAAGAATGATGTGCAATCTTCTGTATTTTTATAAAACCGGGGTGTTATGTTACATTTGCATTCCTCTGTAGATCGCTCTCTGATGATTGCTGAATCATTAGATTTGAATATTTGGACCTGAATATCTGCCTATGCTTGTTGATGTTCAGAAATGGTTAAGATGTGCATCTTCTGGGAGTTCTATATACTTTAATTTATTGATTTGACTATAAGCTAACATCGAGTAAAAATAATCAAAATCTTTTGTGCATTTGGATTTTGAAGAAAACAGTGTCACTAGGCCTACTACGAATTAAAATGTTTTCTAGCCCATGCTTAATGAGTCCCCAGGTCGACTCCTAGCCGTAGCTAGAATAAAATAGATAACGATTTATTATGATAAATAAATTGCTTTACATTGGCATGCTCTTTTTTCGTGTGGAGCAGGAGTCAGAAGTGACGTTGTAATTTGCAGAGCTGTACGAAATCGAGAAATGAAAAAGTGCTTATAATTATTTTCTACATGGAAACAGAACTACATCGAATGCTTTCACTTTTATGATTCGATTGAACAAGTAACATTATAAGTAAAAAAAATTTATGGGTTAGTGCTATTGGTTTCTGTTAGCTTCACCATTCAAGCCTCATACGGCGTACAATAAAGCCTAACAATACACTAGCACTTACTTCTTGTATGTTTTCTCACCACTGCAGTGAAGTAAAAAAGCCAGTAAACGACCTTTTCTGGAATAAATGTTTTGTCAAGCTCACGTGCATCAACTGGCGTCTACATTCTAAAGCTCTGGTTTGCCCTCCCTAATATCAAGTATTGATAGCTAAGGTAAGAATGCTGACTTATCCAATAATAATTTTTGCTAGCTAGCTAGCCAAGTTAAGATAAAAGCACAACTATAACGTTTTTATGAAAGCAAACTAGCTAGCTAACGTTATCGATAACGTTGTCATAAAATTTCTTCTTCCCGTGAAAATCCCTGACCCGTTTACAATTTGGGACAGATGTTAAAGTAAATCTATCACCACTGCGTCACTTTTGCAAATGCCCTTTTTGAAAACAAAACAAAAAAGAAAATAAAAAGGCTAGTCTGTTACTGCATACCTGTTTTTGCCAAAGCTGCATCATAGCTATGATAACGTGGAGCTGTCAAAACTATAAAAAACGGTAAAAAAATATTTTTTAATTTAAAAAACATAGCTAGCCTATGGCTTTGATAACTGTCTGGACTAAACAGGCCACTTTTGTTATGTTCTAAGATTCTGAGTTCTGTCTGTTTTCTATTTTTATTTTCATTTTCATTCATGTATTTATGTTTCTGATTATTTATGGTTTCACTGTTCTGTGTTTTGTATAACTGTCACTCCCTAATTGTAAATAATACTAATTAACAACCACTAACATCTTAGAATTAGCGTCTACTAATTTACTAACTACTAACATGTATAGAATACTAATCTACTAACGCCATAGAATCAGGGTTTTCTACTAATCTACTAATTTACTAATGTCATCTTTTCTCACTGCAGCTGTCTCTCGTTCTGCCTGTTCTATCACTAATTATCTTTCTTTGGTTTCTCTATTAACTACAGCTGACTCTCGTTTCCGCTTTCCATTCTCAGTTCATGTTCAAGTCTGTGTTATGTGTGAATCCAGTCAGAGTATTATGTGTTCCCTTGTTAGTTTATTATCGCTTTCCTCATTGTTTTATTACGTGCACCTGTCTGTCAATTGCCCTTCCTGGTTCTTCACACCTGATCCTCATTGTTTCTTGTTTCCCTCAGTGTATTTATACCTTGTGCATTCAGTCCTTTGTTGCGAGTTCCTCACCTTTGATAGCGTCATTGTTTTTTTTGCGTCTGTATCTTTGAGTCGTTTCTGAGTATCTGTTTTTTCCCCAAGTCTGCTGTTCTGAGTTTCTGTCAGTTTTTGTATTTGTTTTCCCTGTCCGTTCGTTGCCGTTTATTTTTATGTTCCTGGATTTCCTGGTTTCGACTCCTGCCTGTGTTCTCGCGACCCTGATTTTTGGACTCTGTTTCTGTACCTCTGCTGTGCCTTCCCGGTTCTGACCTCTGCCTGTTTTTTGACCATTCTTTGGATTCTGTTTTTTGTACCATTGCCCATCCTTAAACTTCAGTTTTTTGGTACTCCCTGCCTGCTACTGGATCCCTCTTTTCCACCTGCCCTTACAACTTTTTATTTCATAAAACACAAAAGTAAGCAAAAAACATCCAGTGAACACAAGTAGCTTACACTAATGTTAGACTAAGCATACTAGTTCACTGTTTTTAATACACTCTTTTTTCTGTAAGTATAAACTTTGACGTTTATTTTTTATTTTTTATATATGCTTTTTAGGACATGCTGAAATATGCCTTTCTGAAGTGTGTCTGTGGCTCAGTGAGTAGGTAGCTGCTCCGTGAAGTTTGGTAACTGCAACGTTGTATGTTGTACCTTTGCTCCCATTCCTCTTGTCTGTAGCCTAGGCCTACACGTTTTTGTATTTCTTATTTTATTTGGTAGGCCTATGTATACTAGTCTGTAGCGATTTGAGTACCTATAATATGCCCTGTTGGGATTCTCTCCTGGTTTCTATGACCTAGTGATGCTGGGGTGTCTCATGATCTGAATTTATAGCTAGCTAGCCTACTAGCTACTTCATAAAACAATAGGTTGAGGGAAAAAGGTGGACCCTACAAAGGTTTATAAGTAGCCGAGCGTATTCTTTCTTAAAATAAGTGTAAAAGCTTTTCAGATTTATTTGACAGCCTGGAGACACAAGGAATGGGAGCGAGTCATGCAGCAAAAGGTCAGATTTGAACATACAACGTCGCGCAGGTAGCAAAGATCACGGAGCAGCTACCTACTCAGAGCAACAGAGACACACTTCAGAAAGGCATAGCTATTTCGGCGTGTACTAAAATACATATAGAAATAAAAAATAAAGTTTACACTTACAAAAAAAAGAGCATATTAAAAATAGTGAACTAGTAGGCTTAGTCTAGTGTAAGCTACTTGTGCTCACTGGATATCTTACTTTTGAGTTTCATGAAATAAAAAGTCTTATCAAAGCCATAGGCTAGGCTACGTGTAGCCTAGCTACGGTTTTTATTAGTTTTTTTTAAAAAGGATTTCCGCGCTGTTATAGTTGACAGTTCCGCGTTATCATAGCTATGATGCAGCTTTGGCAAAAACAGATATGCAGTAACAGACTAGCCTTTTTATTTTCATAAATTTGTTTTCAAAAAGGGCATTTCCCGGTATAATTGCTGACTTGTGGTGAAAGTGCCGCCGTGGTGATAGATTTACCTTAACGTCTGTCCCAAATTGTAAACGGGTTGGGGATTTTCACGGTAAGAAGAAATTATGACAACGTCACCTTATGAAAGCAAACTAGCTAGCTAGCTAAATTAATATAACCAGAAATAATCTAATAGTCCTTAAAAGGCACTCTAATTTAAGTGAACCTGATGTCATTAGTCAAATATTTGAATTGTCTTGCCTGTAGGCCAGTGGCGCAAACTATGGTTCAGGAGTTATCCATGGGTCCCCAAATATGATTTAGAATTGGCTATCACAGCAATCTGACTGACAAAATTAAAAACTCACTTCAAATTTGCGAACACGCCATTGTTTTCATAAGAGGGTCTTCAACGTGTAATCGACAGTAAACATCATTAGATTAGCATTGCTATTACTAGGCAATCGGGTATTAAAGAATTACCACTTACTACTTTGAATGGCAAACTGTATATGGTCACACAGGATAAAGGAACACAACAGGGTTGTATGAACTCGGAGGTAGATTTCTTTGGGGCGTGGATTATCCTGGTGTGACGCACTATGAGGAGAACATTCTAAACCGGTTGAAAATAGGACAATACGTTTAACACGCTTTTTTCTCCTAAACTAAAGAACGGACATATTTAATACTTTCAGTGTGTTTCTTCAATGCCCTTTTGTGCAAAAAGCATATAAAAACCTAGATAGTGTGACCAACCACCATGTTACTCCTTTAATGTAACTATTCCCCACTGCTTCAAGGAAACATTTCAAAATACTACAGCATGTGCACGGGACTGAATTTAAAGCACAACTGGACTTTGGCAGAACTTTGGGTTGTGTAGTTACTTGGCCATGAGTCCAAATAGTGGCGAAATATGTTCGTTAGTTGCTCGGTGCTCTCATGGGGCATAGGGTATTTGTCGCTCTCCATTCACTTCTATAGGGCAGCTAAAACAGTCTCACAATGACACTTCTAGCATGTATACGTATGCAAACGAAGAAGATTCTATCAATACAAACAATTACCAGTCCTCGTACGTATTATTTTTTTTAAAATTAAATGGCGCTTTCCTGGCTTTTTGTATTTTATTTGGAACGTAGATCCGGTATGTAATTCTTGCGCCAGAAACAGCGTTAATGCGCCGACGCTTCAGAAATCACTCATTGGTCCAAATTTCCACGGAAGCAAGCGTTTCTGGTAGTATATACAGACGTGCTGAAATTTCAAATTCATCTTTTATTTGACATTCATTTATTATGAGAAAAAAAAATCCCTCATCAAGAAATAATTATTTTTAACAAAACCACGTTGGCCACAATTATTAGCACCCCTGCTTTTATATGTAGAATAAAGTAATATTTTTAAATATTTGGTCGAATATCCTTTGCATGCAATGACTTCCTGATGTCTGTGACCCAACAACATCAAAAGACTCTTGATATCTTATTTTCTGGTACTCTTACAAGCGATACTAAATGTCTCTGCATTTGAATGGATCTCTATGGGAATTGGGGGGTGGGGCTAGATTCAGCTGTAAATTACACTGGTACAATATGGAACACATGGTTGGCTAAATGGCTGTAAGTCATCAAGGGTCTGAGCTATCGAACGAGCCCCAAACCATCACTCTGTTGCCAGATATGGAGTAGATGTGGATGGATCACTGCAAGGGTTATTTCTCCTGACTCATTTTCCTATAGAACTCTATGGGGAAAAAAGTCAGGAGAAACAACCCTTAAAGGGATCCATCCACATCTACTCCATATCTGGCCGCAGAGTGATGGTTTTGGGCTCGATTGATACCTTAGACCAGGGGTGGGCAACTCCAGGCCTCGCGGGCCGGTGTGTATGCAGGTTTTTGCTGCCGCCAGTTAACAATTATTGAATTAGCCCAATCGTTTACATGATCTGATATTTTAATCTACATATCCGCGATATGAACAGCAGCTGATGAATGTTCTTGTGCCGGTATGCGTGTATTGTAGCGTTTTATCGTTCTGTAATTTACGAGTGAATCGGTGATTGTGTGTATGACTAATTAGCTGATTGAGCCGTGGTAACTGGTGGCAGTAAAAACATGCATACACACCGGCCCGCGAGGCCTGGAATTGCCCACCCCTGCCTTAGACCCTTGATAACGTAGAGCCATTTCGCCAGTCATGTGTTCTATACTGTACCAACGTAATTTACAGCTGAATCTAGTCTCACCCCCAAATTCTCATAGAGATCAGTTCAAATTCAGAGAGGTTATAGTATCGCTTGTAACAGTACCTGAAAATAGTATTGTTAGTTTTTGCTTGGTTTGTTAGTTTCAGGGCCAGCTGAGTGAGAGGACTTCTATTTGGGCTTAGCTCATGGGATAGGAAGGCCTTATATTGGAGGGAATTTGATTTGCTTTGTTTTAGATGGATCCACAATTGTAGTGCTCTTTTTTGGATGTTAATAATTAAAGGGGAACGGCCAAATTATATTCCTGCTAATTTTAAAGTATGTTTTTGTAGAATTCAGCATGCAGGGTTTCCACTGGGTTTTTGTCCCATTGTAAATAGTCCTGATGGCTAAGTGGACCCCATACCTCACTACCATGTATCGGCTGTAGTACGCTGTCAATTATTTTTAACCAAATTCTTACAGGAATTTTAATATTGTAAAACTGTCTTTTGATTGCATAAAATGCCCTTTTGGCTTTGTCTTTTAGTGCATTCACTGATAGGTTAAAGCTCCCTGATGCATTGATTTTCAAACATAGATATGTGTCATTTGTGGTGTGTTCCAAAATTGTGTTACAGAGGGTGAAACTGTATCTGCTTCTCTGAGACCTGGCCTTTTTTTGGAAAATCATTATTTTGGTCTTTTTGAAGTTTACTGCCAGGGCCCAGGACTGGCAGAATTCTTCTAAGACAGTCAGGTTCTGCTGTAGCCCTTCTTCTGAGGGTGACAGCAGAACCAGGTCATCTGCATATAATAAACATTTAATTTTGGTGTCATGTAGAATGAGTCCAGGAGCTGCAGATTGTTCCAGCATTGTGGCCAATTCATTAATGTAAATATTAAATAATGTTGGACTCAAGCTGCAGCCCTGTCTCACTCCATGACCCTGATTGAAGAATTCTGTTATTTGATTGTCAATTTTTACCGCACATTTGTTTTCTGAATACATTGATTCACACCCCTTTCACCTTCTCCACATTTTATTATGTGACAGACATATTCTACAATAGATTGAGTTTATTTTTTGTCTCAAAATTCTACACAAAATAGCCCAAATAATGACAAAGTGAAAACAGGTTTTTAGACATTTGTGCTAATTTATTAAAAATCTAAATGTAAAATATCATATGTATACAAGTGTGCACACCCTTTGATATGACACCCAAAAGTGAGCTGAGGTGCATTTGTTTCCACTGATACTGCTTGAGATGTTTCTACAACTTAATTGGAGTACACCTGTGATAAATTAAATTGATTGGACATGATTGGGGATTGCCAACACCTGCCTATATAAGGTCCCACAGTTGACAGTGCATGTCAGAGCAAACTCCAAGCCATGGGGTCAAAGGAATTACCTGCAGACCTCAGAAACTGGATTGTGTCAAGGCATAGATCTGGAGAAGGGTACGGAAAAATCTCTTTACAGGTCCCAAAGAGCACAGTGGCCACCATCATTCGTGGATGGAAGTTTGGAACCACCAAGAAACTGAGCAATCGGGGAAGACGGGCCTTGGCCAGGCAGGTGAGCAGGAACCCGAGGGTCACTCTGACAGAGCTCCAGCGTATCCTTGTTAAGATGGGAGAACCTTTCAGAAGATCAACCATCCAGGCAGCACTCCACCAATCTGGCCTTTATGGTAGAGTGGCCAGACGGAAGTCCCTCCTTAGTAAAAGGCACATCACAGCCCGCTTGGAGTTTGCTAAAAGGCACCTAGAGGACTCTCAAACCATGAGAATCAAGATTCTCTGGTCTGATGAAACCAAAATTGAACTTTTTGGCCTGAATACCAAGCGTCATGTCTGGTGGAAACCAGGCAACGCTCATCACCTGGCTAATACCATCCCTACAGTGAAGCATGGCGTTGGCAGCATCATGATGTGGGGATGTTTTTCAGCAGCGGGAACGGGGTGACTAGTCCTGATAGAGGGAAAGATGAATGTAGCTAAGTACACCGAGATCCTTGAAGAAAACCTGCTCCAGAGCGCTCTGGACCTCAGACTGGGGCGAAGGTTTACCTTCAAACATGACAACGACCCGAAGCACACAGCCAAGAGAACAAAGGAGTGGCTTCGGAGAAAGTCTGTGCATGTCTTTGAGTGGCCCAGCCAGAGCCCAGACCTGCATCCAATTGAACATCTGTGGAAAGAGCTGAAAATGGCTGTGTACCGACGCTCCCCGTCCAACCTGATGGAGCTTGCAAGGATATGCCAAGAGGAATGGGCAAAAATGTCCAGAAACAAGTGTGCCAAGCTTGTAGCTTCGTTCCCAAGACGCCTTGAAGCTGTAATCGCTGCCAAAGGTGCAGCAACCAAGTATTAGGCTAAGGGTGTGTACAGATATGTAACCCCAAAATAACCTATTTTTGTCAGTAAAATAAAATAGCATATTTTCTAAAAACCTGTTTTCACATCGTCATTTTTGGCTATTGTGTGTAGATGTTTGAGGGAAAAAATTTACTCAATCTATTGTAGTATAAGTCTGTAACGTAATAAAACGTGGAAAAGGTGAAAGGAGTGTGCAGACTTTCCGGCTTGACTGTATACATATATATATCTCCTATACCACTTTGAAGTATGTTATAATTTAATCCCTGGTGCCAGATAGAGTCAAATGCTTAATTATAGTCAATAAATCATGCAAAGTTTTTTTTTCATTTGGTGAACATGTTTATCTATAAGGGTGTATAGGGTGTAAATATGATCAGTTGTGCCGTGTTTTGGGAGGAATCCAATTTGACTCGGACTCAAGACATTGTGCTTGATAAGGAAGTTTATAATTCTTGAATTAAGGATGCTGCAAAATAACTTCCCCAAATTACTGCTTACACAGAGCCTCGGTAGTTATTGGGGTCGAATTTATCTCCACTCTTGTAAATCGGGGATATAAGCTCATGGTTCCAGGTGTCAGGGAAGCAGCCAGTATGTAGTGACAGGTTGAATTATTTCAGTAGGGCTTCTTGTATTAACTGGTTGCTGCTTTTCAACATCTCATTATTTATGTTGTCAAAACCACAGGCCTTTCTTGGTTTTAGTGTTCTGAGATGTTCAGTTAATTCCTGCATTGTAATTGGTGTGTCAATTGGGTTCTGGTTGTCTTTGATTGATTGTTCTAGTAATGTTAGTTTTTCTTTGATTTCATTTTGGTCTTTTCTTAATTTGTCTTGTTCAATGTCCCTATATAACTTTTCAAAATATTGTTTCCAAATTCAATCGTTTTTTAAAGTTAATGCAGGTTTTTGTGCCGAACTTAAATTATTCCACATTTCCCAGAATTTGTTTTGATCAATAGATTTTTCAATGTCTGTGAGAGATTTATTAAGGTGATTCTCCTTTTTTTGTTTTAGAGTGTTCTTGTATTGTTTTAATGTTTCACAATACTCCAAGCGTAAATCTGGGTTTTGAGGCTGATGATGTTTTTGATTAGACAATTTCTGTAGTTTTTTCCGAATTAAGTTACATTCGTCATCAAACCATTTATCTTTGTAATTTTTCTTTGGGTTGCATTTCTTATTTAGTTTCAGGTTTGATATTTTAGCTGCTTCATCAAATATATCCTGAATATGGGTAACTGCCAGATTTAGGCCTGTCTTATTAGGTTCGTATTGTGCGTTAAGAAATTTGTCAGTTAGGTTAGTGATTTCAGGTGAGTTAATAGCTTTTCCAAATTCTTCTGCACTGTTTGGAGCCCGTCTGTATGTGTGTTTTAGATCATACAGCTCATTGGGCTGTGTCTGTATGTTATCTGGCTCATTTGTTGTGTTTATATATACAATGATTTGGTTATGGTCTGATAGGGGGGTTTGTTGCCTGACAGTGAATGCATTTATGGAGGAGGGGTCCACATCTGTAATGGCATAATCTACAACACTATTTCCATGAGCTGAGTTGTAAGTGAACCTTCCAAAGGAGTCCCCTCTGGTCCTACCATTAATGATATACAGACCTGAGGTTTGACAGAGATACACTACCTGTCTACCGTTTTTATTCATTGTGTATTATTGTGGCTGTTTCTGGTTTTTGTGATTGGAGTGTGGTACATAGGGGATTGGCCAAAAATATGTTTGTTTCCTTCACTTTTGAGGAAATCAGGGAGATTACCTGTCCTGGCATTTAGGTCTCCACAGAGCAGCACACTTCCCTGGACCTGGAAGTGGCAGATCTCTGTGTGCAGATCATTAAAAATGCTTTAATTAAAATAGGGAAAATCTGATGGGGGGATGTAAATTGCACATAGATAAATATCCTTTTTAGATGCGATAACATTCCTGATAATTTTAAGCCAAATTTAATAAGTCTCACCTATTTTCACTGGGTCAATGAATTTGCTTAGTTCTTCTTTGTACCACACAACAATTCCTCCAGAGTCTCTGCCACGGTTTGTATGTGTGTGTTTAAGGGATGGGAGAATGTTTGATGGGCGTTCTGAGAACACATCAGCACGACATCCAGGTTTCACCAAGTATCACAATATCCATATTTTTAAAAACTATTTACAAATTCAGGATCTGTGCTTTTCAGTCCAAATGATGAAGACCACAGACCCTGAATGTTCCAGCTACAGATTTTTAGAGTAATCTTATCTAATATAAATTTGTAGATAAATGAAATAAACTACAAAAGTACAAACATGACTTGTTTTAAAAGCCTCATAGATAATGGCCGTAGTAAAACATTTAAAATCATTGTACATTGTTTTTTCAAAAAAAAAAGTATACTTACTTCCCTCTAGGTCATTAACTTATTACAAATCAAGTCTAGGAGGCGGCAAATTTCTCTCATATCAGAGCCAGCAGGGCCCTGTGTGGCTGCAGCGTAGCTGAGTCCAGGCTGGGGGGGCTGGACTGCGGCACTATGTGTTGGGTTGTGGGTAGGCTGGAGGGGCTGTGGGGGACCATTTCTCCAGGACACATTACTCCGCTGTGTCCCATGATGGCTGTGCTTGGGTAAGGGGCTGGGGCTGGCAGGCTGGCGACCCAAAGCAGTGTCTTTCAGGGACAAATATTTTGACCCCCTGCTCATTAAGGTGCACCCGGTCACATAGATGTTGTGCCCTCAGAGTGGGGTGGTGGACGAGGTGCACATTTGCCAGATGTGAACATCCCCTAGTCAGCTGGCTGTTGATGGTGTTTATAGTGTGCTGGGGTACGTTGACACGGTGTAATGGCGTTGTAGCGGTACAACGATGAGCCAAACGCGATAAAAGAAAAGAAAGAATGAAAGAACCGTAGCCGAAACCAAAAACACCCTAGTAAAACGGGATAGCCACGTAAACACGAGCGATACTTATACTAATAGAAAGAAGAGCAGCAAAAACAAAGGCACCCTCGGAATGTGACTATAACGCCCGATAAATGGTGAAACAAATGAAAATAAAATGCTCACGCCCTCAAACAACAAAGAGAGCAGGAGTGGAAAGGAGAAGTATAAAGAGGGAAAACCTAAACTATATTTGCTGAGCGTCTATGTAGTTATCTCAGTAAAGTTCTACTACGCGAATAAAGAAAAAACAATCTTTTTTTAACTGCGAGCAGAGGAAACAACCGTAACATTCGTGAAGGCACGAAATGATAAAGAATCGCCAGGAAGCGGAACTCAGGGGTTTAAATACCTCCTGACGCGGACGACAGGTGAACCAGATAATCACCTGGGCAAAATGAAAATCCCGCAAGGGAATGCGGAGAAAAAATCAGATAGACCGAAAAAGACGCAGAATTAGAGGAAAGGAAGGGGAAACCATGACACACGGGGCAGAAAATGGCTACGGAGATGGCTATTTTTGCCCTGGGGAAGCGCTGTGTGGCTCTCTCAGCCATTCCAATCACAGAGCCAGCCACACCCTCTCACTGAGAGGCCAGGTCATTGGTTCCGGTGTGGATGATGATGGTGCCGGGGTTTCCCAGGGTGCTGTCTGAAAGCAGCTGTAAGGCAGACTTGGTCGTGGGGCACCACAGCTTACACACCCTCCTGCCAGGGAACATGCGCCTCATGTCCACATGTTTCCAGTTTGAGTCGCTCAGGAAGGCTGTGTCTGTGGACAGGGTTGCTGTGCGTCTGGGTGGGGCAGTGTCTTTGGGTGGACCTGTGTGACTGGGGGGTACTGTGTGAGTGCTATGTCTAGGTGCGGGCGTGGCTGTGGCTCGTCTAGGGGTGGTCGTGACCTTTCTGGCAAAGGGGGTGGGTGTGACCTTTCTGGCAAAGGGGGTGGGCATTGTCTGTCTGGCGGCGGGTGTGGGTGAGGTCTTTCTGGGGGAGGGCATGGCTTGTCTGGGGGAAGGAGTGGATGTGGTCTTTCTAAGGGAGGGCGGTGTTGTGTATGTGGTGGCTGCAGAGGCAATAGGTGGTATTGGGGTTCGCCGTTTCCCAGTTGCTCCGTGGTTCAGGTCCAGGTCATCTGAAGGGGTTGTGTGTTGCATCTCCTTTCTGATCCTGGCAAGCTCTTTGTGCAGCTGCTGGTTCTCCTTCTTTAGAGTGCTCACCTCCTCCTGTAGGTGTTCCAGTGCAGCCGTGTGCTCCTGCCTGAGCTGGTGAAGCTCCTCTCTTAGCCAGTGGCGTAGCCAGGAATTATTGTGTGGGTGGGCCTGGAGAAATGTAGGTGGGCCAGGGGGAGACTCATTAAGCGTGGGGTCTGAGCTGAAACTTTAATGATTTTATTTATTTTTTAATGCACTAATTAATCATAAGCATAAGCATAAACTAGCAGTAAAAACAAAAACATAGGCACGGCGGCCTCAGAATGTGTGTAAAACTGACATCCACATGACTGGCTCGGCGGTCGGCGGCCTCAGGTTTATCCCATCCACATGACTGGAACGGCGGCCAGAGCACTTGTAGTCTAAAGGCATGATCGAGCAGACAACAGCTGTGTGTCAAATCCAAATAACACCCAAATAAAAAGTAAAAAATATAAACAATTATATTATATTGACGCACCAAATAGCTAGGCTTCATTACAATTACAAATTAGTGAAATGTGAATTAGCCTACCTTTTTGATGATCACAGCAGGAGACGACGGGGCTTGGTATTGAACACTGAGATGATCTCGTCATGCTGCAAAGACTCGGCCAGTTCCCTTTCAAATGACAGGAGCGATAAACTATTCAGACGGCCAGTCACCATCGATGCCCTGTTGTCTGTCTTGATTCGATTGACTGTAGAAAATAGTCTCTCCACAGAGCAACTGGTCATCGGTAGAGTAATGAGTGCCCTCAGCAGACAATTCATATTTGGAAATATGTCACTTGGGCAGGTGTCCATAACTTCCATGAGTGATGGAAAGAGCCTGCCATCTTCCTCCTTTCTCTTTAGCTGCTGTACAAAAACAGTGTGTTCTGCAGCCTCCACTGTTATTCCAAAGTGGGCACTGGGTGACTGTATTGCTGCCATCTCGCCAAATGTCTCGGAACTGGGCATGCAGGCCGCTGCGGCTTTCATCAGCCCATATGAGTCTGCTTGGAAACGAGTGTCTAGCTCCATTATCTGCCTGTCCAAGATGTCATTATATAATCTTCTCAAATCAGAGTTGTCCCTCACAGCGGTCGCTTTGCCCATTGTCGATTCCACATGAGAGTCACCGAACCTGGCTGGCATCTTCCTCTTTCGGGAGGCAGTGACGTCCCAGTTCATAATGTCGTATTTCAACATCAAATCCTCCGTCAGTTTCATTACTTTGTCAAAGTCATTTTTGGAATTATCCCTGCATGCAGTGAAGCTCTCCTTAAGTCCCTCGATTAGATGTATGCAATCTGTTATAGATAACGTGGCGGATTGCAGGCCCTTCGTGGCGAAGTCACTCATTTCAAACAACATATTAAATGTTACGAGAAGAAATACAAATTTCTTGTTCTGGATTTGTTGTAAGAGAGAGTCAGCCTCGATTTTTGTCTGACCAGTGCTCTCAGAAAATTCGGCAAGCGTTTCTAATATTGCATCAAAAAGACTCAAAACCTTATTGACTGAACCAGACCTGGAACTCCACCGTGTATCGGAGCCCCTCTCAAGCTCTAGCGCTGGTTTATGTGGGCGGAGCTGTTTCTGTATTTCTATAAACTTTGCATGTCTATGTGACCCATTCATGAAACTATGCAAGGAGTTCAAAATATCAAAAAAGGTTGCGACGCTGGGTGATGCCTTGGATGCTGCGCAAAGCACAAGGTTGAGACGGTGCGAGTTACAGTGCACATATACAGCGTGGGGGAACGTTTGCTTCAGAATTACCTGAACCCCACCTCTATTGCCGGACATCACCGATGCTCCATCGAAACTAAATCCAACACATAATGCGGGATCAAGCTCTAGTGCCTCCAGTACTTGTAAAATCTTTTCTGATATTACATTTGCAGTCATGTCCCCTGTCTCTACAAAACCCACAGCCCTCTCCTTCAACACTCCTTTGTGTAGATATCGAACACAGACAGCCACCAGTTCTCTCTTGGAGAGATCTTTACATTCATCTGCGAGAATAGCATAATATGTATCCGGCTGATCATGTAATTCGCCTTTTATTTTCCGGATGAGTAGAGATGCAGCTATTTCCAACAACTCATTTTGTATGTCAGGGCTCATGAGTTTACCATTCTTCGGTAGTTCGTCCAGGCGCATTTTTATGTCGGGGTCATAAGTACAAATTAATTTGAATAATTCCAAAAAATTCCCCCTGTTCAATGCCTCCGCATTTTCGCGGTGCCCCCGCAAAGGTATGTCTTGCTTGGCGCAAAATAAAACGAGGTCTATCACAACTTTTATGTGTTCTCGATTTCGTTCTATAAATGATCGATTAGCAGCATCCCTGTTAAGCTGGTTAATAATATTTCCCTTCCCTGACTGGTGGCATTGCTTATAGCCTTCTACTTTTGCCAATGCTGAAACATGTTGTTTGCTAGCCTCATGTTTTACACAAAACTGAGAAATATGCTTCCAGTCCTTAAATCCCTCTTTTACGAATCGATCTTCGCCTGTCACTTCAGGGAAATGGCGACATGCCTTACAAAACACTGCATCTCTGGATGTGCTGTATTCAATCCAATGAAATCGGTCATAGCACCGGGCGGAAAAACTCCTACTTTTGCCTGACAAAAAAGTGGTGGCTGGGAACACCTTGTGTTTGGGCTGTGTCGGGGGCTCATCTATACCTGACAAGTCTGATGGTGGTGCTGCTAACTTTAAGTCTGTTCCACCTGAGGCTGAGGTCAATGTTGTAGGTTCTTTGAAACCAGTTGTGATAACGTTAGCCATCTCGCATGCTGACTCTGGCGCCGCTTGCTGGGAAGAATCACTGTGAGCAGCGGCAGCGGCAGCGGCAGCTGCAGTCGGTGTCTGGATGGATTCGGAGGTAGACGCCTGTAGTTCAGCAGAATCCTCTGTGCGAACTCGTTTTAGAAATTTAAACAAACTAGTTTGTTTCGCCATTTTGCTATTTTTTTAAATTTTGCAATCAACTTGGTAGCCTACAGTACAGTTGCGCTAGCTACTGGCTGAGAAGGAGCGCGAAAGCAGTCAGGAACTTCAAAATCGCTGTGACGCGCTGATTGGCTGTGGGTGGGCCAGACGTGCATGTGGGTGGGCCCAGGCCCACCCGGGCCCACCCACAGCTACGCGGCTGCTCTTAGCTGCTCTGCCAGGCCTCGCTCTGTAGCGCTGGTCCTGGTGTTCTCTCTGAACTCGATAAACTCGGGCTCTAGCAGGGACAGGCTCTCAGCTGCTGCAGGCTGTGTGTGACTCTGGGGGAGCAGGAGGGCTGGGTGGGAGTCAGCACTCTGCTGGTTGGATCTGGGTCTGGGGTACTGGGGCTTGGAGGGTCACAGGTTATGATTTTGCCTGGAGGAGCTGTGATTCCAGCATTTTATTTTAATATTGGAAACCTTTTCTCAAAGTCCAAAAGAGTTTCTTAATTTCCCTACACTAAGACTGTGCCATTGTGGCAAATGTTTATGGTGAGGGGGTAACAGTCTGAATCCTCCTCCTCACCTATGTTCAGCTGTCTGCCTTTAGAGATCCTGTAGTTACCCATATTAACTGCAGCTTCTTTCACACAGCCAAGCGCACATACCACCACCATGAGTGAAAGTATGCTTGCAGGCTGGCAGGCTGTGTCTGGCTGTGGCTGGCAGGCTGGTGACTCAGTGTAGAAAATCCGTGTAGAAAATCATGTTTGTCATCATTTGTATGTTTCCTGTCGTGTAATCTACAATCAGGGTCTCTGGACAGTCTTGCATGACTGTATTTTTGAAGGTTTTCCTGGCTTTAGCACTTCTGGTATTCTCAGAGTATCGGATTTCAAAGGGGTTCTGCCCTGCCTGCTGCAACACTGAATGTCCTGTCTGACCCAAACTGTTACATGTAGCCATGTTTAATTAGTGTCCTGTCAATCAAAAAAGCTTTCTAACTGCCACTTTTTCAGTGGAACGCACGGCTAGGTGGCTAGTGCTACGTATTGTAATACAGTTATGAGCATTTTTAAAAATCAAAAAGGAGAAAATATATATATATCTTATCCACTCTTTGTAATAAGGGTTCACCTTTCTTGTCTTTTGTCCCTTAATTAGAAAGGCTTACCTTTCGTTTGTCTTCCTTTTATTCGCTCTTCTTTTTTATAAATGTAGAATTTCCTTTTCTGTTCTTGAGTCCTTTTTTGTGAACTTATCTTCTTTTTTTATGTCCTTCCTGATTTTTTTGTGTGATTTTGTCCTCAAATTTAACTTTCCCTTACTGTTGTTTAGCATTTAGCATTTGTCAAGGAACTTCCCATTAATCATTTGAGTATTAAAAAAAGAAAATAACTTAGAAATAACTTAACATAATTATTTCTAGATGTATAATTGACAAGTTTCTGTGTTTTATTTGTAGTTTATTTCATTAATCTATAATAAAAAGGTAAGTTTTTCAGGAGCTCATAATTTTGTGACTGTCCTCTCTCTCTCAGTGCGTGTGTGAGGGTGCATTTGCAGAGAGCGTGTGCTGAGCATTTGTATTATTTTTTTCTGTCCTTTGATGTTTTATTTAAAATGTTTTTATTTTTTTGATGTGTTTTGTTATTTGTTTAGTTGTGTAGCTGGTGGTTGTCTGGCTGTTTTGAGCCAGTTGTTTGTGGGGATGGCATTCAGGGAGACGCCTTCCCTAGCACTTCGGCACGGGATGAAGGTAGTAGCAGACCCAACTATTACGGTCGAAGAGGTCTCCTCGCTGTCGGGGAACAAGTTGGATGTGATAATCTCTTTTATGCTTCCAGGATGAACAAAGCAGTCATTGTATTTTTAAACGATGAATACTTCGCCATGTCCAGTCCTTATGGAGGTCTGTTTAAAATTCCCCTACACAAGCCGTAGAAGTTTATTTTAGGGGTAAACATGATGAGTCGTTTTATATATTCTACGCAAGCTCTGAAAACAGGCGTTTGACATCGGTTTGACATATACAGCGGGCTGCGGGGAACGCTGGAGGCGGTACAATGGAGCCTGGAGCAGAAGGAGAAGAGACAACCCCACTAGGGGCAAAAGACACTTCTCAAGAGGCAGTTAGCATAGCCTCTGAACAACAGCCCGAGGAAATTCAGTCTCCGGTGAGGACATTACGTACAGCGGGGCGGTGAGCATAAATTCTCTGGGAGCGGAGGCAACTGAGGCCGGCCAGGACGAACAGGCTAGTGGGGAGGCACCGGTGGGTGAGCCACTTATCGCAGAGAGCCAGATAAATGAGGAGGACGATAATATGGACTATAATTCTGCTGAATGACATGTCTCAAAGCGATGACTTTTACACATTACAGGAGCTGAACACTTTTCTGGAAAATCTGTTAAAAATAATAATAATTTCCTGATATGGACAAATTTATTCGATCCGTTTCACTTTTGAAATGTATAGGCCTTGACCTAATGGATGCAAAAAAGTGCTACAGATTGAAAACATTTGTGACTGCTTTGAAGAAGGAGTCTTTAACACCAAAGGGATAAGGGCAAAACGGTTAAAAATGGTTTAGTTGTTTTCGGTTTTGTTTTAGTTTGCTTTTAGTTTTTCTGTAGGTTGCCTAATTTCGGTGGTTTTTCAAGTCCGCCTTCCCATTACGGGGAGGCCTGAACTTTTTTGTTTTGGTTTCCTTTGGTTGTTAGGTTTACTGTCCTTTGTTTTGTTTTTTTCTTGGTTTCTTTTGGGGTATTATTTTCAAATGCTTTGTTGATTTCGTTTTCACCATTGGTACATTGTTTTTATAGAGAGTTTGGTTGTTTGTTTTTTTGCACTAAGTGGCGCGAACCTAAACGCAAGTGTCTTTGCTATCTTACACCCGGCGCTGGGTTCATTATAACGCCTAGCGCTCACGTCGTTTAAATACCATGTATTCTTGCGCCCGTTGCAAGTGAACTGGGCGTGTTGGTCTTAAGATGAGGAGTGGCCAGAATAGATCCATATCTACTGCATATCTGGCAGCAGAGAGATAGCAATACGCCAAAAATGATCCTGGCCACACCTCATATTAAGACCAACCCGCCTAGTTCACTTTCTGTGGGTGCAATATCACCTGGTATTTAAACGACATGTGCGCTAGGCGCTATAATGACTCCTGTGCTGGGTGTAAGATAGCAAAGACGCTTGCGTTTGGGTTCGCGCCGCTTAGTGCCGGGTGTAAAATAGGGTCCTAAAAAGCTCTTAAATTGCTTGAACCAGCGTTGAGCGCAATGCATACTTTCAAGCTAGAAAAACAAATTTACCCAAAATATGTGCTGTTCATTGATCATTTCGCATGACATAGGCTATTAACGCATTTTGCGTCAGCACAAATGTGGATATAGTAAAATGCTGCACAAGTTTATTTACTTATTCGTCTTGGTTATTGAGAAATTAAATTGTTTGACTGAAAGCAAGATAGCCTGGTAGCCTACATCCCACAGTAGGCTATGCTACTCTGTTGCTGCATAAAGCAATTAGCTAAACTATGAAATGCAAAATAGCAAACTACTACTTTATTAACCAGTATTTATTAGCCTGTACACCGTCTTATCCATTCTGTATGTGCTTTTAATGTATAATACCGTGATAAATATTAACATGATTATCACTGAACAGGACGTTCGATGTGAATTCTGGGTAATATGAGCTTGCAGAGTCTGCTCTTTGGCAGACACGTTCCCTTGAGAAAAGTTGAGGGTGGAGGGGCTATGTCACAAACTTCACTTGGCTTTCTAACGGATTGGGCTCGCACCTAAAATGGAGACCGTACATCCTGGTCTCTAAAGGGATTCCCCCAAGTGAAGTTTACGAGGGTGGAGCAAAAACTGGATTGGGACACAGCCATATTGGGTGCCTCCCAATACTCAAAAAATGCACCCTCCCTTCCTCCACTACCACCAGGTTTTGTCCTCTTTGAATGCATCCCCCATTCTTCCTCTGTTTTTCATATAACAATAATTATTGTTTTAATAAGTGACTACAGATGCCGGATGCCGCCATCCTCAGAATCTACGTTTGAAGTAGCAAATCCCTTTTGGACCATGTTCTTTACTCTTTTGTAGCTAATTGAAGAATTACATAAAATGCAGAAATCTGTTCATTTGCCGCATACTCAGACAAGAGGTGTTACATGTATTGTAATTAGACATACTAAACATGTTAATTTTGACCAAGCATTTTCATGCTACATAGGTTTTGTACTATAGTAATGATAATAATAATAACTTTATTTGAGCACTTTTCTTAAAACAAGTTTACAAAGTGCTTCACAATCAAATAAAAACATGTTCAATAAAAAGAGAAATAGGTACAATATCTAAAAACAAGTGAAATAAAAGGAAATTAAGGTAAAATACAATAAAGGTAAAATACAGTACAATAAAATGCCTAAGTAGCATGGTTAATTCAAATTCAATTAAAAACTTGTCGAAAGAAAATGTGTTTTAAGAAGGGATTTAAAAGAAATTACTGATGTAACAAGCCTGAGCTCCACGGGTAAGGCATTCCAAAGTTGAGGGTCCCGGATAGCAAAGGCCCGGTCACCCTTTGATTTTAGAGTGACTACAACTTTCTTTCCAGAGGATCTCAGGCTGTGCGCTGGTGTATATGGGGATAAAAAGTCCGCAATATAATTAGGGGCTAGGCCATGCAGCGCCTTAAAAGTGATAAGTAAAATATTAAAATCAATTCTAAAACTTGCAGGCAACCAATGTAAGGAAGCTAAAACAGGGTTAATGAGCATGTCTCTTTTAGTTCCTGTTAAAAGCCTAGCAGCTGCATTCTGCATTAGTTGGAGCTGAGACAGGGACTTTTTGCTCAGGCCAGAATACAGTGAGCTACAGTAATCCAATCGTGAGGAATTAATAGCATGAATGAACTTCTCAAGGTCACTGTATGATAGGAGTGAATACATTTTTGAACAACTCTCTTAACCTGCACTTCAAAAGATATATCCCTTGAATATCAAAAAGAATATCAAATATTTATGTCAAATATGACTCCTAAATTTCTGGCAAAAGGCTTCACATTTGCTGACAGGCTACCAAGATTGTCAAAAATGAACTCACTGGGGCAGCGTGGAGCAAACACAATTACCTCTGATTTATCCTCATTCAACTTAAAAAAAATTCTGAGACATCCAACACTTTATGTCCTTCAAGCACTGACTAAGGGCCGGATTCAGAGATGGCCAACTTAAGCCATGCGATGCGCTTAAGTGCCTCTCTTGCGCGGATTTAACGCGAGCTGACTTACGCCTTATTCTAACTTGTGTTGCGTAGGTTCTTATCTCTAAATGTGGGTGGTACAGGGCATGACATTCTAATTACCTGTTTCTTGTACCTGTCCCCCAGGTTGCCAGGTATCTACTAAAAATTTTTTTGTGGGGTTATGCGTTTTCAACGTGTCAGTGACAGTGCCTTTAATAACCGCATTTGCCTTTAGGAAAATCCTGCCTTTGCGCATCGTAGTTGCTCTTGCGGGACAGAGTATAGGCAGGTAGTGAACGTATGAAAGGTGCAAAAGGCAAGATTTATTTTCTATATAATTTTGCCGAAATTACTAATTTTGCTCATTACATTCCAGCAGCTATCAATAAATCAAGTGTTCTGAGAAAAAATCCGGTTTCTGCGAGTGTCCTGGCCTCTGTACGAGGCTGTCAAAAAATTTCAGGCCGGTCTTCCAAAAAACGACCAATCAGGGTTAGCTATGTAGCTACCAATCAGGGCAACTATCCACAACCAAAATATCCTCCTGGTAGAATAAATCCCTCCATGTCTGCCTGTCTCCGCACGTACACTGGAGCATAATTTGGTGGGAGGGGGAGAGATAGGAGGGAGAAGTCCAAAAGGGGGAAGTCTTTTTGCCTTGAGTATATTCAAACTTGCATACTGCAGCTTTAATACATCGCATTGATAAAATTATCATAGCTTCTATTGATGACTGGGATATACCCGTCACACAATCAAAATAAATAATCGCTGGACAGTGGTTGCACGCAATATTATTAGGTAAACAAATAAATTGTTGGATTTACTGAAAAAAGAAAAAAAAAAGATTTAAAAATCAAATCTTTTTTTAACGATTTACCTAATAAAGTCATGTAGCCTACGGTGGTTGAACACAATAGCCTATATGCGACGTCTTCAACTTAATAATTTTGGAAAAGCTGTGCTGACACAAATCATCTCTCCGTCAAAGCGAATATGATCCAGACACTGTCTATCAATTAATTCATCTGTGTCTGGTATGATATAGACCAGTGTTTTTCAACCTTTTTTGAGCAAAGGCACATTTTTTACATTAAAAAAATCCTGAGTCACACCACCAACCAAAAGTGTTACAAAATGACACATTTACAATGACAATTTAGTCTCTCAATTTATTTATACTCACTCAGTGTGAAACCTGGGACTGTTTAGATGAACACAAAGCTGATATCCTGGCAGGAACTGAAGAAAGGCACACACGAAGCTCTTCCTCAACAGCTCTCAGTCTCTCTCTGTTTTTAGTTTTTATAGCAGTCATGCTTGAAAAGCTCAGCTCACATAGATATGTTGTGGGAAATGGGAGCAATGTCGAAATAGCTCTGTTTGCCAGAATGGGGAACTCCTTGGCAGCAGTCAACCAAAAACTGTCCAAAGATTGATCAGCCAAGCTTAGCTTTAAACCACGGCCTTGTCTCAGTTCAGTTAGTTCCTCCTGCTCCTGCAAAGTCATGTCCGTTCCGAAAACTGCTGCTGAGCTATATGGATCCCTAACCCAGTCAAGGCTTTCGGTGGAGGTTGAGGGGAAATAGAATGACAACTTATCCCCAAGAGTTTTCAAATGTTTACCTATTATCTCACACAGTACAGCAGTGTTGACATCTCCCTGCCATTTCTGTGTGAGTGGGAACATGTCAAGGTTGGCACTTTCCAGATGAGGCACACCTTTGAACGGAATCCATTTATTTTATCTGTGCTTGTGAGCAGGTTTTCATTTCGGCCTTGCATTCGTGTGTTCGGTTCATTCAGATGCTGAAATATATCTGCCATGTATGCCAGCCTTGCACACCACTCATCATTTTCAAGCAGCTTTGTGTAATCACACTTCTCATCAGTGAAAAACACTTTTAGTTCCTTCCGCAGCTCATACACACGGGCCAGCACTTGGCCGTGCGACAACCATCGGACCTCCGTATGGAGCAATAAGGCTTTATGCTCCGCTCCCATTTCCTCACATAAAGATGCAAATATGCGGCTTTTCAGAGGTCTTGTCTTTACAAAGTTTACCATGCGCATGACATCATCCAAAACATGAGCTAGGTCTGCTGGTAAAGTCTTAGCAACGAGTGCCTCGCGGTGCAAAAAACAATGCGTAACAATAACATCTGGTTGTCTCTCTTTCACTCTGCTAACGAAGCCTTTGGTGGACCCGACCATGGCTGCTGCTCCATCAGTGCAGACACTTGCACAGTTTTCCCACTGAAGTCCTCCTTGTTCAAGATATTCTGATGTGACCTGAAAAATTTCTTCTCCTGTTGTTTTTCCTGGCATTGCCTTGCAAAATAGGAAGTTTTCTCTGATGGCGTCTCCATCCACAAAACGCACATTGGCCAGGAGTTGAGCATGTCCACTAATGTCTGTAGACTCATCAAGTTGCAATGCAAATTTCCCACTGATGCGTATCTTTTCCAAAACAACCTTTTCGATGTCTGCAGACATGTCATCAATACGTCTGGCAATTGTGTTATCTGAGAGAGGGACTTTGGCTACTTCTTTAACCGCGTCAGGGCCGAGCATCTCATTTACAATGGCTTTGCAGGCAGGTAGTATTAATGTCTCTGCCACAGTGTGTGGCTTTTTTGATTTAACTACGAGTTCAGCTACTAAGCAGCTAGCTTTGAGAGCTCTCGCAGACACCGTTGTAGTTTTTCTCATAAAAGTTGCCTGTTCCTCCGTGTTTTTTCGCAGGCGAACAAAATAGTCTGTGTTCTTGCGTTGAAGTGACGGGTGTTTCGTTTGGAGATGGCGTTTAAGCTTGCTTGGGACCATGGCACTGTTGTTAAGCTTTTCCCCACACACAAAGCATAGTGCAGTAGGATCCCCGGTGAAAGTAAATCCAAACGAAAGATAACTTTCGCTGTATTTTCTTGAGCTCACCGTTTTTGCTTTCTTTTGACCACCACTCATATTACTCTCTTCATCTGGGTTAGAATTTTGTCCAGGGTCCAGTTCGGAGTCTTCATTTTTCCTTTTCAAATATTTATCCATCGCTGTACGTCTTGTCACCGACACCTCTCGCTCGCATCACTAATTCTATTGTCTTAAATTAACAAGGTCATTATTGCGCTACTGCCACCCGCTACTGCCACCCACAGGTCAGTACATGGAAGAGTATTTAATTACTTCGCCAGTCACTACATTGCAGGCACAGACGCACAACCATGGCAAATTATTTGCAGTAACTAAATAATATTTTTTTGGACTAAGTGAAGTTGGATAATTTCCCACGGCACACCTGACGATCTCTCACGGCACACTAGACGGTCAATCATAGCCTACTTTTACATATTTTTCTTTTTATAACAGCTCTCTGATAATTGCAAGTTAGCTATGCAAAGGAAAATATGACCAATATTATGTTCAAATAAAATGCACTCATTCTAATATCCATTAATGTGAAAGATGCTGTATTTTCCATAATAATCTATTGGCAGCACTGGACATAAACTACCTTTTTTTCCGAACAAAGTTGCGCGGGAAAAAATTATTAAGTGAAAACTCTGAATATGCGTACCTTGAACAACTTGCAGACATGCCTCATTTTCATCAAATCTCCACCCCACGCATGTAATGCCACATATCTACTGGAGAGATGCTTAAAACAGCGGATAAATCAAATGTCTGAATCACAAACAGCTTAAGCGACGCAGAATTTCAGGAGTAAGTCCCATTTGCACGTGCTTATCTCAACTCTGAATCTGGCTCTAAACTTGTAGAGTCATTTGGATTCACAGGCAAATACAGTTGGGTATTTCTACATAAAAATGGACGGAAACCTTGTGCTTCCAAATCACGTGACCGAGCGGAAGAATATATAAACTGAAAAGAATTGGGCCCAAAATAGAGCCTTGGGGAACACCACATGACACTTGGGCTATAGAGGTAGGGTCGCTTATAGTGACTGAGAAGGATCTATTTAAAAGGTAACAGCTTTTTTTTTATTTTTATGCCCATCCAGTTTTGCAAGTGGTTTATAAGGAAGGCGTGGTTCACCGTGTCAAAGGCCGCACTAAGATCTAAAAGGACTAAAATAGAGTAATGGCCTGTATCGGCATTTAACTCATTCAGTGCCAGAGGCGCTTAAATGGGGCCCTAACTACAAACGTTTTAGAGTGCCTAGGCGCCCTGAACTTGTATTTTACATACTCTTTCTTTTTAGCCAATTAAATAGGTTAAATACAACAAATACATGTTGTTACTGGGCAAATATCAGTCCGCAGTAATAGATATGTGATCTTATTGGTTTATCCAATGACTATGTAACATTGGCGTTTTTTTGTGAGTAAATACGAGCTGACAATTTTAAAAAAGGGTAGCGAGAGGCGGTATCAAAATGGCAAGCGGTATAGAGAGCGTATTTGTATTTAACTGGGATAGAGAGTGCAGAGGACGATGAGGAGTTTTTGGGATTTACAGAGGAGGAGGTGGAGGGAGTTTTTTTTGAGGAAAGAGAAGATGAGGAGAGGGAGTGTGAGAGGAGGGCGGAGGAGAGTGAGTGTGAGGAGTGGCGCCACGTACCTGGTGGTGAGAGGCAGACGGAGAGGAGGGCATTTGCTAATACCTCACGGCCGGGTCCTCAAAAGGTCTGGGCAAGCAGAGAGACCCTGGATTTTCATTATTTTTTTGCCCTTTTTCTCCTGGAGGTAATCCAATTGATGGCGACTGAGACCAACAGATACGTGGAGGCAATCTGTGCCATTGCCGAATTCGGCCCTCATACATGGTTGAAAAATTTGAAGCCCATGGATGATTTTGCGGTTTTTTTAGCAATTCAGATTAGCATGGGCATGACTAACAAGCTAAGGTTATGCAACTACTGGAGCAGTAACAGTGACTCCCTGAACTGGACACCGAATTACTCTCGAGTAATGGCAAGGTGCAGGTCCAAAATGATAAGTAGCTGCCTTCACTTGATTACGACCCACTTTTTAAGATACGTCCTTTGCTGAGTCTGGTACTCCAAAACTTCGGGAGAGAGTATTACCCCCATCAGGCCATCTCCATCGATGAATCCATGGTGTCTTTTTGAGGACGCGTGCTTTTCCATTTTGTGTTGACAGACGCCAGCTCTAACTATACATATTTGTGGGATGTTTACACCGGTGGAGCATTTTTGTTAGGGAGGTTTGGGATTGGGCACAATGTTGTAACTAATTTAATGGGAAAGGCACGACTGCTGTGGAAGGGCCATGTTCTCTACACGGACAGTTTTTACACATCGCTGGCTCTTTTCAAGTCGTTGTATAAAAACAATACTGGCGCCTGGGGCACGGTTAGAGTGAAGGAATGCCCCCTCAGCTCCGGGATATGAAAATGAAGGTACCGGTGACACCTCCATCTTCCTCACTGCCTCTTTCAGAGATGGTGGTACTGTGACAGTCCTCAGTACAGGTAAGGTTTATGCAATTTCTCTCTGTTTAACGTTATGTGATAGATAACTTATCTATTACATAAACATGTAACGTTATCTAAGTTACCTTCTGTGAAATAGAGAAAACAATGACATGCTCAGGTTAGTAACATTAACGATTGCAAATGAAACGATTGCCTTCCCCAGCCTTACACACCCTCCGGCTATGATGAACTGTGATCTCAAAACAAGTGCACTGCAAGGGCCCTACCGGTTTCAGGAACATCTAGTAGCCAATTTGTGTCGAGGAATACAACAGATATGTGTCTGCGCATTGTGAAGTAAACTACATAACCTTTCTGCAATATAAATACATTTTGTTCAATAGCCTTTTTTTTGCTCAAGTGTAAAAATAATTTACAGTGCCGTGAAAAAGTTTTTGCCCCCTTCCTGATTTCCTCTATTCTTGCATATTTCTCACACTGGATGTTTTCAGATCTTTAGACAAAATATAATATTTTGAACCTGAGTAAACAAATGGCACATTTGTTTTTTACTTATTAAATTTATTTAATGAACAATAAATCCCAACACCCATTTCCCTTGTGTGAAAAAGTAATTGCCCCCTTACAATAACTGCAGCCAATGTATAATAAAGTAATAATTTGTAATATTTGGTCACATATCCTTTGCATGCCATGACTTCCTGATGTCTTTGACCCAGCAATATCAAAAGACTCTTGAAATCTTATTTTCTGGTATTTCTACAAGCGATACTATAACCTCTCTGCATTTGAATGGATCTCTATGGAAATTGGGGGGTGGGACTAGATTTAGTTGTAAATTTCACTGGAATAGTATGGAACACATGGTTGGCTAAATGGCTCTAAGTCATCAAGGGTCTGATGTATCAAACGAGCCTCAAACCATCACTCTGCTGCCAGATATGCAGTAGATATGGATGGTTCACTTTAAGGGTTTCTTCTTTTAAGGACTTATTTTTCCATAGAGTTCAATAGGAAAATATGTCAGGAGAAACAACCCTTAAAGTGAACCACCACCAATATATGTGACCAAATATTACAAATGATTACTTTATTATACATTGGCTGCAGTTATTGTAAGGGGGCAATTACTTTTTCACACAAGGGAAATGGGTGTTGGGATTTATTGTTCATTAAATAAATTTAATAAGTAAAAAACAAATGTGTCATTTGTTTACTCAGGTTCCCTAAAATCTATATTATATTTTGTCTAAAGATCTGAAAACATCCAGTGTGAGAAATATGCAAGAATAGAGGAAATCAGGAAGGGGGCAAAAACTTTTTCACAGCACTGTACATGGAGACACACAAAAACACATATTTTGAAGGCTATAGGCTTTGACTGCTTCAGCAATGTTGCTCTTTTGTTTATTCATATTATCAAGGATATATACTTTGTCTAAAAATCAAATAAATTTTGCACAGATACATGGGTGTTGTAGACCGGGCTGACCAGCTCTGTAGCTACTATGTTTTCAAGCACCGCAGCATGAAGTGGTACGAGCGGTATTATCACCATGTGAAAGAGATTGCATTGGTCAATGGTAGGCATTGATCTTGTTCAAGGAGAGTAGGAACACCCTGCCAGCATCTGAGTTGAGAGTTCCCCAGGGGCTTATGCAGCGGCGCAGTTGCGCACAAGCACCGTTATCAGCTGTGGGGATGAAGACAGTCCCAAGCTGTCTCCTTGGCATACACTTCTTGGAGGTCCATGAAAAGCGGGACTGTAAGGTGTGCTCCACAAGGAAGCAAACACCAGATGGGAAATCCAAGAGGAAGCAGTCTACTTTCTGCTGCAAAACGTGTCCGGATAAGCCCACACTGTGTCCTACAGCATGTTTTGAAATATATCACGCAAGGCTTGTCTACACGTAGGTGTCTATGAGTGAGAGAGAGATAGAGGGAGAGAGTGGGTGGAGTGGGGTCGGGTCGGGTGGGGTGGGGTGGGGTAGGGGGACCTCTGTATTTTACAGAAATGTTTTATGTTTTTTAGCTTGTTGCTTTTGTTTTGCTGTTATCAATTTTAAAGTTCACTGTTTTTTTTACTTGTTCTATATCCCAGTCATTCATACCTGGGTATTACAGAATATAATCCTGACAGAATCATTTGATCTCCTTTGATGTATGATTTGTATTTGTTGTTAGTGTTATTTGATTACTTATTTATTCACTTCATCTATTTACAGCATACAGTATTACTGTATGGAATTCTATCTATTTTTACTTATAGGAATCCATCGGTTTTCTATTTTATCTATGGAATGTATCTATTTATGGTAATTTATTTCCCTGTCCTGATTTGAAAATAAATGTTTAAACTGATATTTGATCTCAGGTTTTCATTTTCAAGATACAATTTACCATTTACCAGTCTTTATCGTGAATAAGCTGACCAGTAATATTATTTGAAGTAATTTTTAGTGTGCCCTGTTGCATGAGTAAGTCTGCATACTCTTACCTAAAGTTAGAAACCATAAGAAGTGTTTAAAAATATGTTTCATTGTAAGTCTGTAGTCAAAAAACTGAATTTCATTATTTAGAATGCTGGGCGGCCATATTGGCTTGGCGCTCTAGTGTGTTCTGGAATTCCATGGCACTGAATGAGTTAATAGCAGATCATTGGTGACTTTTAAAAGAGCCGTCTCAGTGCTATGGAGGGATCTAAAGCCAGATTGAAAAACCTCAAAAATATTGTTGTTTTGAAGGTATGTTAAACGTTGTTTTGAGGACCATCTTTTCTAGGACCTTTGACAAAAATGGCTGCTTGGAAATGGGCTTAGGTAGGTTTCTTAAGGAGCGGTTGAACCACAGCATGCTTAAAAAATGGTTCTTCTTACAGACCAGTGACACAGCTATGGGCAAAAAATTTGCACCGGCTTATGCCAACATTTACATGGCGCATTGGGAGGAGACAGTTTTTGAAAAATGACAGATGACATTTTGGAAACATGGACACATAGCTCAGAAGATTTCAAACACTTCATAGGGATCCTCAACACGCACCACACATCTATCACAATTAAACACACCACACACTATGCACATAGAGTTTTTGGACACTGCCACATACAAGGGGCCCTCATTTCCACAAACACACACATTAGACATTAAAGTATTTTTTAAAGACACAGACACACATGCACTCTTACACAAGGACAGTCTCGACCCAAAACATACATTCAGAGGTTTGATTAAATCCCAATTGCTAAGGTTCAACAGAATCTGCACACAAATGACAGACTTTGAGGAGGCTACCAAGACCCTCTTCAATGCATTAAAACCAAGGGGGTATTCCAGATCGTTCCTCAGACAGATTCGGAAAACCTTCTTGGCTACAAAACAACAGGACACTAGAAAAATCCTTCCGCTTATCACCACCTACTCGACATTCAGCCAAATAGCGAACAGAAAAATTTAATGGAATCTGGCCAGGATTCTGCAAAACACAGACCTGCTCCAAGAATACAAAATAATTTTGACCTACAAAAGAAACAAAAACCTTAAAAATCATAACTACCGGAAATAAACATTTTACCCACACAAGGCCCGATATTTTACAAACAGGCCACTACAGTGAAAAACAACACTACAAACACAACATACCTTATTAAACAAACACTCACAGCTAACACATATAACTGCACATATGTCATAAAGTGCACACACTGTGACATAAAATATGTAGGAGAAACAGGAAATACAATTAAAACCAGATTGGCACAACACATATATAACATTAGAAAATCATAGAAAAACAGACACACATATAGTGGCTCATTTCCTACACCATGGACTTGAAGCAGTAGAAATATCAGGCCTGCATTCTAACATTAACTGGACACAGGAGAACAGACGTAGGACAGAAAGACATTGGATTAGAAAACTCAACACCATATTCCCAGGAGGATTAAACAAACGCTGGTAAAAACTTCAACACAAGAGGGACCAAATTCTTCTTACTTAAAGGCTGCAGTACACTGAATGGCCAGTGCAAATTTTTCTTTCCCAAGGTGCCCTCATAAGGGGTAACTTGGGAAATAAAGATTTTTTCTAAACTTAAAACAGGAGGGGAAAACAACACTAGTCAGTGAGCTGTTAACAATAGAAATTATAGTAGGGGCAACAGTGTCAAGAACCTCCTTAAGTAGGAACAATGTCCAGTGAGTATGTAGAAGAGCTCATACGGGAAACTGTCTCTAGTAATGATGTGTGTGTTACTTGCTGAAAGTTGGTAAGTGTAGAGTGTAGTTGAATAGGTGAGTGCCAGGTCTTGAGCGGTGTGAACCAAGTTTCTGATTATTGACGGCAAGCTCAGTCTTAGATTTTATGGGCTTAATATAAGCCCTCCCTATCGGTCAATCAGCACCATCATTAGGAGTGACCAACCAGGAATATCTATGTGGCAGTTTGGAAAAAAGTTACCGATGTACGAGTTACTGACCTGAATAATAATAACTTAATAATAATATTCATAATCAACATCATCATTGGCATCAACACGAATGTGATGCTAACCTACATGTCCTGTAAAAACACTCATATAGTGCTTTAAATATATCAATAAAATGTCCCCAAAACATACCTCACAAAGACTAACTACAAATGTATACTATACACCTTCAGGTCAACCAGTAAAATCCAAGTGTGATTGGTGCTGTTGGGCAGAAGGTGATAGACAGTTGCTAGGTTGTACTGTTCCTAAGTGGCTACTAAGCAGTTGCTAGGTGGTTATTAGGGTATCACTAGGTGGTTCTTAGGTGGATGCTCGGGCATCGTTAGGTGGTTGCCAGGTAGTTGTAACCACCAGGCAGTCGCAAGCGGGTGATGTCAAAGCTTTTTTATTGTTTTTTGTATTTAGCAAATAATGGGGGACAGCTCCATTTGCCTTGCTGTCCCTCTCACATACATTAAGCATGTGGCACAGGGCAGGGTGTCTACAGGTGTGAACAAGTGAAATATCAGACTTTAATCACACATGGCAACCATTAATCAGTTCTACAGAAATGAAATATATTTAGGAACACATAATAACAATGCTTAATTTACATAAAATAGTAAAAAGGATATACATTACATTACAGGCATTTAGCAGACGCTCTTATCCAGAGCGACTTACACAGCATTTTTGCATTTATACATAGTATCCATTTACAGCTGGATATATACTGAAGCAATTCAGGTGAAGTACCTTGCTCAGGGGTACAACGGCAGTGTCCTACGTGGGATTCGAACCTGCGACCTTTCGGTTACAAACCCAGTTCCTTAACCACTGTACTACACTGCCGCCCCATTTTGTTTAGTCCATTGTTTGTGCAGCTCGCTTTGCACATGGTATTAGACTGTACCCATTCAATCATCAGAATATAAAATGGTGGATAAATTGTAAAATGGAAAAAATAATCCAAACCAATTGTATGATAAACAAAAAACTCAGAGGTTATGGGTTAACCCCTTCGCGCATATGCCAAATTTGGTCAATTCTCACCTGTTTAGGGGGTGCTCTATTTAAGGCTTTGTAACTTCATATTTAGGTGTGTGTAGAACTGTGATATCGACATTTTCACCTTAAACCACCATAAGGGGCAGATATTCTTCATAATGGACAAAAAGTATTTTATACATTCCGTGACAGCTTTTGGATAGGTTTGTGGACCCAAAAATATCTATCCTCCTATATTGATGAAAACATTATGCAAAAGTGAGTTTCATGTCAAAACAGTTGATTTTTAGTTAAGTATATGATTATTTTATGATTTATAGCAAATTACAATGTAGCCTTTTGCATAGATTTGGAGACACTAAGGGACAACAGGGTACACACTCTTACATTTTGTATCATAGAGTAGTTCTGCATATCAGAACTTCAGTAGTTCTGCATATCACCCTCAGATTATGCACACTTTTGGACAAGGAGAGTATGATCCAAGAAATGTACAGGTTTACATTTGTAGCTCTCAGTGGTACAACTGCCTTGCTTAAATTAAGCCATTTTCCAAGTTTATGTGTTGCTAACACTGAGTTATAAAGCCTAAAATAGAAAAGTACCCAAATAGACGATGATTGAGCCAATTTGGAAAAAGGGGTTAAATGCTGTCTGTAAATGTCTGAATTAGAGTTGTCACAATGTGAAGATTTTCACACCGATTGATATTCTTCTCAGGAAATCACCGGAGTTTTAACGAATCCCCGTCAAGGCCCGTAAAGCCCCCTAAATAGGTCTGGTGACACCACTGATTAGGAGCCAATGGATTCACCCAAGTCTTTAATTTGATCAGTTTATACTGAGTCGTCCGAGTCGACTCGCCAGTTCGAGGGAATCGTGCTTACCCACGGCTCTGGCTCTTGGCCCTGGCTCTTGGCTCTGGCTCTTGGCTCTGACTCTGCCTGCTTTCTACTACAGCCGGGAGACACTCCCCCGAGACACTCAGCAGTGGTTAATGCGCGGCGCGCAGTTTCTGATTGCTAAGTTAGAACCTAGGTAAGAATGCATTTTAATTTGATCTAACAATATTGCCCACACTTTTGGGAAGTTAATAATCGCCCCAGCTCTTTCCAAAGTTATTATGACTACTAATGGTTAAAAGAAAGATACGTAGCTACAGTAGCTATACTACCCGACTGATCAACACGAAATCGACTCGACTCAATTTAAGAGCCATGAGCCGTGGCAATATCCCACGGCTCCAGACAGAGCCGGAACCAGAGCCGTGACACAAACCAAAGTCATTTTCGAGTTTTAACCACATAACTGTTCTTATAGAGTGCTGTGGTTTTAATAACAAAGGGCAAAATGCAGTACACCATTAGGCTATTAATCGGGTTTATTACTCAGCGTGATTCAACTGAAACCCTATTGACAAAGGAATTATGTTAGCCTATATCTAATGATATTCCGAGACGCTGACTGTTTATTACAAAATGATTAAACTTGGCTGTTTGCGAGAATTGCAACCGAATTCCAGTCAACTATTAAACAATTAGGCCTAATATGCGATATTGCGATTGTGTTCAGCTAGATTAGGCAACTAAAAATGACAGCAAATACTTCAAAATGACAGGTTAGGCTACTAAAAATGACAGCAAATATATTTAAAGTGGTGGCATTTTTATTTTAGAACTCTTGACCAACAACAGTGAACAGAATAAATAGCCTACAATTGTGTATGATATAATAAATAAAGTACAGTTAAAATAAACACATTTAAATAACCATATGTTGTCCAAATAAATAAACGACACAGGCTCCTGTACATCATATTCACATCACATCATTAATATTATCATAGATGAAATAGCTCTATACAAATATAACCATTCAATGTCTATTATTACTTTTAAGATCTAATGTGACAATCTATAATCGAAAAAACGGAGATGGGAAAGTCGTAAATAAACGTAACCTGCGATTGCATACTAGTTTGAGAGAGTAGGATACTGTAAATTGAGAATATTAGCAATGAGTATCATTCAGATGATTTGGGTCTGAATAAAATATCAAGGCTAGTTTACAAACTTATTTAGCCTACTTTGTTACCAGCTAGGGTCTGCTGTCTGAAACAGCTTCTAATTCCAGCTCGCGCCGCTGAAAGAAAAAGATGCGGCTCAAACGGCTCTACTGTATTAACCGGAAGTACCAAAATTGCAACTCCGACTCCGACTCTTCAAACTGAATGGTACGAATAGAGACGACAGAAAAAAGAGCCGAACTGCCCATCACTATTAACAAAATAAATAAATAAAATTTAAGGCGCGCGTATTGGTCAACTTGGTTCCGCTTCCATTGCATTTAAATGAATGAAAACGAATGGACGAAACTGTTTATTTTCAAAAAATGCTGTAAGCAAAGAGTAACGACACTTTTAGAAATGTATTTAGTAGAAAGTACTGATTTTTTATTTAAAATGTAGTGGGTAAAAGTTAAAAGACAAAATAAATACTCAAGTACAGATACGTGAAAAACGTACTTAAGTACAGTAACGGAGTATTTGTACTTCGTTACGTTCCACCTCTGATCAAAACACAGTAAGTTGCCTACCCTCAGTGTGGTTTGTCCTTGTCCTTTTAACCCCATACCATGAGCTTTGTATTCACTAAAATGCATAAGAATGGAAGGAACAAGCTCCAGTATAATTTAATGATTTAGAATTTTGGACAAAACAACACCTCATTTACAGTACATACTACTGCACCATGCAGGGTAATGCTTTTGTGATGCCAGTAGAACCACTTGAAGGGAACGATGGAAATTATAGAGGTAAATGAAGGCTGTTTTTTGTTCCTCAGGACCTGGAGTTCCACGGCGTGATGCGATTCTACTTCCAGGACCGTGTGGCGGGGAACTTTGCCACCAAGTGCGTCCGTGTGTCCAGCACCGCTACCACACAGGATGTTATTGAGACACTGGCTGAGAAGTTCCGGCCTGACATGAGGATGTTGTCCTTGCCGAAGTACGCGCTGTATGAGGTGAACGTCAGTGGTGGTGAGTGTGTCGAATAGACACTAAATAGCACACCTTCTGGTTCAGTTCACTATTAGAGCAACGTCAAACAATATGGACATATAAATAATTTATTTTCAGTGCTTCTTAGTTTGGTTAACATGACTCTTACATTGGTGATGTGTAATAATAGTGAAAACAATTTGCATAAAAATCTGCTCTTGCACAACTATAGATATGTAAAATAGATATGTTACTGGTAATTTGTATAGATATGTACAAATGAGCTGTCCACATGAGTTACTTCTTATCAACAGTTTCAAACAGAAACACTTATCCTGAGGCAAAAATAACATTGGATAAAATCCGTGGTGAGGGACTAATTAAAAATAGAAGAGATAATAGAAGAGATAATAACTGGACAGAAGTAGAAATCAGAGAATTATTAAATATAAGTCGGGAAAGGGATATTATAAAACTCATTGCCAATTTGGTTTTGATACCGTGTAATCCCACTGCACAGAGATACGCAGAGAGATACAGGAAATATGCATTTAGGGACTTGAAGTTGCATACATAGTTATTCAAGGTTTATAAGTCTAATGCCAGTAGACAATGTTTTGTACACACACACACACACACACACACTCTCTTTCTCTTCATCACTGCCATACCCGATCCTTCTCTCTCTCACACACACAGTATTTTGTAGTTGTTCATCATGTACAAATGTGAGAGTCATTAGTCCGCTAAAATATGAAAATATCCATTCCAGTAAACGCATGTCCCAGATTACAAAGTGTGTGTATGTGCAAGTGTGATTTGGAGCCATTGATTGACTGTGCACTAAGGATTTACTGTATACAGTGCTGTGCTTTTCAGATTTTCTTTTCCTAATGGAAAGGCAGGTGAGATGATATTTGGCTGTCATTCTATGTTTTGTGCAGAGGAACGGAGGCTGGACCTTGGTGAAAAGCCCCTTGTGGTACAACTCAATTGGAACCGAGATGACCGGGAGGGCCGCTTCGTCCTGAAGAATGAAAATGACTTTGTCCCAAAGGTGGTGCAGGGTGCAGCCCTTTCTGCAATTTTATCACTAGTCCCATTTTCTCCATTACACATTTTTAACATAACTCTCTCACACATAAAAATTTGCTTAATTTTCCTAATAGACTGGAGGAACAGGAATGTCTGGTGCTTGGGGTTTTTTTTGGCAGTGTGTTATACATTTTCAGATATGGCTTGCAAAGGCTGTTGCATCTCACATAGGTGTTTTTTACTGGCCCACTCTTTCAATTTTTCCTAATCTATAAAGCACTGAGATGAATACTGAAAAGTTCAATTGTTTGACAGCTCATATTGTATGGCCTTTTGGTGCTGATGTATGAAAGGCAGGATGTTTGGGTGTGCATGTGTGAATGTTTGTAAGGGTCTGTAGGTTATGTGCAAGTCTGCAACAGCTGCTAGAGAGTCCAAGGTGGTTTTACATTTCTGGGGAAATTGCCCTTTTTGAGGTAATTTTGGAAATTTTACGCACATTGGGTCTCATCCATGAAACGTGAGCACAACAAATTTGTACGTAAATTGTTCGTATTAGCAAATTTGGCCGTATTTTGGCATTCATCAACGTTTTTGTTTCTGAGATTTATTTGCATGTACTAACAAATTTTACACATGCTCGGGACATACCGCATTCGTAAATTCAGAATGCAGCTAAATGAAGCTTCTGAGTGATAATTAGAATATTAATTTATTTTTATTTTCTGTTAAATTCACAAGACTAAATGTAGCCTTTGAAATACATTGCAAATGTAATTAATTATGATTGTAAATAGCAAACTATTAATCAATTGTAGGCTCTGAAGCTCTTTAATTAGACCCATAGGCTTATGAATTATACATGACCTTACATAGGATATGCTAATTAAAACACACATTTAATCAATGAACAAAATTTGCCTTAAAGTGGCTTACATGTCTGTAGCCAGGGTTGTAATTGTGGTCAACAGCTTAATCCAGCTAATGCCAGCATGCATCCAGTTCCCCTATAATATGCAAAGCCAGGTGGAGGTAAAGTGGGGTTTTTATGAAATTACCAACCTGTCCAATGTTATTGGTGCCATAGATGGCACACCACAGTGAACGTTTTTGTTGAAAAGTTGGTGAAATGCCGTCTCGCGTCTTCAGGTGAAAAACCAGATAAACTTTTTAAAATTTTACTACTTTAACAGTTTGTGTGAGGGTTGATCCTGCATCCTGCGTTCCACCTCTGCCCCCCACGCTCTGCAAACCTGTCTCATGCATTCCAGTTCATTCTGGTTTGATTCATACACTTTTATCCAATATAGGACAATATAACCTTAAAAAAAGGTGTCTTATTGGTTGCTTTGAACAATAATTTACATCCGGGCGTAACAGCATTTCGAGTTTTATTAGTTTAGTTTTATGCAAACACTTATATTTTTATACTTTATTTTCCTTATTTTTAATTTAATAATTTTTTTTTATTGATTATTAGAATTTTTTCGCCTGGCCTGCTTACATGGATTTTGGGAGTGGGTCAGAAGAACATACCACAGTTAACAAAATACCATAGATACCATACCATTGATTATGTCGCAGAATATGCCTGAGGGATATGGATGATGGAGAATTTTCTCTTCGATATGCTAGTACTGCTATTACTGCTAGTAATATTTCAAAAATGTACGTTAGTTTTTCCACTCCACCACAGTCGTGTGCCATATGTTTGATTGTTATTTTCGTATTTTGAGTGCATTTTATTTACTGTAGCCTAAGCATTCATAGGTGGCTCAGTCATGTTTTATGTTTGATTTGCCCTTAACCCCTTTGTGCACATGCCTAGTGACCATGCCGCTGGCGGCAACATTTTGCTCAACTGAGACATCCGTTGCTCCTGCAGCCAGACTATTAGTGGAAATCACAAACTGTATTTTAACTTTATTGGTAGATGATTTGTGACAACTCTGCCGAATAAGGAGTTTCTAAGGGTCACTATTTTCCTGTAGCAAGTCCATTTAACAAGCAACCCCCCACCCAGTCTATACCTACCCATGCGTGACATAGTGGACAATAACGTCTATGTGTGAGTTCATAAATATATTTTTTCATCATATAAAATAATAAATCCTTCATAGCAACAAGATAAACCCAACAATAGCCTGATCGTATGCCAAAAAAGCAGTGAAAAGCCCTGCTCACTCAAATGTGAAATTGTCTCATTATACCAGTCATTCTACTATGAATATCTGCTACTAAATATGAAATAAAATATACAATCCTTCAGTGGTCATTTATTGTCTGGTACAATCCGTTTGATAAATATACAACACTTTATATCGCTATTACACTATCTAATACCCCCCATGCCCTGCAAGCCTGTCTCTTTCATTACATTTAATTCTGGTTTAATTGTCTTTTATCCAATAGAGTACATTATAACCTTAGCAACGGTGTATGAGAACTTATTAGGTGCTTTGAACAATTAATTGCAGCCCAGCGTAACAGCAATTTTCATTTTAACTGTCTAGTATTACGCAAGCTCTACAGAATACGCATTACCTGACTGTTTTCCCTTCCCGATATGTAAGTAGTACTCCTTCTAAAATGTGGTTGGTCTCGCTGGTTTTTCCACTCCAGCACTATCTTGTCCAATATGATTGATAGGCCTATTGTTATTTTCGCATTTTGAGTGCATTTCACATACTGTAGTGCAATCGTTCATTTTATGTGTGATGTTGGCTACCAATTTTCATTGAAGATAGAACATTTGGTAGAATTTTGCAGATGGTGGAATACCATTTTATTTTCATGTTATCGTACATAATATAGGCTATGGCATATATACTTGTCACTTACGGCATGGAAAATGCTCATTCCAATTTACTGTGCGCTGATATGTGGTAGATTAATGTAACATTTTTCCTTGAAGTCATTATGAATGGGAACCTTAAAAAACTACATAAAAATGCAATCCCGGGGCAAAAGTATACATACTGTAGAGTACAGGTAAAAGTGATTTTATTGAGGTACAAGAGTGAATGATTAGGCTACACATTAGGTGTATGTAACACTGTGATATCAAGGGGGAAATGTATATGCTTTATAATGGCCAAAACGAATTTTACTCATTTTATGACATGTTTTGGACCCATAGATATCTACCCCCCTATACTGATGAAAAGTTGTTAAATATATATATTTGCAGTGCACATTTGGATAGATTTTGAGACACTAATGGACAACAGGGACATTTTCCTTTATTCATCCTGTGCTGAAATGGAATTATTCTGGCAAGTTCTTGTTGATCTCTCTTTCTGGTAATTCTAATTTAATGTTTAAATGTCTTTTTTTTGTAAATTATAAGCAGTGAGCCTACATTCATCAATGAATGTATGATTACAACTCATTATTCCAATTGACCTTTTCCTGTAATAAAACTACTCGATCTTAAGACCTGATTTGGACTTTGTTTTGACTTATTTGTTGATCTACCAGGTTACTGTTCGACTTACCTATCAACGAATTTGGCGATTTAATTGATGATTGTCATTTTTAATAATAATGAATAAATTGAATCCATTAAATATAATTAATTGTATGGTTGTGTGAGGCGTTTCAGCATGTGATACCGCTTGTGTTCAGTATTCAGAGTGCTGGGCAATTTAACGAGGGCATTGTGTGCTGAAACTGCTGGATTCAGAATTATACGCATTTTTACTTAATCGTCGCTTCCCTGACAGCTATATCATACCAGACCAATATTAGATGTATTCATTGAGACAGTGTTTGGATCATATTCGCTTTGACAGAGAGACGATTTGTGTCAGCACAGCTTCTCCAAAATGATTAAGTCGAAGTCGCCTATAGGCTATTGTGTTCAACCACCGTAGGCTACATGACTTTATTTGGTAAATCGTTAAAAAAGATTAGATTTTTAAATCTTTTTTTCTCTGTAAATGCAATTATTTGTTTGTTTACTATTATTTGTTTACTTAATAATATTGCGTGCAACCATTGTCCAGCGATTATTTAATTTGATTGTATGATGGGTATATCCAAGTCGTCAATAGGAGCTATGATCATTTTATCAATGCGACAGATTAATAGGTTCACTGGCTTCCCCATCACGCAAGAGCAACTACGATGCTTTTAGTAGAAAGTTGGCAACCCAGGGGGCAGGTACAAGAAACAGGTCATTAGAATATCATGCCCTGTGCAACCTACATTTTGAGAAACGTAGGTTAGAATACGGCGTATCTCATCCCGTGTTAAATCCGTGCAGGAAAGGCACTTAAGCGAAAGACTTAAGTTGGCCATCTCTGAATCCGGCCCTTTGTTTTTTATTGTTCATTTTTAATAATACATTTTTTAAAATTTGTTTATTATAATTATTTTAAGCTTTGACTTTCGTTCGTTTGTGTTATTTACTGTATTACTCTTTTTATTGTGATCTTTTCTGTTTTATTTACTTATTTATTTTATTTTAAATTTTATTCAGCATGAATTCCTCACACTGTTGCAACCTTAGTTTTGATGGAAAGGCCATGAAGTGCGAATCCTGTGAGATGTTCATTGTTATCCCTGATGCAGAATTTGTGCACGCGTTTCAGTGTGACAAATGCTGCCAAAACTATTAACTAAAATGTCTTATTCTTGTTCTGGTGGAGCGCATCTCTCTACTAAAAGAAAATTCCAGGATTCAGGACGCTCTTGAAACTTCAATGTTAAATAGCCCTCCTACCAATTCAGCTACCTCTTCAACCCCATTCTCACAGGGCCTGGTAAGAGTCACTACGAGTTCATTACAGTGTGAGCTTTTCTCAGCTCTGGGAAGCGACTGAACTTGGGCAGAGGTTGCTGCCAAGCGGGGAACAAGACGCGCTTGTCCACCTTCCCCACCGAGATTGCAGCTGTAAAACCGTTTTGATGTCCTTGCCGAGCATACCACTCCACAACACACACCTCCAAAAAAGTACATCATACTTTTCGGTGACTCAATTATAAGAAACGTTAGATTTCCCATCAAATTTGAAGTCCACGGTTTCCCTGGAGCCCGAGTTTTGGACGTTGAGAAACAAGTGTCGTCTGCGCTCAAAAAACACACACGACCAGTGGCGGCTGCTAATACAGGGCACTTGGGCTCCACCCCTCCTGAGGCATTGCATTGAATTCCCCTCCCAAAATAAATAATCAAGAATTAGGCTATTCAGTAATAGAAATAAATTATTCAAAATTATTTAGTAAAAAAAAGTAAACATGAAACTAAGTTTAGTGCCTTCAGCGATAAAATGTGTTCTATTTTAGTTTGTCGTCATTTGTCACTATTTTCCAATGCGAAATCCAGCGTCCCGGGTCTCTCGGGCGCTTTTCGAAGATCAGTGAGCTGGCGCATACCCAGATAGTGATCTTGGACTAAAGCGAAGCTAGCGCCCATGTTGACCGTCTGTCTGTCTCCGTCGATATTCAAATGTATGCAGATGACAGTAATTTATATACATGGGCAAAGTAGGGACAAAATTGCACTGGAATTGACCAAAGCTTTGATAAACATTTCAAAATTATTGAAAATGTCTTGTTTGCATTTACATTTAGCAAAACAGTTTCTATGTTCTTTTCTAAAAGGCCCACTGTTACTAAAGCCAATGTACATGTGAACGGGGAGAAACTTGTGTATCTGATTTTAAATACTTGTATTATTTTTTAATCCAATTTATTTTTCAAGAAACACAGTACAAATATTGCCAATATTGCTTATCTACTGCCACACTTTACATACACTCCATGATTTTCTCTCACATCTCTTACTGTCTCACAGGTTGGATACACACTGGAGTTACTGTTTGAAGACCAATTAAAGTTTTACTTAAACAAACACTTTTTTAGTGTTAAATAAAAAAACAACAACACAAACATCACCGTGACAGTAAATACAAACTATTGAACTTTGACAATTTTATCAAATACAATGATGCCTGCCTTACTTTCAAGATTTTACAGGGGTTGGCACCCCCTCCACTCAGTCAGTTTGTAAAGTACAAAATATACAGTCACAGAACCACATGAGCAACAGAGAGGAAAAACTGTGATGTCCCCTATAGAAAAAGCTAATTTAGCCAATCTACCTTTTCTATCCGATCATCCCACGTCTGGAGCACCATGCCCACGGACATCAGATCAAGCAATAATTATCTTGTTTATTTTGTTCTGAAATGTAATGTACTGTATGCTTTTGTAAAAATGTCTTGCAATGATCTTTTACCTGCCTAAGGACTACAGATGAAAAATAGCTGTTGAGCTAACTCTGGCATTGTACCCATTGATGCTTTTTGCGGATATGTAGATTACTATGTGCTGTCACTTTTAAATAAATAAAGTAGGTGTCACTTGGCACTCTCCTGCAGCTAGACATAGCTAGAATATATTTAATTGGCTGATATGAAGCAATGGCATAATGACAATTAAATTAAAAAAAACTTGAGTCTTAAGGCAATTCTGGTCCAAGTCTGGTCTGCATTCATATATATTCCTTAACTCCCTTTGATATAGCAGTGTCTGCTAAATGCTTAAACCGTATACCATATGGCTGGGTGCGCCGGGGGGGGGGTGTCGGTTGAGATGGCCCCAACCAGCTGCCACTGCACACAACACAAGTCGCTAATATTGTAAATTCATGTAGGTATAAATGACATTGCTTGCAGACAGTCTGAGATTTTAAGATATATTTTAAAATGTTGGGTAAATCGCTAGTATAATTAACTCACTGCAAATTTCTGGTCCACTACCTGTATATAGTGATGTTCTGTATAGTCACCTTTTGTTTCTATACAGATGTCTGGTGTAAATCTTGTTGGTTTCTCTTTTGTTGATAACTGGGATACTTTCTGGGAGCGACTGGCCTTCTTTAAGCGTGATGGCCATCACCCAAATCGTAGAGGTGCAACGATAGTTACAAAAACCATTGAACGGGTTTGTCGTGTAATGTGACGCAAAACAGCCCTTTTAGCGGATGTTTACGTGAATCAAAATGTGAAAATAGGATTTTGAGATTTATTAATGGTTTGGGATACCTCGAACCGCCAACCAACCTTATTGTAAATATCATTCCTAGTGTCATATGCATTTCACATCTCCGTTGGAAGAAATGTAACAGTGTTACAACAGTGTTACGTAGTGGGCGGCTGTGGCTCAGGAGGTAGAGCGGGTCGTCCGCCGATCGCAGGGTTGGCGGTTCGATCCCTGGCTCCTCCTGTCCACATGTCAAAGTGTCCTTGGGCAAGACACTGAACCCCAAATTGCTCCCAATGGGCAGGCTAGTACCTTGCATGGCAGCTGCCGCCATTGGTGTGTGAATGTGTGTGAACGGGTGAGTGAGAGGCCATTGTAAAGCGCTTTGGAAAAAGGTGCTATATAAGTGCAGTCCATTTACCATTTACAGCAAAAAATGTCCTTTTATACAGACTATGCATTTAAAGGCAATCACACGATTGTCTACAAGTTTTTTTTGACTTCCCAGTCTTTTTTTTTTTTTTCCCGTCCAAACTTTTTTGGAACGTGTTGCAGGCATCAAAATCGGAATTGGTGTATTGTTCAATGAATTATGGTGCTCACTGTATGCTGTTTGACTGTTGAATGTTAACGTGGCTGTATTGCACTTGTCTCTTTAAAGGGTAACAAAACACCAAAAGTGAGTGAGCGATATACTGTATATAGCTAGCTTACAGTTTAGCTTTTAAAAATTTCCTAGTAAGTTATAGTAACCTATTTTTAGCTGCGACCAGCAGCTAGTATAAGTTACTTTGTGGTCGGTCTCTCGGTCCATCTGTCCAAATATTTTTTGCTGCTTTGTAGTACGCTTGATCCGGGTTACCCAGAGTGACGTGTGCAGCGCGTGATCTGGGTTACCCAGAGTGACGTGTGCAGCGTGTTAGTGTTTTTGCGTTCGCCTAGTTATTCGTGGAAATTTTCCCTTTTACGCACAATGAGCAAGTCAACCACAGAACCACAACAAAACTGTATTGATATAGAATAAGACTTAGTTTATTTGCAGATAAACCAGAATGAGAGTTCTTACCAGATCTCTCTCTTGAACAGAAAGCACAGAAGACATTTATAACTTTTCCTTCTGATTTGCCACAAGGGGCTGATTTCTAAACATTACAGAAAGACAGGGGTGTTAATTTCCCGGTGTTTAGACTATAGAAAACCCTTAGCCTTGCCACGAGTCAGGAATGTTCAACAGAAAAGACAAAAACATCCATCTCCCAGACTGCCTGTCTCTTGCAGAAATGAAAGACAGAGAAAGCCTGCTTGAGGCCAACTCATGTGTTTGCAGAGAGTATATGTTTAATTACTTAATTCAATATAATTGATCTACTAATAATCAAAACTATAATAAATGTTTAATAATAATCATGTGATTGTCTCTATGTTAATACACACATATTGTAAAACAGAAAATTCCTTCACAGTAGTTACTTCCTGGTTGTGATATTAATATAAAATATATGAATGTAGTGATTGTGAACAGCTGGTGTCATTGTTGATTCGGAGACAAAATACGAATTACAGAAACAGCATCACTTCTGGGGAAAGACTGCGTGCTGATTTGAAAACTAACTAACCTAGCACTGACGGACATTGTGTTCTAAAACTCGCCACCTGCGATTAGACGAGGTGAATTGCCTGCGCCAACATGGGACGTTCTGAGACGGGGTAGGTCACTGCAATTCCTTTCTGCAACATTCTAAAACGGTTTCATTGCGTCGCAAATCTTTGGTCTGAACTTGCCTTTAGGTAACATTACATTGCATGGATTATCTGTTAAATTGAAGTTAGATCAAGAGATAATGTTGGTATTTTGAGTTGGCTAACTAGCTATCTTGTAAACTGACTACGTTATAGCTTATGTTATCTGTTAAATTTAGCACGTGTTTCCATGTTACTTTTAACTAGCTATCATTAACGTTAAATACAGCTGGTGTTTTTGAGTTGCCTGATAGTTACAGATAAACTAACATTAGTTAACGTTAGCTTACCTTAATGGCCGAAACATACCTCACGGAAATACACAAACATGGACGCTTTGAGCTATGCAAACAGTTTTTCTTTTGCCATGACATAATTTGTGAAAGACAAACCAGAGCGTTGCAGCGACGGACGCAACAACAGTAAACAGCTTTCTTGTTCGATCTGTGCCTTCCTCTGGTTTGTTTCACAAATGTTATTGGAAAAGAAAAACTGTTTGCGTAGCTCGAAGCGTCCACGTTCGCGTATTTGCGTGAGGTATGTTTTGGCCCTAAGTGTTAGCAAGCGTTTCCATTCGCCCATGTAACGTTAGCTAGCTAGTTAAATTAATTAGTGTCAGCTGATAGGCAATATTGTTTGTAACTTTTGATAACATTTTGATGTCAATACTTTTAAAGGCAGGCCTAGTTTTGCCAGATGTAATTAATGACGCTTTAACAACTTGGCATTTATTTTTCAGTTGAAAATGTTTTTAGTTGAGATATCATTTATTTTTGTAGCGCGTTTAAGTGATGATGATGATAATGCATGAAGAAAATGACATTGACAGAGAAATGGATACATAAGTAATGCAGACACGCATGCATTATAGCTCAAAGAAAGACACAGGCGTGGATTCTGTCTTTTATCATGAACAACAAAGAAATGAAAGTGTTTGCAGTAAATTTACTGTAATTTAAATGCATGACGGTACATATTTTAAAGGGTTGCATACACAGTAGACGTAGCCTAGTTAGGCTACTGATGCATAGCCTACAAAGCACTACAGCTAACAGAAAACTTTTGCAAGGTAGCTAACAGGCTAGTTTAAGTTTAACATTAGGTAACAGTGGTCGTTGTCTTTTTAAAATCTATAAATCTGTCATGAAATCCATATGCCTTTCGTGACTTTTCCTAAATGCATTGTGATATAATGTGAATATCAATATTGCATAAGGAAAAGTTATGAACACTTTACGGAAATGGCCATGAATGGTGATTTGGTCTGACATGTATCTTGCAGTATGCTCTGGTCATGCGTTTAACAAGTTACTGGCATAGGCTATGTTTGTGTTGCACAGTAGGCTAAATGTAATTGTTATTACACTTAGGCTATGACTTATGCTAGCTGTCCAGCTAATGTGAAGGACTATTACGGCGTCAGATTCATGCCAAAACTCACGTGCGTAGCTATAAGACTTGTGAGCAAAAAAGAAAACTTTGCGCTCGCAAATCCCAAGCTCCTGAGCAAAGAAAAAATAACCGCGAGCGTATAACAAAAGGTAGCGAGGAGAAAAAATAACTGCGCGTTAATCAAAAGGTCGCATGAGAAAAAAAGGACTTTGAGCGTGCAAGTGGGCTTTTTCTCGCACACAGGACTCTACCTGCGCGCTTGTTGCTTTTACGCCCCATCCCCACCAGACGCGCAAGTGCACGCACACGCGCACTGGTGCGCTTCACTTCCGCTCCCATGTTAACGAATTGCCGTGGTCCTCACCGGCCGCGCGCGCACGGCTGGCGGGCGGACGGCTCGCGGACGTGGAGCGGATTTTTCCGCTCGGGGCGGAATTTTCTGGGCGTTCGCATGCGCAATCTCATAGAAATACATTGTATATGCACAATATCTGCATCATATGACCACATATTAATGTTTTTCAACCTACTAATAGTTTTACTATTGTTATTCATTATTGTAATACATATTATATTTTAATATAGGCTCTAATGAAAAAGGGGACAGAGACAATCACCATTGTGGGATGAATGAAGTTATATGAAATTATAAATTTAGCATGTAACCAGTTATTCCCGTTTTTGTAATGCTTTTTCTTTATTATAGGATACATATTTGTTCAATTAATTAAGACTATGCTTACTTCCCGAAAGGGAAATAAACGTTATTCTATTCTATATTCTATTCTGTTTTTATTGTACTGATATCACTGTATCGATTTAAGGTACTACAGAATAGCTGCTAATTCTGATATAATTAAATGTTTAGAACGTGTTGATTACTGTCCCAAATAAATAAAAGCGAACTTTATAAAGGAGGCATTGTCTTGTTTGCTACATTTAGCTTTTAAGCAGTAAGACATATGTAATAGCAGTATTTACTTAACCATTATTTAGCGAAGCTCACAAATCCGGAATGTAGATTGTTTGTACATCGCGTCTCTGTCGTTCACGGAATGCGCTCCGAAAAAGCAAAAAGCGTCTGTGCTCTTGCGCGTCTGGTGGGGAACGTTCTGCTCAAATCTGCACGCGCAATAAGCGTCTGTGCGCTTGCGCGTCTGGTGGGGATGGGGCGTTAGTTTTGCCAGTCCTCCTCGCATGCGAGTTTAACCTTTGGCTCTCCTCATGTGCGAGATGTTTCTGCCTGTGTTTTGACAATCTGGGCAGGCTCAGAGGATTTTGTGTCGATGAATCCTATTGGCTACTGCCCTTGTCCAGAACTATGTTGTGATTGGTTGTACCTGAACTATGTTGTGATTGGCTGTACAACAGCGTGATGCGAAATAATAGTTATTTCAATGGGTATTTATTCTTGAAAAAACCTAAGTTTATCTCATATGTACAAGATAATAAGTCCTACGTAGGAGATATTGTCTCCTACGTAATATCTCCTACATAGGAGATATCTCGTACGTAGGCTATTATTATTATTTTTACCTTGCTTTTCAGGGCCTCCGCCGTAGTAGACTTAGTACTGGGATTGGAGCATGATTTCCCTAGCCTAAAACAAACTCAAACTAAATTAGCTGGAGTCTAGACGTCGGGTTGGGGAAATCTAGGTTGAGAGAGACGTTTTGACATAATCGGACGCTAACCATTATTAGCATTCACCTGAATGCTACACGGCGTTTTGCCGACTTTTCAACCAAAAAATGTTCACTCGATTGGAGTTTTTTTTCCAGAAGATTAGGCTAAACAAGCTGTTCTTGGCGTGTGTCAAAATAAATAAAAATTAGTGTAATTAAAATTATTTATAAAAGTATTATTTTCTTCAATGTTGTTAGCAATCTACCAGAAAAGACTATCGAAATGTTGGCAGGTCGGTTTGTTTACCATATATATATACTACCAGGACTGCTTGCTTCTGTGGAAATTTGGACCAATGAGTGGTTTCTGAAGCGTCGGCGCATTAACGCTGTTTCTGGCAGAAGAATTACCTACCGGATCAGTTCCAAATAAAATATGAAAAAAATATATATGTAAGAGAACAATTTTTTTAAATATGCAAGAGAACTTGTTCTTGTTTGTATTGACAGAATCCGCTTCGTTTGCATTCGTATGCATACAAGAACTCATTTTGAGATCGTTTTAGCTGCCCTATAGAAGTGAATGTAGAGCGACAAATACCCTATTCTGGATTATCACCCCAGGGGAGCACAGAGCAACTAACAAACCTATTTCGCCACCATGTGGACTCATATCATGGCCAGGTAACTACACAACCCAAAGTTCTATCAAAGTTCAGTTGTGCTTTAATGCAACAACGACATCTTAACCTTGCGTTAAAACTGAATTTTTTCTGTGTGACTGAGTATCTGAATTCTGTGTGGTTACATGAGGTCAGAATTTTACAGAAGTTAATGTTTTTAAGTGCTGAGAGTGTGGTCATTGTGATTACTTCTGTAGGAAACCCTGAAAAGTGTCAACCCCTCAGTGCTGTATGGGTATGATGCATACCTGCCATCCCAATAGAAAACAGAACAGCACATTCGTTTTCCCTCTGTTTAATCCTTTGTTTCCTGGTTCCGTATACACAGAAGATGAGCAATGGTCCAGGAAAACATGAAAAGGAGGGCGTGATTCAGAACTTCAAGAGGACTCTGTCCAAAAAAGAGAAAAAGAAGGAGAGAACGAGAGAGAACGAGGCCTCAATTCGCATTCCTGGCAGAGATAACCTTCTTTTTAACAGAGATGATGGGTAGGTCTGCTGAAAATAATAATAATAATAATCAATAGCCAAATCTTGATAAATAACAATAAATAACACAATACCCATGATAAAAATGTATAAATCAATTTGAGTACAATCACATTCTATATTTAACTTGAATCCCCTTTCTCCGCCACTCTACCAATCCTTTCTTCTGTGGCAGAGAGAGTTCCAGGCTGGCCACTGAGGTGTATAAGAACATGCCAGAGACCAGCTTCACCCGCACAATCTCCAACCCAGAGGTGGTGATGAAGCGACGGAGGCAGCAAAAGCTGGAGAGGAGGATGGAGGAGTTCCGAAGCGGTGATGGCCGCCCTGATTCGGGTGAGACCCTCCCTCTTACCTTCCATCAGAATCTTTCAAGAGCCCATTGATGTCCACCAAACACTTTCTCTTGGTTTTCCACTCTTTTGGAAGAGCTGCAGGTTGCTTAGAACACTGACCTGTTCGCATTTTCAGACTGTAATTTAAAGTTTCTGAAATTACATGAAAGAATTAAAATGCAAGGATGCTTTATGGCAAGAGCAGACCCATCAAATCTTGTCTGGTTACCTACTGTCTATAAATCTAGGATTGTGTGAAGTCATTTCTTTAACATATTTATTGATACTACTTCATCTTTACTCTTCCAGGTGGGATGCTGCGGATATATGCAGACAGCCTGAAACCAAATATCCCCTATAAGACAATCCTACTGTCCACCACAGACATGGCAGACTTTGCAGTGACTGAGGCTCTGGAGAAATATGGACTGGAGAGAGAGAACCCCAGGGAATACTGTATTTCTCAGGTAAAAGAACACAGGGGCTGTGTCTCAAATTGCATACTTGCGTTCTAGTTAGTGTGTATGTGAAGCACGGAAGTAAGCTGTCACGTGATCAAGTGCATCCCAAACTCAAGTATGCATACAGTGAGCACCATAATTCATTGGTCAGTGACACATCTTTTGTTATTTTGGTTCCGTACTCTAGCAATTTGAGTTTGAAAGGATACAATGACAATGAAGTGGTCGCATATCCTTTGCATGCCATGACTTTCTGATGTCTGTGACCCAACAATATCAAAAGACTCTTGATATCTTATTTTCTGGTACTCTTACAAGCGATACTATAACTTCTCTGCATTTGAATGGATCTCTATGAGAATTTACCCTTTCTAGCCGAATGTTGGGGAAATAATTGACAGGGAAAAACAACCAATTGCAGCGCTCTAAAGCAACTGTTGCTTGCCTCTACTTCCTCGGATGGTTTGTTGACATAAATGCAGCGTATATTGTCAGCTAACTTTCATGGTGGTTAACTACAGCTCAATCGCGTTTTTACGTTCCCGTAACTTCCCTAAACCTAAAAGTCAATTGGAGAATGTAAACAGTGGATTCGTTTTATTTGGATGACCACACAGGCATCTGAATGTTAACAACATAGATAACGTTACGTTAAACGTTTATGCTATGGTCAACAATATCGGCAGACACATGTTTGCTCCAAGGTTAAGGCATGTTTCATTAACAAAAGTTGCGATAGGCATACTTAACGTTACATGAGTTAGGTAGTTAACTAATTATTACTTAGTGGCTAACGTTAGTTGTTAAGACCTAACTTTAGCTACGTTAGCTAGCATACTATAAACCGAGATGTAATGTTAACGTACACCATAAGCAGGTACGAATATAAACTATCAGGAGGTTCAGCTTCTCTCTCTTCCTCTGAGATCGGTAACACTTCGCTTCAATGTTGTTGGCGATAACTCGCACATCGTGTATGTAATTAGCCCTCCATGGCATATTGCAGACCTTGCTGTCTGCATTGAGCAAATATTTGCCCTACCCCATTTGACCAAAGCTGCTCAAGAATAGCAGATGGAACTGTCATGGCTAACGTTAGCTAGCCAAATAATATAAATAAATTAATAAACAAATAAATAAATTAACTAACGTTAATCAACCTAATCTACTGTACAATAATATAGTAACAGCTATGGCTACTACAGCAAGTTTTCGCAGTGACAGTCAGTGAAGCCTACAGTGAAGTCTTTCCATAAAGTTGTTATATCAGTTGGTTTAGAAAATAGAAACTACCGGAGAATCAGACGTTTAATAGTGTTATGAAAGTTAGGGCTCACTCGCTTGAGCTGGTGAGGATGCAGAAAGGAAGGACACTTTTCAGAGCCAGATATTGTTACACTACAAGGTCGTTTCTACGTAGTTCTCATGTAATGATCAAAGAAAGCGACCAGGGTGGCATAACCGAGGGTCTCCTGATTCGTCTTGGCCATTTTGTTTTTTAGTTGATCAATATGTATAAAAGCTAGAGGAGTTTGAGTTTCAGCTGAGATTGAATGGTTCCCTGTGGGATGGAACATTCAAAACGTAAAGCTTGTCTGAGTATGCAACAGTAACTAAGGGGGGCGGGGCTTAGCAAAGGGTCAATAGAGCCCTGTCACCAACGTCACGATTTGGCCGGACACGCCCACTTTTTTACGCCAACCGCCATCTTGGAGGACCAAATGCCGGTGTTCCATAACGTTATGCAAACCAAACTTATAGGCTATCACTTTTAATTGGGAGGTTGCTTGATTTTCCTTTATTTCCATCATCGGAATTTGCTTTGCGCAATGCTTACAGGTACCTCAGCAATATACAAAATATACAGTGCACAACATCACAAAACAATTTCTCAGTTTCGGCGGTGTACAGAGACGTATCAGAGGCGGTGTATAGTTCGTTCACCCTGCCTGGTGGTTTAGCTACTATGGTGAGTCCTCAGATTATCATGTAAAAGGACATTTTCGCCTTTTCCCAGCTTTATTCGCACATCAGTACGCAGTGCAGAAGTTTGTCATTGTAGGACAGCAATCATAGTTGCGTTAGCATGAAACTCGTTTTAGTAGCAAACACTACTAGTTCAGTGGTAACGTTAAGCGTCTCTGTTAGGGTTGGTCCTCCAACATGGCGGCGCGCCCCTGTAACCATTGGTAACGACAGTTCTAGTTCTATGTGACAGGCCTCTATTGGGGGGTGAGACTAGATTTAGCTGTAAATTATGCTGGTATGGAATACATGGCTGGTGAAATGGCATCAAGGGTCTGAGGTATTAAATGCAGTAGATATGGATGGATTACTTTAAGGGTTGTTTAAATAAGGGTTAATCCCATTTATTATCTTGAAATGAGTCTCTTTTACTTTTGGGAGTAGCCTACCATACAGGATACATAAAATGAGTATGATTTTGAAATCGGATTTATATCACTAATCACTAATTCTGTAAACCGGACGAGACTTTACTTAAAGAAACAAATAGCCTACGCTATTTTCAGCCAGATTATATTTATTATTGAACTTCTTTTCAAATGTTGTAACTTTTCAAATAAGCCAATTTACCAAAGAAACAAAACACAGTAGCCTACATGTTGGAAACATAATTTACTTCATTGTTGACATTTGGTGTAGCCAAATAGGTACAGAGTAATCCATTCAGGCCCGGGATCAGTTAATCAGTGATACAAATAAATTAGAATCTGGAGCGAATGTGATTAACGTTATCATCCCTGTCGCTACAGTATTGTATTGCACTCAATAAAGGCAAAGCTACAATTTAAAATGAAAATCTTTAATGTAATAGCAAATATCAATATCAAAAAGTTTTGTGGGCTAGCATATTTCTTTGTGTCATAAAATCGTGTAGCATTTAAATATGTAGGACAGCCCGTGCGCTGGAATAAAGCATTTAAGCCGACCATATTCTCAACCTGTTTCCGTTCATTTTGCTTGCTTATGTCAATCAAACAAATTCCATAAATAATCAAGAACAATTATATAGCCTATAGGCTAATGATTAACAAATGGCAATGACAAAGAGATAACTAATGTGAGATTGTTTAATAAGGGTGGCAATAATTCTGAATTAACTGCAAAAAAACGTTTTCTCTTGAGTTGCACGTTAGCATTGAGTTCTCATCACGTTAAAAAATTTCATTAATTTAAGACAGCACTCGATTTAGTCAAAGCGATTTAAACATTAGAAAGCATACATTTAAAGAAGAAAACATCAAATTGCTGGAACCAGCGCAATGCACGCTAGCTAGAAAAACGAATTTACCCAATATATGTGCTGTTCATTGATCACTTCGCATGACTATTAACGCATTTTGCGGCAGCACAAATGTGAATATAGTAAAATGCTGCACAAGTTTATTTACCTATTCGTCGTGGTTATAGAGAAATTCAGTTGCTAGGCTAACTCGCAAAATATAGCCTACTGAAAAATATTGCCTAATATAGCCTAATAATCCATTTAAAAGCAAGATTAACTACAGAGAACCTGCATAACGTAATTTGCTAAACTATGGAATACAAAATAGCAAACTACTAGACCTGTAGCCTATTTATTAGCCTATACACCATCTTTTCAATTCTGTATGCACTTTTAATGTATAATACCGCAATGCACATTAACGTGATTATCACTGAACAAGACATTCAATGTGAATTGTGGGTAATATGAGTTTGCCGAGTCTGCTCTTTTGCAGACTCGTTCCCTTGAGAAAAGTTGAGGGTGGAGGGGCTATGTTACAAACTTCACTTGGCTTTATAACGGATTTAACTCACACTTAAAATGGAGCCCGAGGGTACATCCTGGTCTCAAAAGGGATTCCCCCAAGTGAAGTTTGCAGGTGAACTTTACGAGGGTGGAGCAAAAACTGGATTGGGACGCAGCCTAGTTCCCCATAGTTGTGCCCCTAGTGGTAAAACCAGACTACTGCAAAGATTTCACCATGACACTTGCCTATGGTGGAGCCATATCATGTAGGCATTTAAAAATTTGTTTGGCATCAGCAAACATAACAAAATTGTCAAAACTTAAAACATTCAGTTTTTTTAGAACATGACAGTGGTGAAATATTATCGGCTTCTTATCCAGTATTTTTATCGCGTGATTATAGAGCTTTGATCACCAAGGGCCTTGCTTGAGACCAAGAGGTAACACAATAGCTAAGATGTGAAAAAATTATAGAGTGCATATATAAATTGGCTGTATCAAATGGCAAACAGTTTCTAATTTGTCTAATTGAGTACAAGTTGACTTTTACAATTCTACTGAGGTTTTTAACATGCTTCTCAAATTTCAATTGGGGATCCAGTATAACACCTAGATATTTGACTTCTGTCACCTGCTTAACTAGCTCATCATTTATAATAATATCTAGTTTGTCTGGTGTGGGTCGTCTCCTGGATGAAAAGCAAATAGACACCATTTTTTTAACATTAAGTGTCAAACAGGAATTATCCAACCATATAGCTATTGATTTTAGATGATCTGTCAACTGTATGGTAACTGTGTTGGCAGACTTACCTGCCACATAAACTCCTCAAAAAAAGTTTGGAAACGTTATTTCGGTCGATTATTCCTCCCCTTTAATAATACCAATTGGTATTGTATTTTATATCGTTGGAAAGCCTGATTAGTCACCTCTACAACGAGGTACAACTTGTAAGGATCATGCATTCGTGGAATGAGCAACACAGCTAACCGTGTGGGTAGCGGCCCAAAAAAATGTGCCAAAATCCCCTGCAATATTCTTCTGTTGGTATTCACTCTCGTTTTGAGCTTCAAGTGCTGGCAGGTGTATGCCAGTGGGATGGAATGGGATGCCAGCCCACAGCAGTGTGTGACCAGGCTGGTGACCAGCATGAGGAGGAGGTGCCAAGCTGTTGTGGCTGCGTATGGATCTTCCACACGCTACTGAGGTCCCTGACAGTGTAAAATGAATAAAGTGTAAAAATGGCCAATATGTGTTGTTTTTTCCTTATTACTGTGGGAGAGTGCAATCATCCAGTCCACCAAGCAACTCAAAACGAGAGTGAATACCAACAGAAGAATATTGCAGGGGATTTTGGCACATTTTTTTGGGCCGCTACCCACACGGTTAGCTGTGTTGCTCATTCCACGAATGCATGATCCTTACAAGTTGTACCTCGTTGTAAAGGTGACTAATCAGGCTTTCCAACGATATAAAATACAATACCAATTGGTATTATTAAAGGGGAGGAATAATCGACCGAAATAACGTTTCCGAACTTTTTTTGAGGAGTTTATATAACCATGTCATCCGCGTACATCTGGAGACCAGCTCCTTCACATGAGTCCGGAAGATCATTTATATGTAAACTAAAAAGCAGGGGTCCGAGTACGGATCCCTGTAGAATTCCCATTTTATTATCCAAAAATGAGGATTTGTTATTATTAACCATGACACACTGTTGACGGTTCCAGAGGTAAGACTCAAACCAAAACAGTGCAGTTCTGGAAAAATTTTACTTGGATCATTTTGAAATAAGGATACTGTGATTTACGGTATCAAATGCCTTTTTAAAATCCAGGAAAACGGCCCCCACCAGATTACCTTTATCTATAGAGTATTTTAGTTTCTCCAAAAGTCAACAAGTTGCACTCTTGGTCAGACATGTGACCAAGTCCCTCTTATCCAAGTCACAAGTAAGTCTCAAGTCATTTGGTCCAAGTCTCAAGCAAGTCCCAAGTCATTTTGTCTTGGGCAAGTCAAGTCAAGTCAAGTCACAGGTTATGTCAAGTCAAGTCGAGTCCTTAGTTAAGGCAAGTCAAGTCACTTTCTTTTTTTTCTCCCCAAGATACAGTCTTACCTGCAGTATCCGGTCTTTATAAAGAGAAAAGAAGGTATTAGCACCTGTCTAATAATGATATTATTGGCCAATCTATCTAACCTGTTCAAAAAATATGACAATAAATTGAATTTGTATTATAATTATTGATATTCAGTGAAATAAATGTAATCAAACAAAAAACTAACAACTTTATAAAAGCTTATTTATTAATCTCTTCTCCATATAACTCCATAAAGAAGGGAGACATTCAAATGCATGTACTGTAGGTTTTTATTTATAATTGTGCCATGTGAAAAGGAGGGTGGCGGGCATGTTGCCCCGATGGGGACCATGATGCCATCACTGCAGATGTCAGCACATCCAGGTCCCTCAGTTCAGCGGAATCATAGTCACTCTCCAGCATAATGTACCACCTGATCAGAATGATTCACAACAGACCAGGGGACCAAACCCAAACTTAAAAAAAACCGCCACTAAAAAAAATTACAAAGCAACCTTGTTGCGTCTAAACATGCATCTTAATGCAACTTGGCGTGATCGGATGACTGACATCACATTGAAACGACAGGTGTAACCATGGCCAAATCCGTAAACATTTACTGTTTACAAGTTGTTGCATTTGCAAAATATGAGATTTGAAAGGGTCTTGTCTCCGAGCCGAGCACGATGTGGCCTCATAATGATTCCACCATGGCTAAAGACCCTCTCAACTGGGGCGCTTGATGCTGGCACTGCAAGCGCCCTCATTGCAACCGGAAAAAGTGCAGGGAGGGTGTTCCTATTTGCATCCCAAAATGAGAGACAACCCTGCCGACTGCAAAGGCCAAGATAGTTATTCAACTGTGTCTCTGGACTTCTAGTTGTGTCCTGCTTGAGGCGCTTTCTGTATTCTGCGAATAACCCAGTGCTCTCCTCCACATGCTGCTGCAGATCTTGGGACTCGGGACTCGGGAGTGTTTCATCAGATGGCATCTCACGTATAATCAGATCTAATGACAACAAAGACAAAAAGCAATAATTTGACATGTTTGACATGCTTGTATAAAAGGCTCTAAACTGTTTATATAGCTGCTACAGCTTTGTGAATGAAAACATGTTCAATGTTCATATTAAACATAATTTGATTATTATGAAGACTATGGAAGGTTGTAAATACATAAATTCACTGACCTTTCACCATGTCAGCAACTTCATTCTTCAGGTCATTGTTGACAAGGACATCATGGTGAAGCCACATCATTGAGAACGCTGGGTCCAGGACAGCTGCTCTTATGTAGAGTGGGTCTGCGAATGGCAGTGATTCTTCTCCTGGTGCTGTTGCTGACATTCTGACGTTAACAAAGATCCCCCGGAATCTCTTCTTGAGCGAGCTCTGGAGGCTCTTGACCATGCTTCTCAGGAAGCAGACCTGCTCTTTTAGTTTCTCCAAATGGTGGTTTAGGGATAACACACAGGGGAGAACGGCGCTGACTGTCACAGTCTTCTCACCCTGTGTGAGATCGGTGGCCTCGGCAAATGGCTGTAGGACATCACACAGCTCCTTCATTAGATTCCACTCTCTACCTGAAAAGACCAGCTCTTGGTGGCCTGTGCCCTGAACAACATTGGACAGTTCCTGATGGCTGAACGAGAGCACTGCTTTGATTTGGCGGAGACTTGAATTCCACTGCGTGTTCACAGCGGCAGGGATCCCTTGCTGCCCAAACCTGTCCTCAAATGCATCCTTAAAGGTGGTAGATGTATGCAGCAGAGAGCTCAGTTTGGAGCATTTTGCAAAGGCACTGTTCATGATCCTCGCGTCCTTGAGACCGTCACCAACAACCAACTGCAGCGTGTGGGCAAAGCATTGTTGACGTTTAGGGCTTCCTCTGGTGAGCACCTGGTCCACAGTTTCCTGTTAGCCTCTGGATAGGTCTTCCCACAACTCTGCATCGTACAGATTGTCGTCATCATTGACTTCGTCATCTTCCTCTTGTGGAAAGCACACAGTAAATGCTCGCTTCATATTCGCGGCGTTGTCACAAATTACAAAGTCGAGTTTTTGTCTGATGTCATATTCGTCACATATGGATTCGAAGGCTTCTGATATTTTTTCTCCTGTGTGTGTTCCTTTGAATATATTGCAGGCCAGCAAGTACGAATGCAACTGAATTCCCTCAGTTGTTGCCAATACATGGACAGTGACTCCCAAAAAGCCACGCATTCTCCTGTCTGACAAAATATCCACTGTAACCGATACATGGTCTGCACTAGCAAGAATCACTTTTATTTTCTCTCGACTCTCTGCAACAAGGGATTCTACCTTTGAGGTCATTGTCCTGCGACAGACAGGCAGGTACTTAAAGTCAGCCACAGACAGGAAGTGACGGAAATGCTGGTTCTCTGTGATTGAAAGAGGCATGTTGCATCCTACCACCAGGTCCGTTACAATGGCATTTGTTATAGCCTTCTGTTTTGGATGGTTAGCAGAATAAGCTTCCTGAGGGCGAGCCTGGGTGAACTGAGTAATCGCTTGCTGTGTAGAATCAGCGCAGATCAGTCTCGTCTTTTGATACTGTGCAAATCTGTGAAACAGAAGCAAAAATAAAAGTATGGTTAAATATTAGTTCATTATGGATTACATTACATTAACAGACCATTTAGATTTACACTTTATCAAGATATAACCAGCAAAAATAAAAGTAATTAGTTCATTATGGCTTAAATGTAGTTTTACATTAGTGATATCATCAATCGTTTTGCTATAGAGAATGTGAAGTTGACGTCACGCCATGTTAAATGTTTGGGACGGGGCCGCCATCTTGTGAGGAAGGTCGTGAGTTAAAGCTATGGGCTGGAGGCTATGTTTTGATTTTCTGTCGTGATTCTGAAAAACATCGCCATGGCAGGTCAGTGCTGCATCAAGTACTGCCATAGTAGGTCACACTATCATTCAGGGAGAAAATGGAAAACAAAGGAAAACGTTTTTTTATAGCAAAATAGCCTCCAGCCCACAGGTTAAAGGGCGTTACACATCGGGGACGTAACGAATAAGCGAGGCGAAAATGCGAAAGATTCGCGTTCTTTTTCGCTGTTGAAAATCCCTGCAAATAAAAATGGATTACTCTTCGTCGAGCGATGACGACCTGGTTATCCGTTCGGTCCATCACGGAACAAAAGTGTATTTTTTTTTGCCTCTACCAGAACGTTAAAAACAGAGCATGCTTAAATTACATTGGCAAAATATTGAACCGGGCTCATTATGTGTCCGTTTTTACTTATGTAAAGTTTGTTTTGTCTACAACATGCTCTCCTTCTCTTCCCTCCTTTTACGGACATACGTGTCCTTGAGATTTTTCCACTGCCTCTTGATCTCTTCCACTAATATAAAGGGTTAACCACAACATAACAATACATTACGTAATTTCAGCAAACTTTAAAATAAATTTGTCGTAGTCTATGCAGTATAGCAACTCATGAATTCTGAAGAGTTCTCTCCAAAACGATCGCTACAGGCAGACCTCGTCTGTTTTCCTCGTTATTTATATAACTTGGTTATCAGTAATCAGAAAATCCACACAGGAGTCGGAAATAAGATTTTTGGGGAACACAGACAACCGTGTGACAGCAAAAACATTTCATATAGGCTACTCTACTCTGCCCTTCTCCTCCTCCCCCTTTCTCTCGCTCCACCACAGTGGCTGCCCCTGGCCAGACCCTGTAGCTAGCCTTCGTCTTTCTCCTTCGGTTAGCATATAGCCCACAATTACTACGGCAAATATCCACGAAACAATATCACATATAGCGGTTAGCTAGCTTTCATCCTTTGTTTTCACCAAGGCAAACGACACAGCGTAGCCTACATGAACTCGCCTAAAGTAAAAAAATAAATAGGCCTACGTATCGTGTAGCTATGTTTGTGTATAATCGCCACTGGTTGTTATTTTCTTCACATTAACTGCTATCAACGTTAACGTTTGACCTAAAGGTTAGTTAACGTTAGCTGGCTAAAATAGCTGGAGACAACTTTTAAGCCAATAACCTGTGTGAGCTCATCAGATAGCAAGTTGTGCGTATTGCAACCATTTAGCTATAAACCCACCATCTTCATAGCCTATTTGATCGGCTATGGTTTTCCACAAATTGTCCTTCAAATCGTTGTCTTTGTAACTATTATGTCTCTTATCAAAGAGGACGCTATACTGTGACACATATAAAATCAGGTGGTCCGCTGTAGTTTGTTGTGGCAGTGCGGTGATGTCAGTCATGGAAACTTGTTATGATTGGATAGATAAATAGCGAATAAATGAAATGCCGCTTTTTCGAAAAGGACATTTCGCGTTTGATGTGCAAGATTTTATGAACAATACAGGAGTTCGTTTTTATTTTTCAACGTGCGATTTATTCATGCGAGTAAATCGCGGCCAATGTGTCACGGCCTTAACATAGGCAACATTCCTCACAATATGGCGCCCACGACCAGGGGCGGACTGGGACACAAATTCAGCCCGGGACGTTCAGACGTTCAGAGGCCCACACACCGGCCCACGCGTGCGGACCACCCTTGTAGCCTACAGATAATTGTACCGCTATATGCACGTACTGACGCTCACACATGCCCGCTCTGATATTCAATGCCATATGTTATAACCCAAAATATTATACTATGCATTAATATAATACAATCAGCAATAGGGATGTCACGATACTCTGAAGACTATCATTACAGATTTGTGAAATAATTATTTAGCTCAGCACACAGCATTTTCTGTCCAACTCAAGCACATAGCGGCCGAAAAATCATTCTAAAACTGCGTCTGTGAGAATCTGTCTCCGTGTGTGCGTGTCTACGCGCTCTGAGAGAGCGAGCGAGAGAGGCAGGCAGGTCAGGCATCTATACATTTGGATGGAAACATATGATTGTGGAATCAAACTATTGTGCAAAATAATCAGGATCAGCTCAAATAATTGCCAGATTGCGATTATTTGAGCTGAGCTGACCATGATTATTTTCAAATAATTGCCATCAGGCGATTATGTAATAATTATGACAGGCCTATATAGAGTCATTATGGAGTTTATAAGAGCACTTGTCCTGTATTTCTATAACATCTGGTCAAATCAAAATCCATACTTTCAATATTATTGGATGTAATCAGAACCTTTTTAAATATGGTATCTTGATACTTTGATAGTATCGTTACTAGGGTTGCAAAGGGGCGGAAAAATTCTGACCATATGAAGTTAAGCTCGGGAATCTTGGAAATGTTGACCAATTTTTATTGCAAAAGTTAGCCTATAACAGGGAACTTAAATTTTGTTGAAAAAACAAACAAACATAAAATGCAATTCTACATGGAAGGGACTTGTGGATCTGAGGCTCTTGCCCCTGTAGTCTCCATCATCCTCCAAATCCCACCAACATCAGCTGCCTCTGAGAAACTGGTCACTGTTTGTGAACACGCACACAAAGGTTCAAAATAAATTAAGTCAAAAATGTCATTTTTAAAATTTGTATTAGAAATGTTTGCATGCATTCTCAGAAACCCAAAACAAATAGACTGTCTTACCTTACATCACCAGCAGGCGTCGCAGCAGGTCACTGCGACCCTGTCAATCACTCCATCAGTGTCCAGAGCCATCAGAATCTCCTTCTCTGTGCACATGAGCATGAATGCCTCCAGATGCTTCTGGGTCAGGGTGGTCCTCAGTCGATTCTTCACAAATTTCAGTGTGGAGAAGGTCCTCTCACAGGCAACTTGACTGAATGACAATGTTAGGAGGAACGTGTAGCCCAATCCAATGACATGATAGGCATCAGTCAGCAAGTTGTACTGTGACAAGATATGATACATACAAATAGCACAGTTTTTGCAGGAGTTGCAACTCTTGTTCTCTAGCTCCAGGTCTTCTTCTTCTCTTCCATCCTCCCCTCTGGTTGTCCTGACATTGTATGCATCCAAATGGGACATCTTAAGTCTTTCCCAATGGTTGGCTAGGCTTAACAGCTCAGCCTGCAGCCTTCCAGCAGTGGCTCTTTCATCATACTTCCGCAAGCATTCGCTCAGCTCTTGCAATGCTTCTGTTGGAAGGCCCATTTCCTTTATTTTATGGAAATTCCGAGGATCAAGGCATGCACAGTCTTCACAGAGTGGTCCATTTGCTGCATAGCGACTCTGAATGCTCTCTGTGACTGTGTCCAGAATGACGTTGTGGACCTTGATCCTGTAGTTTGCCTCAGCGTCTGATATAGTCTCATCTTCTGCCAACTCACCTGGCATGGCCTTCTTTCTCCTGACCCGTTTCTCTGGGAGCACAGCCTGGACCTCAACTTCACAATCCTCCTTCTCCTGCAGCTTGGCATTGGCCCACTCCACAAATGCATCTTCTGCTCTTTTCACCCCATCAAAATCCCTGACACACTTGTTGAGGCTCTCTTGGGTCCCCATTACTAACCGACGGGCAGTCAGTAAGTCCATGCCGCTGGTTTGGAGATACTTGGAGAGGGGTGACGTGATCTCAAATATTCGAAGAAACATCTGAGCAGTCAGTATTGTCTCGAACTTCAGGAGAGACTCTGTGTATCCCCTGGCTTTTGCTCTGATAGGTGGCTTCATGGAGTCATCTTCTTCAACCCTTATTAATGTTGACACCAAGTCAATAAACAAGGCATGGTCAGGATGGCCAAAACACCCAAATATCTTGGTTAGAGCCTGATCCTTGGCCCACCACCTAGTCTCCCCGATTGCAGACAGTCGTCTGTGTCGCGTGTCCTCACTCACTTCCTTCCACATATTCATACGCTTGTATGACTCTCTGATGAATACAGCAACATCATTCAGAAGTGAGAAGAGCGATGCACTGGCTACCACAACGCCTGTGGTGTCTCCTAGCACAAGGTTCAGGACATGTGCGTAGCACCAGATGTGCACTTGGTTGGGAGACTCTGCGGAGAGCAAGGTAGAGAACCCCTTGTATTTGCCCTGCATGTTTGCAGCTCCATCGGTTGAGTTTCCCACACAATTCCGAACATCAATGTCCACCTTTGCCAGAGTATTCTTCAGGAGATCTACAAAATATTATCCAGTTGATGACTCACAGTCAACCACAGCAATGAGCCTCTCGTGGACCACATCTGTCACATACCTGAGGATAACAGCACACTGGTCTGTGGACGTAACATCCTGTGTGGTGTCGATCTGCACAGAAAACATGACTGCCTCCCTTCCCTAGAAATGCTTTCTTGGATTATGTGGCTGATAACATCAATTTGTTGACTGTAGTTTTGGAGAGCAGAGTGACAAAGGACCCTATGCCTTTAGCCCCAGTCCCATGCAGCTTCTTGCTTTTTTCAACACATTCAGAAACATGTTCCTGCAGGCAGACATCGTATTTGCTGAGCATGATTATTAATTCCAAGAAGTTGCCATGGTCAACAGCAAAGTTCTCCCATGTGTATGCAGCTTCAAACTGTTTACCTCTAAAGCTTAGACCACACTTTCCAATGACCTTGATTACTTGTATGACACGCTCCATGACTTGCCGTTTCTTTCTGACCTGGTCTCGGTGTAGAGAGATTTGTTTGCCACTGAGTAGGCTTGCTATGTCTGTTTTACTAGCCTTCATAAAATATGCCTCTGCACTTTCTCTGTGGACTTGGTTTCTTTCATGCTCTTCTATTCTTTGATGTACATGCCTCCAAGCTGTCATTCCTCCTTTGACGAATGAGCTGTCATTTGCAGATGGCTTTGCATACGCTAAACATACTGTACAGTAGAGTGTGTTGGATTTCTCACAATATGTAAGACACTTTCTATTGATTCCATCTTTGTTGTAGATATTTAGATTTTTTTGGGGGGTTGTTGAGGGTGGTATGCGAAAAATCAATCTATATCTTTAGCCTGAGGCCTTGCAAAGTAATCAAAGCTCACTTAATCCGTCTGCATTTCCCCGTCTTTTGGTTCCCCTGTGCTGGACCCTTTATCTGTCTCTCTTTCCTCAGGATCAACTGTGTGCTTATTATTTTTTTAGATAGATTTAGATTAAACTTTATTGTCATTATCCATGTACAAGAACAACGAAATGCAATTTAGTATCTAACCAGAGTGCAAAGAGGCAGTAAAGTGCATTGTGCATATATAAACATTATGTACAGGAGTATAAATGTGGATATATGGATAATCTGAATAAATATAGATAAACATGAATAAACAGTAGTAAGGGTATATATGAAATATGAAATATCTACAGAAAAAACTGAGTATGTATGTCTATACAGTATAATGAAATATCTACAGAAAAACTATGAGTATGTATGTCTATACAGTATGATACAGTATGGTACAGGATGATTATTGTGTACATTGTGTACAGCGGTATATTTAGCAGTAAAGTCTCTGGGGGATGCAGGGGTAGGGTGGGGGGTTGGTATCTGGGGGGGGGCACAGGTATCCGGGGGGGGGGGATTTCTAATGCATCTAACTTTATGCACTGCACAATATAATTGTCTGCCCAGCCCTGCACCAGTGTTACATATAGTCAAACTCAACCTAGAAGCCAATCAGAAATTCAGCTTGTTGCCCCTAGCTTGCAAGTTGATGACGTTCGATTCATTCATGTTTCTAAGACTCAACACAATGTTCTAGGATTTTGAATTGCGTAACGTTGCTAAACTTTTAGCACCTGTCATTATAGTTCTGGTCCCTGCTTCATCCTCCTTCTCCTCCACCTCCTCACTACGACTGGGGTCAGTATGTCCCTCACCCTCAGCCTCACCCACATTGTCCTTGGGACTCGGAGCTCCACCTAATTGCATCACAGGAAAAAAGTAGGGCTGTCAATCGATTATAATATTTAATCGCGAGTATTCGCATTATTGTCCATAGTTAATCGAGATTAATTGTATTTTTTATCTGTTTTAAATGTACATTTAAAAGGAATAAGTTTTTAATACTCATCAACATATGAGTGGACAAATATGCTTGCTTTATGCAAATGTTTGTTTATTATCGTTGGAACAATGAAAAATATTCTCCAGAATATTTTCAATACAACAACCTGGAACCTCTGTACTGCATTTAGTATTAAAAAAAATAGCTCAACAAATATGCAAGCACATATTTAATTTTAGTATACAGGTTTAAATTATAATGACTGAAAGCAATAATTAGTAGCTAGCTAGCCCTCTTGAACCGGCCACCTAGAAGAATACGCAATATTGCCAAGCATGCACACTGCACCTGTAATGGCGCTCGTTATTTCGCCTCCTGCATCTTCATTAGCAGCAGCAGAATTACTAACGCCGACGTCAGCCCTTCTATCAACACGAAACAGGTCTGTTATTTTGGAGTATTTTGCAGCATCCCCCTGTAGCGATTTTAGCTTTCTTATTCTAGCTTTTTCAGCTCCACCCTTTTTTAAATTACTTTTCTCCATTTTCTGTTTCTTCAATTAGTCGGACGCTCACTGATCAAACGGAGCTCAACTTGATGCAAATGACGTCATTAACATGATGACGAGGAAGCTTCCAATTGGACGAATCCTCCTCGTCATCATGGGGGCCGCTCTTATCTCCCCCTTCAGTAATAAGATTGACGCTAAAGCTAACCTATCGTAATAGTTCACTCTGAACACCTGAACAGCAAACAACACGAGTCACGACTGAATGTGTAATGTATGCAGAGAGCGTCAAGTGAGGAGGGCCGGCCCATGCCCGAACGTGGACCGCATCGCAGTACTGACAGCTTTTTTTTTTTTTGAGATTCGAAGTGGACCGGCCCTTCGGGATTGGTCCCGAACGTCCCGATGGCCAGTCCGCCCGTGCCCACGACCCAACATTCGTGACGTATCTTCACGTTCTCTATAGCAAGGAGGGAAATTTACACCAGCCAGTAGCCACCAGCTAAATGCAAAATCTTTAGCTTTGGTAGCTAGCTTTCCTGCCCTGCTCACAAGTAATTTATTTTCTGTCAAGTCAAGTTGCAAGTCATCAAAACAGTGACTCGAGTCAACTCGAGTCCAAGTCACAATGACTCGAATCTCTGCTCTTCGTAGAATATTTGGGGCAAAAACCAAACTTCAGTGCGTGCAGAATTTGGTTTGTTTCCGAATAATCCATCAGTTGCATGGCGATGTTTAACAAGCTATTTTTTTCTACTATAGCATAGCTGTCAGTTCAGATGTCAGATGCACTCTAACCTGCACCGGATGCATTTTTTTCTGAGGTCAGAAGTTTAAAAAAAAAAAATTTTAAGGTCAGAAGTGTTATGACGTTGTAGTACAAGTACGGGTTTTTAAGGTGTTTAAGCGCTCTGCGTTCTTGCATACTAAGTACTTGATACTTCTTAGTATACTTACAAGTATTCAGTTTGAGACAGCCCTTGCCACTCTTCATACTCACTGGGCATTGAGGAGGAGGAGCTTATTGCCCCAGTCACAGAACAGAGAGGAGGAGCTTAGCCGTACCCAAAGTAAATATATTGGCGTACATTGAAAAATACTGTTTACGAGGCATTTTAAAAGTATATTTTCCAATACATGCCTGTATATTGTCCTTTTTGCTTAATACATTATGTTGATTATATTCCGATATATAGCTAATTGAGATCCATGCAACAATAATTATTATTAAATAATATATTTTGCAATATATCTGTGTATAATTTTCAAGACGTTTGTCAATACAAATGACGGTATATCATAAATAGAGTTCACAATTCAATATTTTCAGTAGTTAAATTCCAAAAATACAACCTTCCGCTGTCACAAAACAATGACAAATCAAGAATACCAATATATTGGATCTCCATATGTGGACAAATATATTTTTGTCTCCCACACTAAATAGTAGATGGAACTGGCTTACTCTCCCCTTCGAGGAAGAACTTCAGGCTAAATATTGAAACAGTGGAAGGCTATGTCATTCCCTGAATATTGAAGGAGAACAGCTTTGTCATGAGCTGATTTAGTTAAATCATTCAACTATGTTAACAAGAGCTGGAGTGGATTTGTCTTCAAATTCTAAAGTTGAATGCTAATTAAAAGACTAATTGGTGATATCAGCTCAGGGGTGTAAGTGAACTTGCAGTAATCCACCTCCTGCCATACAAATCCGGCTCCCTAAGCCCAGTTCTACCTCATCCCTGATGATATTAGGCAGCTATTAAGATGAAAAAGCCCCAGAATATTAAGTTGCTTGTGTGTGTGTGTGTGTGTGTGTGTGTGTGTGTTCTCTCGCCCTGCAGACTGTGTTGCCTCCAGGCTCACAGCGCTCTGACCACAGGGAGGGGAAAGAGACCATTCTGGAGGAAACTGAATGTCCGCTACAAATCTTCCAGGACTGGCCTGGTGACAAAGGTACTCCATGGTCCTGCTCCTGACGCTTTATCTCCTATTGACTTCAACTTCAGAAGGGGTTCACACCTGCATTTAGGCCACTTGACTAATGACCTCTGGTAAACATTAAATTGTTCAGAAGGCAACTAAAGCATTCTTTTTAAAACTATTGTGGTTATAATGTAGCCTTAAAAAGTGCCCTTGAATTGAATTTAATGTGATCTATAAAATGAACATTCCAAGAGTAGAACCTTTACAGCACTGAAAGCAGACAGCCATTGCCATTATTTAATTATTTCCATTTCTTGTGTTCTGGAACATTGTTCTTTGAGCCTTGTATTTAAATATACTTTCTGGCAGTTGGCCCAAACTTTCTGAATTCTGATTGACAAGGAGTACACTATTTTTGTTGGACACAACAAATCCCACTTAATAATTTAAAAAAAATTTTGAGTTGGAGAACCAGTGCTCAGTGTTATCACTTTTCTTGGCTGTCCCCCTATGGAAACTCTAGACGCACCACCAATGATCACTTTGTTGTGGCAGGTGCATTGATGTTCCAGCTGAAGAAGCGTCCTCCAGACTACGTGCCAAAGAGAGACCATGGGCATGAGGATCTCATTAGTCGGGGACGGGCCATGGATGGACCCCCACACGCTGAGAAAATGGCTTACCTGGTGGAACTGAACTCAGGTAACATGTACATCCCACATGAACACACATGTACAGTGAAGTCCGTACATATTTGGGCAGTCACAAAATTCAAGTTGTTTTGGCTCTAGCACATTGGATTTGAAACAAAACTATGAGGTTAAAGGGCATATTGGGTGATCCGTGTAAGATCCATGTAGCCCATTTTAGACATAGTTCCCCCATTTTAGGGGACCAAAAGTAGTTGGACAAATTAATATAATCTTAGATAAAGTTGTCATATTTAGTACTTTGCAAATCATTTACATTCGATGACTGCCTGAAATCTGCGACCCATAGAAATCACAAGATACCTTCCCTGGTGATGCTCTGCCAGCCCTGTACTGCAGCCATCTTCAGTTCCTGTTTGTTTCAGGGCTTTTTCTGTAGCAGTGTTTGGGGTCATTGTCCTGTTGCAAGGTGAAGCGCCATCCAATGAGTTTTGAGGTATTTGGTTGGATCTGAGCATATAAGATGTTTCTGTACACTTCAGAAGTCATACAGAAGTCACATCATCAATAACGACAAGTGAGCCAGTTCCAGTGGCCACTGGCATAGCACAGTTTCTCTGAAACCCCCTGCAAGGACCCCCCTTGATAGAACACCGCATACATGTCGCATTGTTATTTCAGCACCATTGACAGTGATTGGTGCATGACATAACAATGAGGGTATAGGATAAATTAGGGCTGAGTGATATACCACAACGATAATTATCGAAAGCAATAACAGCCATCGCCACCATGTCGGGTATTGCCTTCTTTTGGTGTTTTCTTTTTTAAAATTATGCCTGATGAAGTAATAAACATCAAAACTTCAGAGGCTGCGAAATGCTTCCAGGAAAAAAACAACACCACTATTTCAGTGTTGACAAGACGGCCAATCAGCAGCAGGGCATTGCAGTTACACCCTGTGTAAAAGTGAAATATTGGATTGGAATTTCTCCCCAAGTTTAGAAGGTCTTGACACTTGGCTATGACTGAACAGGTCCTCTTCTACCTCTGACCCGAGCTGAGTGGAATTTTACTGGAGCAGTTTCAAATAATCCCGTTCCAAATTTTCTTTGTCAACCAATACAGATCCATTGAAAAAGGTGAAAATTTGGACTTGAATTTCTCAAAATTTTGCCTCTTGGTTATGACAGAACAGGTCCTCGTCTACCTCTCATCCGAGCTGGATGAAATCTTACGGTACCAGCATTTTCAAATAATCCCCCTCCAAATAATGCTGTCAGCCAATACAGGTTTATAGAAAAAAGTTACATTTTGTATTGGACTTTTTGCTAAAAATGAGGTCAAAGCGACAAACCTGGTTTTAAGTCATGGCGCAGTTGTTTCCAAGTTATTTTAATGGCACATTGTGATGGTTTCCAGTAGCGGATAATCAAACACGAAGGTAGGGGGGATCAGAACAAGTCACTCACGCAAGTGAGGACCAATAAGGGAGTATAACTAAAAATCCCAAGAAAGAAAAGACAGGAGAACAATCCTTTAGTCCTTGTAGCTAAACAGCCAAAAAAATAATCAGCCCACAAAAATAGGGTGAACTCGAATACACGAGTGATAAAAACAAACTAAGTCTCCCGAACTCAATACTGGAGCCTTCGGCAAGAACACCTAAGTGAAGACGGCCAGAGAAGGTAAAAACAAAAAACGAAACCAGAAAAGAGAGAACAGCAAAGAACAAAATAAATATCACAGAATTCTAACAGGAGGAATAATACCTATACCTGAAAATAGCTAAATAGCAAGTCCCTCGTGAACATAAACATCGTTTAATATCACAAGGTCGCTAGTACCTGGCTATACCTGGCTCAATGCATTGTTGAATGACAAAGAAGCACCGGGGAAGCGGAAGTAAGGAACTTAAATACCCTGCAGGTAGAAGCACAGGTGAAAAAAATAATGAGTGAGGGAAAGCAAAACCCCAAAATGGAACATGGGAAAAATCATATAGATTCTCAATCGGGAAATCAGGACGAGAACCGCAACGGAAAAGAAAACAAAAACCCAAGAACCATGACACACATAGCCTATAAGCATCTACATAGACCTGTGCACAATGTGCTTATGCCCTCCTGTCTGTTACACACAGGTGCGCACACAAGCATGGATAAAAATATCAAGATTACATTGTGAAATAGGGATTCATATCTATCCCAAAAATAAAAATTCTCTCCCCCAGTATAGACGCTCGTTGTCCCTGGAATCCCAGGAAAGTGGGCTTGTTTTAAAGCATTAAAGCTGTAGTAGGCAATAATATTTAGCTATAATTTTGGTCAAATTATAAAATTCCAGCAGCTATCAATAAATCAAGTGTTCTGGGAAAAGATCCAGTTTCTGTGAGTGTCCTGGGCTCTGTATTAGACTGTCAAAAAAATCTAAACCCCCCCCCCCCCCCTCCCCTTCGTGATGGGTTGAAATGAGTTGAAATGAGAAAATTAAACATTTTATAACGACAGACCCAAAATGGTCTTTAAGCGTGGACATAACTTACATGACCAATTGCTTCACTCTGAATATATAACAGTTGCGTTCAAAAAAATAGCAGTACAACATCAGTAACCTGATGAACCACCGTTATTAGTAGTAGTGATATTTATGCATGGCAAATCATTTACTTGTAGATGTAGTAGTGTAATAGAAAAACAACAGACCCAACTGTCATGACATGCACGCTGCTTGTTCTGAGTAATTGACTCATTCATTGAAAGGGGCGTGTTCAAAATAATAGCAGTGTGGAGTTTAATTAGAGAATGCATTAATTCTGTGAAAAAACAGGTGTCATTAATTGTCCTTTATTAAGGAAGAAGGGAAGCAAATGTTTCATACATTGTTATAAAATATATTTCCTTCTGAATTGCTAAGTAAAATGGGCCGTTTAAAACATTGTTCGGAGGAACAACGTAATTTGATTAAAAAGTTGATTGGAGAGGGGAAAACGTATAAAGAAGTGCAGCAAATTATAGGATGCTCAGCTAAAATGCTTTAAAATGGCAACAAAAACCAGAAACACGCGGAAGAAAACGGGCAACTACTGTTAAAACGGATCGAAGAATAGTCAGAATGGCAAAGATTCAGCCAATCGTCACTTCCAGAAAGATCAAAGATGATCTAAAATTACCTGTAAGTGCTGTTACAGTCAGAAGACGTTTGATCGAAGCTAAGCTATCAGCAAGAAGCCCCCGTAAAGCACAATTGTTGAAAAAATGGCATGTGCAGAATCGGTTAAAATTTGCCAAGGAACACATCGATTGGCCAAAAGAGAAATGGCATAACATTCTGTGGACTGATGAGTAAAATTGTTCTTTTTGGGTCTAGTGGTCGTCAACAGTACGTCAGACGACTCCCGGGTACTGAATTCAAGCCACAGTACACTGTGAAGACAGTGAAGCATGGTGGCGCAAAAATCCTGGCATGGGGACACTACGGTGTTGGGCCTATTTATCGTATACCAGGGATCATGAATCAGTTTGAATACATGAAAATACTTGGAGATTATGTTGCCGTATACCGAAGAGGAAATGCCCCTGAAATGGGTGTTTCAACAAGACAACAACCCCAAACACACGAGTAAGCGAGCAACATCTTGGTTCCAGACAAAAAGGATTGAGGTAATGGAGTGGCCAGCTCAATCCCCCAACCTCAACCCCATTGAAAACTTGTGGTGTGACATTAAAAATGCAGTTTCTGAAGCAAAACCCAAAAATTCACAGGAACTGTGGAATGTAGTGCGTTCATCCTGGCTGAAATACCTGTTTCTAGGTGCCAGAAGTTGGTTGACTCGATGCAACGCAGATGCGCAGCAGTTATCAAAAACAATGGTTATGCAACTAAATATTAGTTCAGTAATTTAAACTGAAGTAAAATCTTGAAAGATTTCTTCAGTTTATACAGTAAGTGTTTGAGTTTGAAGAGAAAAATGTCAACACTGCAATTATTTTTTTAACAGATTAATATTCCTTTTCTTTGCTTCCTGTAAAAGAATAATGCAGACTTGATAAAAATTTGTTAATGCTTTGATTTGGAATTGAATGTGTAATGTTTCCACTACATTTGAAATATGGAACTAAAAGCTATTAAAAAATATTTGCACTTTATTCACTTTTTTTTTACGCACTGCTATTTATTTGAACACCACTGTACCTCCAGCGGCCCCATCTACTCAAACATAAGCTCCCATACTGGATGGCAATTACAAGTGCGGAGCATTCTCCCAATGCAATACCACGTGCAAATGTCAACCATTTTTTAACCATCCACACACAGGAAAGAAAATAAAAATTAAAGGAAAAGTATCATGTAAAACCAAGGGAGTTATTTATTTTGATGTGCCCGTTAGCCGCGTAACTACAGTAGATGCGATTGCAGTGGGACCCGGAGCTCCAGAGGGCCCGTGAGCAATAATTTCTGAACTGAAGGAGTTTAAAATGTCTATTCATAATAACCAATTAAACACTACGATGCCCGTTGTCATGCCGATGAGGTATACACAATACACTTGTTGACCTATCAAAAACTGTAGCATCCACTGAGACTGAGCCAATCAAAGCTGAACAGAGCAGATCAGAAGCATCCGCTGCGCGCACTAGTCTGTAAACCTGTAGATTGCTATGAGTAACGTTATCTAACTTGCGTAACTTACGTATCCAAAAATTTCAAAATACTGCTCCCTTTCCTTTTCCAGTTTGTCAAAAGAATTACGAGAGAGTCATTGTTACCACCGGAAAAATATGGAAAAGCAATTGTAAGTGTAACGTGTGAAGCCGGGCAAATTAAACACTGGTATGTGATTGTTAAAGCAATTAACAGTAAGCTATAGTTGCAGAGGCATGTGTCAACTTGGACAAACCGGGACAAATGCAGCGTTTCAAAGAATGCTATCAAAAGCAATTCAGTCTACAAAGTCAACGTAAGCACTTTTATAGCAAAATTTGTCTTGGCTACGTGAACATTTCTGACCTGTTATATGAAATCAAGTCGGAAAAAATTTACTAAATGAGCTGTGGACTAGTTTTGAGTAAAATATTAGGACTGTCATGTTTGCTGATATTTTGCCACGCCGTAAAGACAATTGATTACATTTAAGTCACTGTAAATTAATATGAGAAAACTGTAAATGGCAAAATTCAATTTAGTGTTGTTATGTGAATGTTTGTAAAGTTATCGGGAAAAACTGACAATGAATGAACTGTTTTGATTACAAACATTTGGCCATAATCTCTGTATGAATTTATACTGATTGATATTTTGTTATTTTGTGTTGCAATAAAAGCAGCATTTGGGTTTTTGATTTGGGACGTTATGCTGGTCTGTGCGGTTATTTTCACCTTGAAATATTTGACGAATTGAGGAAAGGATAGGCTATCTGTGAGACGGGTGCGTGAGGGTTGGACCCGAAATGCACGACTCAGAAACAGTGGTAAGATAAAGTCCCGTCAGGGCTTTATTTGAGGAATGTCCAAAGAGCATGGTCAAAAAACAAGCAAAGTTCATACCCAAAAATCCAGCCAAAACCAATGTACAGTACCGAAGGAGAAGGCAGTCTCGGAATCGGTACACCATGCAAAAGTCCAGTAACCAGAGTAGCTGTCAGCAGGGCAGAAGTACAGGCAGACGGTAGGCAGGCTCGGGGTCGAAGGCAATGCAAGAGTCAAGACCTAAATCCACTCTGCCGGGCAAAAGTACAAAAAGACAGCAGGCAAAAACTTGTGGTACAGACAGGCAGTGGTAACAAAACAGAGGTCAATAACAATGGTCAAAAACAGGCTTGGATCATAACACAAGACAGGCTTGAAAAAACGCTCAATAGTGCACTGATAAACAGGGGCAACAATTTCGCAAAGAAAAGACATGAACACTGAGCTTAAATGCAGGTGTAGACAGGTGCAGACACTTAGCTTGAGAGCAGCATGCAAATGGAAATCAGGTGTGGAAGGCTGACAAGGTAACAAGATAATTAGTACTCGTTAGTAATAAACCTATCCTGACCTAGCGTTAGTAAATTGGTAAATGACATGCATGAGAAACGTAAGGTAAACATGAACACATGGTTAGGGACTTAGTATTACCCAATCCTGCTCTAACGTTAGAAGATTAGTAAACAAGACACGGGAGAATGAAACAATTAGGGCAGCGTGAGTGACAGCAAGAGATAGAGAAACAGCATGAATGCAAGGCTGCGGAAATACACGGAAATGTGTATGTTAAACAATGAACCGGAAACGTAACATGAATCAAATATAAAAAGTGACATGACAAGACTAGAAAATATATCGTAACAATAATCAAACATGAAACGTGACATGACATGAAAATGAAACGTAACAAGAATAAAACATAAAACATGGCGTGACTAGACTAAACACAATATGTGACATTAACAAGAAGACTAACTAAGACAAGAAAAGAAAATAAACGTGACATGACAGTAGATTTGTGACAATCTGAGCACTCCGATTATCAAAATAATGTTATTAGTATACTTTACCAGCATATTGTCCTATTTAAACTAAATGAATGCGACACTCTCCCAATCTTTATTAACTTGGCCCACTCACAAATCACCTTGGCCCACTCACGATTTAAATCCTGCCACCGCTATTGCCTCAGTGTATGTGTGTGTGTGTGTGTGTGTGTGTGTGTGTGTGTGCAAAGATGATTATTTATTGGTTATAACACGACGGGATTGCAGCTGTCGGGTAAAGTTATTTTGGGGGTGTAGACCTTTTTTCCCCACATGCGTGGTTTCAAGCTCGGCACACTGTTGTCAGTACCATTCGACCATTCTGCATTGGGGTCCGTTGTTGGTTTGTTACGATACTGGTGCCCGTGCTCATTGGTATATTGTGGTAAAACAACAAGATAATTAAAACAAAGAATTGTAGTACAATTCATTGCAAAAATGTGAATTCCCCACCCTAGTAGCAGTTCATTTTATTGAAGCAAATCACCCAGTGTCATCTCTCAAATATATTGGCAGGGCTGTACGTTTACTTTTTTTGCACATAGCACTGGTGCTACAGAGGTTGATAGTTTTGTAGGACAGGCCAAAAACTTGTAGCACGAGTATAAAACGTCTCTAAAATCTCTAAAAACAACCACAAGTAATGCAGTTCATCACTTAAACAGGTATGTGACTGGCAAAGGACATGAATGTTGCATACAGGGCACACAAAATCCAAACCTTAACAAAAAATGCTTTCAGTCAAACATTTCTTCTTTATTTGCCCATAATGGTAAATTGCAGGGACATAACAACTGAATACAAGACATCAATATGTTACGCTTCAAATTAGCAGTGCAAATCTCAGTTTAAATTCATATCATCATACAATATTTTTTTATTTAAAATTGTGTAAATCACTAATAAGAGAACAAAAACAAAAACCTGTGTGTATGTGCGTGCATGCGCGCGTCACAGATCTAGCATGTCTGCTGGCCACTTTTTGTCCCCCACCACAACAAAGTTGTGGAGGGGGACTCTAATTTGATGTGTGCATGTGTGCGTCTGTCTGTCTGTGTGTCTGTGTGTCACACATGTATGTACCAGAGCCCACCACCAGAGGGGTGCTATTACAATACATTTCCGCATTGGCAAGTACATTTTACTTTGTACATGAAAACTATGCTTGATGTCTCCGCATAGTGGCATTTCTACACAGCAGACTATTGACTTTCTAAATCCACAGAGTTCAGAGCTTAAGGTGTTTAGTAGCTATTTGTGGAAAATGTAGAATGTATATGCATTTTCCCATTAAAGGTATACTATGTAGTTTCAGAACACCAGATGGCGATATAGAGCACGTAGGAGATCACGGTCACTCTGATCAAGCTGTCCTAAATTAATAAATGTCGTAAGTTAGTTAACAGAGGCTAATCTGTAATGTTAGCTACATCTATTCTCACACACACACACGTTAATGTGATGGTTATATAAGACAAAGATTTTCTGGTTTCCCTCGAATTGTCCACCGTCAATATGCTAATGAATTCAATGGAGGTGGCCATCAGGTGTATTGTGATACAAACGTTCAAGAGAAATGGTAATGACTAAGTTAGTTGTAAAAAAATGAAAAATACAAACATACTGGTTATGCTAACCAGCTCGTGTTCCCAAATAAACGTTAAGCTTGTTTGATTGCCGTTATTTGAGTGCCAGCTAGCTTGCTAAATCCTTTTTCCACTCTGGATTGTACCTTTAAATCTTCTCTCTTGTTTCGCCCTTTTCATTTAGCAGTGATTCCTCGCGGGCTCGTTTGGGGGTTTGGTTTTGCACTTCTCCTTCTTTACTTTGATTTAAGACTTGAAAATACCTCTTTGTTTTGACGTCATCCCGGTGTTCCAGATAGATAAGTAGCTCGCTCGACTCGATGAGGAAAAGGGGATTGTTCGCTAGGAATTGTGGGATTTGGTGTTGGATGTATGGACTCAACGCAGACATGGTTTTTAATCGCACGATAGACTACAACTACCAAATAGAATAGCGAGGCACATTGATTCACTTCACACGCAAAAGAAGAAAAAAATTATTTCTCACACACAGGCTATCGCACGGGTGCGACTGCAGTAAATAAATTTATCACACAGACCAATTTTTTCGTAGCACGTTGTACTGTAGAGTCCTGATTGGCATTGAAAAAGTCAACCAATCACGAAGGGGGGGGGCAAATTACACAGGGCCAAATTATGTTAAATAATTTAGGAGAGATTGGGTAGCATTGATTTGGAATAGAGCTAGTTTAATTAGTGTGAGCTACGATAGGCAATACTGTTTATTGTAACTTGGCCTCATTTTGATATCAATACTTTTAATGGTAGACCTAGTTTTTGAAGTTTTAATTAATGACTTACAGACACTGCTTTGGAGCTATGCGTGAGTAACTTGGTATTTTTGTACACTTTAAAAAAACAAACAGATATCACAACTTTTTGCATTTATATATCATCACTTCGCTACACTAGAGCTAAGTGATGAAATGCTGTATATGTGACCCCACATCTCCACAATGATGGTGTAAACTGGCTTACCTATTTGAAGAGAGATATGGGACCTGGGTTCTTCAGTGCTAAGGCCTTGGACAGGTCTTGCAACTTGAACTATGAACTGAGTGTAAATGTACTTGTACATACAGTACAATAAAATACAGTAATTCTAAATGTGGTTTCTATAATAAATGAGTGTGGTGCCTCCACCTAATAAATATCCTCCATAGTACAGCTATAGTGATACTTTATTAGGAATACCTTAAATACAATGTTTACCTGATAGCTAGGGGAAACCAGTACAAATTACCAACAAAAGTAGCATAATAACATTTATTCACAGTAGTAACTTAGATCAGAACAGTAATAACTCAGCTTAATCCAGTGTGCATTCTCACACAATTCAATATTATAAAGTACCTTAAGTGGCCACGTTACGTTTTAATGTTGAAACAGTTTCTAGCTAAGCCGGTTGGAAAAAAAACAATTAGCGATTAGCTAACATTAAAACATCACAGGCATTCACAATGACCTGCATTTACAATTCCCATAGATACCAGAGAGCTCTTAATCAAAAATATGTTTCCATTTACCTTTGGGGATCCCCGTATTATTTAACAATGGCATTTTTGAGAAATGAGATCAAATAAAATGTCCCAAACCAATTCGATATAATTAACAGAATAAATCCTTTCAGCCAAGTTAGCATTGCCTGGATTCAATAGAAGTGGCTACAAATTGCTAATCAGTCACTGAAACCTAGAATGCCAATTTAGCAGTCTCTTATCATTGTTCATCCGTATGAAAACCACACAGTAATGTTATTTTATCCACGATTTGACAAAACTCAGTTCCGATTCGGTTTATTAATTAATTAAACCAGACCGTTTTTACTATGATTTCGGTCTGTATTATCCAGCAGTTTAGCTAGCGGCTACTTCCCTGGTGTGTTCTAGTAAATAAACAGAGTTCAAAACTAATTCAAGCTAAACTTTAACGCAGTCCCGTTTGCATCCTCTTGCTACTTCTATCTATTGTAAAACAAATGTTATTCCAAAACACAATAATAACGGAAAATTCACTCGTCTAATCCCCACGTTGTAGTGACTATGTGAAACTTGTGTTTTGCTGTTGTAGATCTACAGGCTACGGTGGCAGATGGGAGCTAGTCAAATTCACGCATACGCAAAACAGAACAAAGTTATTTCCGGTCCGTAGCCATCGCTGCTTAAAGTCCCTATTAACTTACCTGCAGCTTCTTGGTGACTTACGCTGCGTTCACACATCCAGCAACTTCGGTCGCCCAGTCGCCGGAAGTCCATTCATTCTCTATGAAGCTGAGCGACGGTCAGCGACCTGAGCGACTAGAAAACTGAGCGACCAAAATCGGCCGATAAATGTTGCCCGAAACTTAACTTTTGACCGACCATCGGCCGTAACAGCCAATCAGAGTTCCACACTTCATATTTCCCCAACCGACACAAAACCATTTCGTGAATAATTGTTCCGCCCGATTTCACTTAAATTGCAGCAATGGAGTAGCAACTAATAATAATGGTCCAAGCCTACCACGTCCTGTTCAATGTATAACATAACCTTAAAGGATATGTGTAGCTGTTCTACCAATATCACATTGAGCCAAAAAATACATGTTCAGTTTTATACATACATCTATCGATGTATCTAGCGTAGATAGTAGATAAAGATTGGTAGCTCGCGATGAAGATAGATATAGGCTAGCCTATCGCTAGCTAGCGAGAACACGTCATTATCAGTGTCATGACATAACTATAAAGAATAGGATGCATCGCAAATATGTCTTTGTTATACGTAGGCTGTTGCCGTTGTTTCTCTTTATCAAATAATTGTCGCTGCACAAACTGACTTGGATGACACAATCTTCATTTCGTGAATAATTGTTCCGCCCGATTTCACTCAAATTGCAGCAATGGGTAGCAGCTAATAATAATGGTCCAAGCCTACCACGTCCTGTTTAATGTATTCCAAAAGGAATACCGGGATAAACGCCTAAAAATTTACGCTTGGAGGGCAATTGCGAGTGCCCTTGGTACCGATGGTAAGGTCTTTGTTATTTTATTGTGTGAATTAAACATTCACACAACACTAGATAAATGCTATGTTTAGCTAACGTTAGCATATCATGTAGGCTAGGCTATTGGAAGCCAAAACGGCGAAAAGGTATGATTTACTGTTCACAGGTAGGCTAATGTAACGTTATGACACTTCTAGTGTAAGGATCTGAGTTTTGTGTGTTATTTGTATTTTTATTTTGTATGTATTGTTTATTCTTAGTTTTTATCTGGCTTGTTTATTTTCCGGTTTTGCCTAGTTGTCCCTTGTCTGCTTGTTTACTTCTGATCTGGCACTCCCTGTTTACATCTCTGTACCATTCAGGTGATCTCATTGGTGTTCAGGTTCCCTCTTGCTTCGCACCTATCTCTGTGCACTTAGATTTACTAATTACCACTAACATACTAACGATAGATTAGATCTACTAACTCCACTAACAAACTAATTTGTATATACTTACTAATTGTACTAACGGCAGGGGTGTGTATAGTTACTAATCTCACTAATATATTAGAGCGCACATTTTCACGCTGTTCTGTCCTTAGTAATCATTCTCAGCTGCATCTGATCTTCTCTCCCTGTTCTCTTAATCTATGCATGATTTCCTGAAACTCCAGGTCATCTGTTATCGTGTATCTGTATGAAATCCAGTCCGCGTTTTCCCTAGTTGTCTCCGTGATTGTTTCATTGTTCCCAATGGTTTTCAGTTGTCTCTCGTTTTGATCCCCGCCTCTTCACACACCTGTTTCCCTTTGTGTCATTTGTACCGTGTGTATTTAAACCCTGTGTTAACTCCAGTCTGTGTCAGAACGTTGATTTACTTTTCCTGTGCCTGCGATTTGTTTAAAGCCAGAGATCTGTTTATACTTCGGAGATACCCTTTGCCCGACGATTCTTTTGCTTAGCCCTTATCTGCTCTGTTTGTATTACGGTTTTGATCACGCCTGTTTTTTGACGATTCTCCTGCCTTGTCCCCTGGTACTGCCTGACTTTTGGATTGCCCTTGATTGCCCCTTTGCCTGCCGTTTCTGTACCTCCCTGAAGTCTGATCTCCTGGCTTGACTCCTGCAAGTATTAAATAACTATTTTTGCCTCATCCTGTGGTCTGCGTCTGGGTCCTACTCGCAAACGTAACATCTAGAGCCTACTGTATTGTCAGGAATGCTGTTTAGTTGTGTGTGTTATGTGTAGGCAGTTAAAGCACTAGGGTTCCAATATCATATTGGATCTACCAGCCTGGATGCATCGCAAATATATCTTTGTTATACGTAGGCTACTGCCGTTGTTTATCTGTATCAAATAATTGTAGCTGCACAAACTGACTTGGATGACACAACGGGAAGCTCTTGCCCCGCCCCCAGCCTCGTAGAATTGACTGACTCGGCGACCAGTTGCTCGCTGTGTGAACGCAGCGTTATGTTCACATTTGTATTGCAGACTGTGCAAAACGCATGGTTTGGTATTTTAAAAGGTTGAAAACAAGGCCATTTCTCTAGGTATAAACGCATGGTTTGGTATTTTAGAAGGTTGAAGACAAGGCCATTTCTCATGGTATGTGGCGAGGAGGTTCTGGGGCGCAGACACCTTATTCTTTTTTTCTGGAGGCGCAGTCTTTTTGTCACTGCTATCAGTGTCCGACATGATCAGCTGGTCTCTCTACTCTCTGACTACGGCTGCAAGAATAAATGGCCATCACCGTGTGTCAGTTTAACGGGAATATCCAGAGTCCGACTCTTACAAACCACTGCACTGCGACACACAAGCTAACGCTAGCTATATATCTTTAACTTCAATGTTTCAAAAAATCCACTAGCCCAGAGACAATTTTACAGACAAAACAATTAACGTCAAACATTAATGCAGCGCAGTGAGCAGACTGAATCGTTAGCTAGCTTATTAGTTATGGACAGGAACTGGGAACTCGTAGTTAAGTTAATTTGGGATAATATTGGTATACAATATTGCTAATGGATAGCATGGATTGTTAGCTAACGTTTGCTAGCAAAAACATTAGCTAGCCTTTCGAGATACGACTGCATGGAGATAAACATCTCATCTGTAATAGCTAGACTAGAGTCGACTACTCTGAATAAATGTTATAGTTATAGCTAGCTAGTTTTCTTAAATGTATCAAACCTCTTTATGTTTAATTTCACATGTTTATGAATTAATATGAAAATGAATTCATATGAGGGAGCGACTGGAGGGGGAGGGGGGAAGAGGAATCATCCCGAAGAAATGAAGAGTTCAGAACTGTTCGTGTTTAATACGCAATTTTCAATCATTCCAGGTTCATGTCTTGATTGGCTCGTCTAAAATTATTATCAGTTCAATAATAAATATTTTAAAGTTTTTTTTTAGGATTGCTTTTTTGCGTATTTTAGAGTAGCAACTCGTAGTCGCGTATTGAGTCACTCAGTACATCAGTTGTGGGCAAAGTCTGGTTTCGGAAATAAATTCCATATGGAAGAATAGAATGGGCTTCGGAGATTATCGACTATTTCTTGAAATCTTATTTATAGAATAAGCGGAAACGTTCCTGGATTAGCCTGTGTGGTACAAGGATATAGACCATATATCGCATGTTCCAATTAATTTTTTTTAAAGTAATGCATCAATGATTGTAGTTTGACTTGTAGTCCACATTAACATATTCAGTACTGCAACGCACGGGTGGTTCTCGACCAATAAGATATCATCATCTCTTCTGTCTGGACATTCTTGGGCAGATGGGAGTACTGTAGCTGAGCATGAGCTAACGTTCGCTTGCTAAGTTGAGAAGCCTGCCCGACAAGGTCAGATACTATGCTGTGGTTAACTATATAAAGCAATTCTAGCTTTTAGTCCTTCAAGCTAGCTAGCTAACATTAGAAAAAAGTGTTTAAAAACGGAGCTGTATGCCACTGCCAGATAACGTTATATGACAACGTCTGTAGCCAAGGCTGCTCGTTCGGAGCCAGTTATGGGACGTGGAGTTTTTAAACGGTGCCAGCGCTGGTATGATCACAAAAAAACATAAAATATACTCGAAGCTGGTCCAGAAAAACGACATAGTTTGCGAACGGGCGTTATATTGAACAATCCGGGAAATTGACGGTAAGACATAATCACTAGAAATGGTTTAAAAGTAAGCTTTAGTTAATGTCTACGCTCTAACTGAATGGGGAATTTAGTTCCAAAACCAGCGTGATGTAGTCACTTGAGTACTCTATAAATCCGAAACCATGACATTCACGTCCACATGCGAACATAAAAAAGCATTACGTAATGCACATCGTTCATCTTGGCTGTGTATCATGCAGTTGTCTAAACTATTTTGATAACACTTTGTTATTAGTCGATGAGATGTCGTTATTGGGTGATCAGATGTTGTTATCCAATGGGAATAATTATTATTTGTGGGCAAGCAGCATTTGTGATGACGAATTCTGCAGGAAAAATTAGAAGAATTGGAAGAATAATAAGACGAAGCAGAAGAGGAGAAAAAACGGCAAATATAACAAGTTTGGTGCTTTATTGTGTGGATGTGTGATGTTGTATCTGAACTATGCGCAGTTATATTAAGTCAGAATGTGAAGAAGTTAATGTTTTTAAGGTCTGAGTGTATGTGGTCATTGTTGTAATTTCTGTAGAAAACCCTGAAAAGTGTACCACCAAGCCGTAACTTACCAGATGGCATACCTGCCATCTCAATGACCACAGTGAAATTGTACAGTGGATGTTCGCTGCTGTGAGCTTCTGCCAGTTTGGAGCAGGAGAGAGTGGTTTGGGGCGGAAGTATTATTGGGATGGCAGGTATGCCATCCGCCAAGTTACGGATTGGCTTGGTGGGGCATGCCCCATACCTATACAGCACAGAGAGTTTGGCACTTTTCAAGGTTTCCTACAGAAGTAACCACAATGATCACAAACTCTCAGCTGTTAAAAACATGAACTTCTTCACGTTCTGACCTCATGTTACCACACAGCATTCAGATACAACTTCACACATCCCCACAATAAAGCCCTAAACTTGGGTTATTTTTGCCGTTTTTCTCCTTCCTCTTCCGCTTCTTTTTCTGCTCCTGCTTCTTATTCTTCTTCGCATTCTTCCTGTCGATTTCGTCATCACAAATGCTCCTTGCCCACAAATAATAATTATCCCCATTGAATAATAACATATGCGCTGCACGCTGCAACATAACATATGCTAGCTAACGTTAACGTGTTACCTTGCAAACGACAAGTTCTTACATTAATGTAAACTAGGCCACTACATAATTTAGCTAACGTTACAGACATACAAACCATTAGTTAAGTCTAACACTTTATTACCGTGTATAGCCTATATAATGTCATCAATGTTATCTTTGTTTCTTACAACACATTCACCCTGTTGTCTCAGTCAGGTTCCATTAGCATGTGCATTAACGTTACGAATTTCTTTTAATGTCGTTGCATCTCCAAAAATGATCTGCCACACAAATAAGAAGTAACAATAAAAACATGCACTGATGTGTCATTACTGCCATTCAAAATCCTCGATTGCACACGTGTCATGTCGTGGTGTAAATCATTTGTACAGTATTTCGAGTACAGTAATGAAGAAGTAATTTGTTCAAGTTTGCTTTCCTAATCATGCAATAATTGGTGGAGGGAAAATGGACCGTCATTCAGACTGTGTGTGTGTGTGTGTGTGTGTGTGTGTGTGTGTGTGTGTGTGTGTGTGTGTGAGAGAGAGAGAGAAAGATTGGAAGTATATTTTGTGTTTTTTGAGTGAAGGTTTTGAAGTTTTTGAGTGAGCTATTTACCCTTTGAGTTTTGAAGTTCGCAAAAATAATATTTCTACGTCTAATGTGTTTTCTACTGCACTAGCCTATTACACACTCAAAGGGTAAATAGCGACACCGTATCGTCAGAGGCAGTCCCTCTAGTTTTTATCTAGCTTCCTGTTAAAATCTCTTTAGTCGCTTATAAGGTTTAGTTATTGGACATACAATTTACAAGCACCAAGGAAGATGATGAATTATCTGATGTAAAAATAATACTAATAATAAATAAAAAGATGTAGCTAATATTCTTAAAAACACTGATGAAAGGCATGGTTTTGTACGGCGGGACACACAGCGGATTTACCCACATCTGAAAAACCCATACAACGCTATGAAACAGGCGCTTGGCGGCGACCTGACGAAATGATAACAACCTGTTATATAGGGGCACGGCAGCCCATCAGATTCCCAAAACCCCTTGAAAAAGCAATTGTACTCACCTATTTGAATGGCATTTGACGAGCCTTTCTGAGGCTGGCTATACACCTGGTAGCGACCATAATTTACCAAATTTGTAGCCAAGTAAGCCTACCATAATGTATGTATAACTAAATTTATATCTAACAATAGCCTGACGTTATATCTAGCTTACTTTCGTTGCCACACCACTGAAGGCAGCGATGCTGATGACAGCCGAACTGTTGCATTGCTGCTTGGAGGGGGGTCGTTCGTGGGCTGGCGACTGTTTATAAAAAATTGATCAAATTTAGGTAGCTTTGCTACCTTCTCCTCTTGTTCTTTTCTCTCTTGTCTTTTCTGACTGCCACTTTTATGTTTGAAAGGCATGATGACTGCTCGCTCGACTTGCAGACGTGCTCAGCTTGTCAGTCTTGACGTTCAGATTTTGCGCCTAAACTAGCTATATCGTATCGTCTCGTCACATGATCAAAATAGAAACTTAACATTGGACATGATAAACAACTTATGAAGTAAACTTTGTCTGTATTGTCTGTTTTGACTGAAACTCACACCATTTTGTTAAAAAATTTGACGTGACGTTGCCAACAACACTGAGAATAAGGAAGCATACAATTTAGCAGCAATGCGTGAATCCCTGTGATTTGAGGTATCTAACCTTATATAGTTATGTATAAAACAAATCCCTCCATATGAAATGAATATTGCCGGATAGTGTTTAAGCTAGCCAACAAAATTACAAGTAAAAATCACATAGCATCTAGCTATCTATTTGTGTTAGAGATGAGCTGTTTCAAGTTTTTAAAAAATTTTTTAAATGGTGTCTGGTGTTTGTTTAGTAGTTATTGTTCCACATGAGTAAATTGTTCTGTGTGCAGTACAGCAGATGTGCAGGTAAACAAATGAGCAATATACAGTCAAGCCGGAAAGTCTGCACACCCTTTTCACCTTCTCCACGTTTTTTACGTTACAGACTTATATTACAATAGATTGAGTTAATTTTTTGCCTCAAACATCTACACACAATAGCCAATAATGATGAAGTGAAAAAGTTTTTTGAAAATATGCAATTTTATTTTACTGACAAAAATAGGTTATTTAGGGGTTACATATCTGTACACACCCTTAGCCTAATACTTGGTTGCTGCACCTTTGGCAGCGATTACAGTTTAAAGACGTCTTGGGAAAGAAGCTACGAGCTTGGCACACTTGTTTCTGGACATTTTTGCCCATTCCTCTAGGCATATCCTTGCAAGCTCCGTCAGGTTGGATGGGGAGCGTCGGTACACAGCCATTTTCAACTCTTTCCACAGATGTTCAATTGGATTCAGGTCTGGGCTCTGGCTGGGACACTCAAGGACATGCACAGACTTTCTCCGAAGCCACTCCTTTGTTCTCTTGGCTGTGTGCTTCGGGTCATTGTCATGTTGGAAAGTAAAACTTCACCCCAGTCTGAGGTCCAGAGCACTCTGGAGCTGGTTTTCTTCAAGGATCTCGGTGTACTTAGCTGCATTCATCTTTCCCTCTATCAGGACTAGTCGCCCCGTTCCCGCTGCTGAAAAGCATCCCGAAATCATGATGCTGCCACCGCCATGCTTCACTGTAGCGATGGTATTAGCCAGGTGATGAGCGGTGCCTGGTTTTCTCCAGATGTGACGCTTGGTATTCAGGCCAAAAAGTTCCATTTTGGTTTCATCAGACAAGAGAATCTTGATTCTCATGGTTTGAGAGTCCTCTAGGTGCCTTTTGGCAAACTCCAAGCGGGCTGTGATGTGCCTTTTACTAAGGAGGGACTTCCGTCTGGCCACTCTACCATAAAAGCCTGATTGGTGGAGTGCTGCCTGGATGGTTGATCTTCTGAAAGGTTCTCCCATCTCCACAAGGATACGCTGGAGCTCTGTCAGAGTGACCTTCGGGTTCCTGGCTAAGGCCCGTCTTCCCCGATTGCTCAGTTTGGCCGGGCGGCCAGGTCTAGGAAGATTCTTGGTGGTTCCAAACTTCTTCCATTTACGAATGATGGTGGCCACTGTGCTCTTTGGGACCTGTAAAGCTGCAGAGATTTTTCCGTACCCTTCTCCAGATCTATGCCTTGACACAATCCTGTTTCTGAGGTCTGCAGATAATTCCTTTAACCCCACGGCTTGGAGTTTGCTCTGACATGTACTGTGGGACCTTATATAGGCAGGTGTTGGCAATCCCAAATCATGTCCAATCAATTGAATTTATTACAGGTGGAATCCAATTAAGTTGTAGAAACATCTCAAGCAGTATCAGTGGAAACAAAATGCACCTCAGCTCACTTTTGGGTGTCATATCAAAGGGTGTGCACACTTGTGTACATATAATATTTTACATTTAGGTTTTTAATAAATTAGCACAAATGTCTAAAAACCTGTTTTCACTTTGTCATTATGGGGTATTTTGTGTAGAATTTTGAGACAAAAAATGAACTCAATCTAGTGTAGAATATGTCTGTAACGTAATAAAACGTGGAGAAGGTGAAAAGGGTGTGCAGACTTTCCGGCTTGACTGTATGCATGGCATAACATGAGGGAGAGCTAACATGATAACATGAGGATGAGCAAATAAAAAAACAGGGCACAGAGGTTGTTGCTACTTCACCCACCACCCCTGTATTTTGGTCCCTTTTTTAGGTAATTTTTTCAAGCCTTTTGGGACCCTGACATTTTGTGCTTTTTTTGTATAAATACAGTAACTTGAGAAAGGATCTTTGGTCACATTTTAAACAAAGTCTCCATATAAAGGTTTTATATAGCATATATAAAGCCTTCATAAACATGACATGATGGCTCCATAGCTCATACATAAGCAAATGCCATGCTTTATAAAGGGTCACATAACACTTTCGTCACAGTTAGCCTAGCATCCTACATAAGCTTGTTTTATGTCACCCTGTGTAATGTTTAGCCATTAGCCAGGTGACATTGTTGGTTATGTCACATTTGGCATAAGATGTTGCATAAGGTGTTATGTCACCCTTTATGAAGCATGATATTTGCTTATGTATGATTTATGAAGCCATTATGTCGTGTTTATGAAGGTTTTATATATGCTTTTTATTTGTTACAGCAGGGGTGTTTTTATTTTATCTAGGAAACTGGTGGATATTTGATTTTATATCCTGTTCGCATTTACCTGGACTCATTTCTGGCTAATTGGGCTCTGGTGAAATACACAAGATTCACTGTGCTGCTACATGGGTTTGGAGAGCTTTTTGGGGACCTCGGGTAGTAAGTTGTCTCATATGAAAGTTGACACACCAATAACACATCGAAAAATTATATTGACATATTGCGACTTTCCTGGAACATTGTCGTTTTTGACACAATTTGGCACCATTCTATTCACCAGTGTGGGTCCCAGTGCAAATCACACTGTCGCAACTTTATTAAGTCCACTGTGAGCAGTTCCAGTGATCATTCTGAGTTTGGTTCGGACAGTGAATTAGATGAGGTGGAGCTGTCAGCATACCAGGATAATCCTATTTCTCTAACAGGGAGTAAAGAGGAGATTTGGTCTGGGATCCCATAGCTGACGGTAATTCCGTTTGGTATGATTCTTCGGCGATCTCTGATTTCGAGTGGGAATCGTCCACTGACGCTTTGTTCGATCCTGACCAGAGAGCGCAGCTATGAAGGAGTACATTAAGGAGTCCCTGGCAAACAGTTTTATCAGACAATTTACCTCACCAGCCGGCGCCGGTTTTTCTTTGTTAAAAAAAAAGACGGGGGACTTTGCCCCTGCATAGATTATCGGGGCTTGAACGACATTACTGTGAAGAACAGGTTTCCTTTTCCACTCATGAACTCCGCATTTGAGCGCCTTCAGGGGGCGTCGGTCTTTACTAAACTCGACCATCGTAATGCCCACAACGTTTTAAAATCGCCTTTGACTGTTTTCACCAACATGAATATTATTTGATTTCTGTAGATTGGATGAGAAGAATTAGTTGATTGAAAACTTTGTAGGCTTCTGTACTCTTTGTTCTATTCTACATGCACTTTTGTTCTATACTATTTATGCACTTTGTAGGCTACTATTCTCACTCCCGTATGTAGGCTATCTTTGTTGCAGTGAACATTTAATATCAATGTAATTATCTTTCACCATAAAAGCTGCATGCGTTTTATATTTTTTGGCTGGTAAAAAAAAAAGTTTGGCGGGTAGATTTTTTTATCTACCAGACATTTGACCAGTGAGCTAAAAAGAAAATTTTGGACCCTGACTTTCCTGCATTGAGAGTGAGAGAATTATTTTCTTTCCCTGTTTTACAGGGAAAGAAAATAATTACACTGAAATATGTAAATAATACACTGAAATATTCTCAGTGTTTATTTGTTTTCTTACCTCTGTTATTCGCTTGCTCATATTGTAAGCGAGAGGTATTTTCTTTTCACTCGGTTCTCGAGTACGCCCTGTTATTTGGGGTTGTTTTGGCTTTGTAAGGGGTTTATTATTGAGTGTTCGGAGATTCAAACGCAAAGGTGGGGAGATCAGAACAAGTCCGCTCACAGCAGGGAGGACCAATAATTAGGGGAAGAAAATAATAATGGAAGAAAGAAAAGACAGGAACCTAATTGCTTAAGGCCAAACAGCCTTAAGCAATTAAACAGCCTTAAACAGCCAAAACGAAAATCAACCCACAAAACCGGGCGAACTACTAAACTAGTAGAATATAAACAGAATTTGCTGAGCTCACGTAATGAGCTAATAACGGGAAACTTCGCAAAACAAAAGAACACTCGGCTACAATAGTTCAAAGAGTGCAAAACCAAAATGAAAGAATAAAGAAAAACTCTCAGAGAGAACAGCAAAGAAACAAAATAGATAGCACAAACCGCTACCAGGTTGAAAACAATCCTATACCCGATTCAGTAGCTATAGCAAGTCCCCCCTGAACATAAACAGTTTAATATCAGGAGGTCGCTAGTTCCTGGCTATACCTGGCTGGAATGCAATGTCGTGAGACAAACAAGCACCGGAGAAGCGGAAGTGAGGAACTTAAGTACCCCGCAGGCAGAAGTGCAGGTGAAAACAATAATGAAGGCTGCAAACCACAAAATGGAGCGTGGAAAAAATCAGATAGATTCCCAAATCGTGAAAGCAGGACGAGAGCCGAAAAAGAAAAGAAAACTAACAGCCACGAACCACGACAGGTTTAGGGCCTGGAGTGTTTTCTATTCTCCGTTCTTTGGTTATTCATATAGATATATCCCCCTCTCATAGTATGTCTGTTTTTTTGGTGCACACTACGGTGTGTGCTTTTAGAACCCTTAGTTGTCGCGTTTGATTCTCAGAATCTTACACTCCACCTGAACATAAACTTAAATAAAGTCATATGTAACCCCTTCGCACAGATGCCAAAATTGACCAATTCTCATCCTATATCAGCAAAGCCAGGAGTTTCTTTTGCCATGCAGATCATTTTACAAATCTGTAAATTGCTTGGTAAACGGCTGAGAAACAACAATTACTCATGCATATTATTTTGCTGTGTAATGAGTATTGGAGTGCGTAAGACTAGACTTCCTGTTCCGCACGGCCCTTAATAGTTGTTCAAAGCTTTTAATTAGACATGTCTTATGTTTGTGGGAAGCATATAATGCCCTCTATTGGATACAATCATTGTCAATCAAACCATAATTCAGCTTTAATTTGAGGGTAAAGAGAGAAAACGAAGGAAGGAGAGCTCTCGACCGAATCTGGTTAAAACACTATTTTTACGCTATTGAAACACTTTATATTTTAATCTTATCCTATATTTGGGAAAACAAGACGCAAACATTTGGAAAACAAGATGCAAACATTTTGAAAGTACCGAATCGAGAACAACACTGTGAAGCGTGGCTGGACCTCTTGAATTGACTGTTCTTTGCTTTGGGATCTGCCATACCGAAGGGAGTGAAAAGTGGAGTGGCGCAGTAAACTAGCCTTTAGGCTAAAATGTACGGGTTACGGATGTAACCCCGGTTCTATGAATACGGTCAACACGCCACGGTATGTGTCATCCTCGCCGAGAGGGGGAGCTACTAGGAGATTGTTTATCAAATTAACCACCACTACGGGCGGAACCACATCACGCCATAAATATGGCGCTGGTACACCGCTCAACCTCTTTTGCCGACTTGAGGGCACTTGCGGGGATGTAGTGGGGTAACCAGGACCGTACATCATAGCATGAGTGCGGGACCGATCAATACAATTACACCATTGGCTGCTGTTCTTAACAGAAGAGCAAGCTGAAGTGGGAACGTGGAACATAACCAATGGGTGATAAAAACCCTGAATCATCACCATCTTACTCTTCAGGGGTCTCATGGGGAGGAGGATGAAACGCCTCCAACACAATAGGCCGCGAGACGTATGACCGCGAAAGGACCTTAGGCCGAAACGCGGGGTTGGGACGCAAAGAGCTACCGATGAGCTACTGTCCCCCAGCCGTATACAGGCAGGGTGTATCGACAGTGCATGCAGCTCGCTCACGCGCCTCGCGGAGGCGATGGCGAGCAGGAAGGCCATCTTCCAAGAGAGGAGCTTTAGGCTGAGCCCAGTCAGGGGCTCTAACGGCGGTTCAGTGAGAGCATTTAAGACCAGCTGCAGGTCCCAAGAAGGGACTGCGTTCGATCTAGGCGGCTGAAGCCGCCTGGCTCCTCGGAGGAATTGTCCAGCACTGCTGATTCTAGGCCCTGCCGGCAACTCTGCCCACGGGCCAAACATGCAGGTTGAAAAATTCTGGGTTCGGATGCCACAGCAGGCCCTGGGCATGCGACAGCATGTCCGGCCTGGTTAGGAGGCGCCAGGGGGTGCCCCGTAGGGATTCCCTTAGGTCCGCCATCCATCTCTGCTGGGGCCAGTTGGGGGCAATCAGCAGAACCTGTGCCCCTGAGTTCCTGATCCTCGCCAGAACTGTGGGCAGGAGAGGCATGGGGAGAAAAGCATAGAGCAGGGCTGGAGGCCACTGGTGTGCCAGTGCGTCCATGCCCAATGTCCCCATCGTGTCCATCATAGAGTACCACAGGGGGCAGTGAGCATTCTCCCTGGATGTGAAGAGGTCCACCTGTGCTTCCCCGAAGCGGGACCAAATGGACTGCACAATTTCTGGGTGCAGGCGCCATTCCCCTGGTCTCGGGCCACCCCTGGACAGCATATCGGCTGCCACATTGGTTATACCCGGCACGTGCACTGCCTTCAGGGACATGCATTGGGCATGTGCCCATAGCAGGATTTGACGTGCTTTCGCATGCAGGATTGGGGACCGAACCCCACCCTGGCGGTTGATGTAGGACACTACCGTGGAGCTGTCTGTCCGGACAAGAACATGTCTGTGCCAGACCACTGGGAGGAAGTGGTACAATGCCCGAAGCACTGCTTCCATTTCTAGAAGGTTTATGTGTTTCCCTGCCCATGAGGGGCTCCACGATCCCTGCACGGACTGGCCACCTCTGACCGCTCCCCAGCCAGTCATGGAGGCGTCCGTGGTGACTGTCACCCTCACCCCTGCCGGCCCCAAGGGAACGAGGCCAGGGGTGGTGAGCCACCAATCCATCATCTTTAGGCATTTCTGGGAAATGGGGAGGAGTCGCCGCCCGTCTTCGTGCGGGCTCACTCCCTGTGCCGTCGCCCAATGCTGTAACTGGCGCATATGCAGCAGCCCAAGTGGCACCATCAGGCTGAGCAGCCTCCGGCAAAGTTTTACTGTCCCCTGCCGCGCTGCAGCAAAATGGGACAGACTCTCCATAATCCATAATTCGCAATGCGGATACCCTGACGACGGAGTGGGATCAGTGCGGCATCCATGCACTTTGTGAAAGTGCGTGGGGCCAGAGCTAGGCCAAAGGGAAGGACCGAGTACTCGTACCCTGTGCCCTTGAAGGAAAGGCGGTGATCCCGGTGTATGGAGATATGGAAGTATGCATCCTTTAGATCCACAGAGGTGAACCAGTCGCCATCTCTCACCTGAAGGAGGAGATTGGCGAGGCGAAGCATCCAGAAGGGCAGGTGCTTCAAAAAGCGGTTGAGCCTTCTTAGATCTAGGATGGGGCGGAAGGCCCCGTCCTTCTTGGGGGCTAGAAAATAGACTGAATAAAACCCTTGTCCCGCTGCCACCAGGGGCAGGGGTGTTATTACTCCCTTCTCTAGCAACACCAGAATCTCGTTGGAGAGAGCTCGCGCAGCGGCCCCGTCTCTCACCCGAGTAGGAGTAACCCCGTAAAAACGGGGGGCCTTGGTGTTGAATTGGAGCCTGTACCCCGACTCCAATGTGCTGAGCACCCAAGGACATCGGGGACATAGGCGCCACTTTGCGAGATGGAGAGGGGAAAAACGCGGTGCCGGAGGCTGGTAACCGTCACCGACGGAACTGGCCTCGGGAAGCTGACTTACCGGAAGGTTTCCGGAACCGCGCCCAGTCCCGCGAGAAACGCGAGGCCCTTGGCTCCAGAGAGCCGGATAAAGGCCCCTGAAAGGTTGTGTGCTCCCCAGTGGGGGCGGTACCTGAAGCTGGGGGTGCAATGTGGAAAAAACAGGTCCCTCCTGCTGGGGCCCGTGGGGCTGGAGCCCGTCCTACCGCCCCCTAGCCTAGCCCCGCGCATCATAATGTCCACCACACGCAGCATCTCTATTGCTGAGTTACTGAGGGCAGCGGAGGACATGTCCTGCAGCATACCCTCCAGGTACACCAGCAGTAGTGCGTTAGTGTTAGCCAGTGGTAACCCTCCTGTCATGGGCCGATGAAGGCCACGGCTGAAAAGTGAGGGAGCAGGAACCGCCAAGGTGGGTATGCGAGCGCGCTCAGCCGCCCTGAGAATCACCGCCCGATCGGAGGGATCCAAGGGCGGGAGTTCAGAAGCATTGTCGCTTTCCTAGGCAGACACTGACCCACCTTCAGTGTCAGACTGTTGGGGGTCTGTCCGACAGTACAGGCTATCCGACGCCGTCGTAGACAGCTCATCTGGGTGACGGCAGGACGGTCCAGGCACCGGGCCCTGAGGGTCCCGAGGCCTGGGTGACTGCTGCTGTGATGCTACCAGCCCCAGAAGGGTCTGCTGCATCGCCTGCACCTGTAGCTGAAGCTGATGGAACTCCGGTTCCTGATGCTTACGCTTCCTAGCGCGCTTGCCAAACCCAGCCCCTTGAGCATACGGCTCCATATTATGCTCCACAAAAGTTGATTGCCCAGGTGGGACGTCCTCCCCCGACGGCCCACCATCTCCCGGATTCTGTACGCCTTCCGACATGCTTAGCCCAGAAGTGTGTCCAACACCAAGCCAAGGGCCCAAATCAGTGGTACTGAGGGACCGCAAGCGGATGTGGAAGCCTCCAGCAGCTTCTACTCTCACGAGCAGAGAGGCCCCTTCCGGCTTTTTATTTTTTTTTCTTCTGTTGGAATGGCAGCGTGCTGCCCAAACATACACGAATACAGTATGTCCGACACCAAGCCGAGGGCCCAAATCAGTGGTACTGAAGGACCGAGGGGGGTGTGGAAGCTTCAGGTAGCGTCTGCCCTAACGGACACAGGGGCTCCTTCCAGCCTTTTCGTTGTTCTTATTGTTGTTGTTGTTGCTACTGCGCAACTAACAACACCAAGCCCAGCGGCTAATATAAGACAGAAGAATATTAGTTAATAATAATATAAACTTCTGTAAAGAACGGCAGCAATCTGCCTACAACAACGTTTTTCAAGCGAGTCCAGCGCCAGTCAAGGGTCCGCAACAGTAGCACTGGAGGACCGCGAGAGGACGCGGAGGCTTACTTTATTGTATCATGCGTGTAATTGTTGCTATGCAAATAACAAGTGAAAACAACGCAATGCAATCAGAAAGATATCGGGTAAATCCGATCTAATTCTGTAATGAAAAAACCGGCCGTGAACCGGCTACAACAAGGTAATATCTTACCGTGTAAAGCAGCAAACAACAGCAAGCAAACCACAGTTCCGCGTTGCTGGGGGAGGGAAAGCCCCAGAAACTTACGTTGTCCGGGCGATCGGGAGAGGCAGAAACAAAAAGTTTTTGCGAAAATCGCAGATTCCAAAGGAACCAACAAACACAATCTCAGCTCGCCTCGAAGAGGCAAAAAGAGGTCGAGCGGTGTACCAGCGCCATATTTATGGAGTGACGTGGTTCCGCCCATAGTGGTGGTTAATTTGATAAACAATCTCCTAGTAGCTCCCCCTCTCGGCGAGGATGACCCATACCGTGGCGTGTTGACCGGTATGAAATAGAACAACACCCAGCTGCTGCTAGCTGAGAGCCAGGCTAACCAGCACCTGAGTCAGATCACCGCGTGGAGGGCCCGTCTCAGTAAGTGCTGTCCCATGACCGGCTATTCCACCATAGTTGCTGGGTCTAAAATCGCTGCTATTAAATCTCAGCGAGCTCTCTCCAAGCCCGGGCCTGTAAGTGTCCGTCTCTGCTGTATATGGGGCTAGCCCCCCCCTTTCCTGGTTACAGCTGAAGCTAAGCTCCCTGATCTTAGATCAACACTGCCACCGAGTCTCTTTTTTCTTTTCTTTCAGCCTCCTTTTTTAACCACCTGCATCACATACAACAATGCCTTCACTCACCTCTCCGTCGAGTGCGTGAGTTGTGTCTGCCTGAGCCAGAGGATCGCGGAGCTGGAGGGGAGAATATCCGTCCTCTACCAGATAAAGGCACATGAGTAGCTCATCGACTCTCTGGTGGTCGCTCCTACTACAGCTGGAGAGGAGAACTCCACCACCCTCTGTCCAGCCGCTGCCACATCGAGCCAGGCTGAAGACCCCTGGTCCCAGCTGGAAGCGAGACCCAAGGCTCTCATCAGCTCCATGCCACAACAGACAGAGCCCTGGACCGCAGCTCGTAGGAGGAAACGCCGTGGCAGGCGACTATCCCGTCCTCTTCCACCTTGGGTCCTCCAGACAGACAATAGGTTTGTCACCTGGGACAAACTAGATGACACCTCCCTGGCCGGTTGCCCCCATCGGCTGTTGTCTCCTGCGTCACTAGCTGCCCCACGGCCACTGCCCTCCTCAACGACGTCTGCAACCAGGCAAGCGCTCGCGGCGGACAGCCATGTTCAGTCACGCGCCACGTCTGTACAGCCTATTCCCCGGGTTGCAGTCGGCTCTCGGTTTTCTGCCCCCCCCCCCCGGGCTGCAGCCCGCTCCCGGAGCCATGGCCCTCCGTCACTGCCGCCACCTCTTCCGAATTCCTTAGTCATTGGCGATTCCATCGTCAGGCACATAAAGGACAGATCGGCTGTTACCCGCTGTTTCCCTGGTGCGGTGCCATGGTCTTGGACTTATTAGAGCAGATCCCTAGCCTCCTTAGTGATTACCCACATGTTCATAACATCATAGTACACGTGGGTACTAATGACACGGCTAACCAACAGTCTGAACTGCTCAAAAGTGATTTTATCGATCTTTTTAATTCAATCAAGGTCTGCGGAAAGCAGGTTTTTATCTCCAGACCGATTCCTCCTCTAGGCAGAGGGATAGGGTGTTTCAGTAGATTCCTAGCCTTCACACATGGCTACAGTCTGAATGCTGTAGTCACAATATGACTTTCATTGACAATTTTAATCTCTTCAATTCATCCTTTTTTAGTAAAGACGGCATCTACCCCAGTGTGCTGGGTGCTCGCAAAATCTCAGCAAACATTTTTTCACATGGCCCCACGCACATGACTAACCACAACGACATGTCAGGACACACCCCTGGCCACAAATTGCCAGCTGCCACCTGTTGGGTTACAACCTCTACCTTTCACTATGTTTCTGATTGCTACTATTGTTTCTTGTAAAAAGTCTTCCATTGCAAAAGCTCTGAAGGGTTAAATTAAGAGTAACTTAATCACCATCAACATGATGCAGATGACTCCCATGTGTAAAAATGAGAGGCTTAAACAGAGCACCCCCTAAATAGATGATAATTGACCAAATTTACCATTTGCGCAAAGGGGTTAATATGGCTCTTTTGACAAATAAGACGTTTTTTATTCATGATTTTATCTCTTAGCATAAACTAGATTTTATTTTAATGACAGAAACCTGGCTGTCGTCAGTTGGTTCAGCTGCGCTCATTGAAACCTCTCCTCCCAGTTATAGCTTTCTACAATCTGTTATGGAAGGGAAAAGGGGTGGTGGCATTGCCTCAATTTTTTTGACGTTTTTAACTGTTCAGCAACCTCTTTTGGGAACTTCCAAAGCTTTGAATATCTAGCTATATCACTCAGATCAAAGTCACCCACCCGTTATTACTCTCGCTCTCCTAGACAATGCCCCAGGTTTTTGCCGGAGTTTTATGATTTTATGTTTATTATCCTTACTAGCTACGACAGTTTTCTCTTAACCGGCGATTTTAACCTACACATAGACAGTGCCACTGATTCCAGGGCCGCTGATTTTATTGTCTGAGAACCTTCACTGAGATAAGTGAAATGACACTTTGGGATATTGTCTCTAAAATTAAATCATCCACATGCTATATAGATCCCATTGCATATCTCTGCCTATCTCGAGATACTCTACAAATTGTTAATTCATCGTGTCAGGATTCTGTATTTTGATTGTTTATCTGTGTATTTATATTTCTAGTTATGTTCTTATTTATTTATTTCTCATTGTGCATTCAGTTTCATTTATGGTTTCACTGTTCCGTGTTTTCATTGCCGTCACTCCCCTGACTTCGTCACACTTTCTAATTAACTAACTCACTAATGTAATCTTAGTTTCTAGCTGCAGCTGTCTTTCTTTCTACCTGTTCTATCACTGATCATCTTTCTTTGATTATCTCTTTTACTACAGCTGACTTGTTTCCTCTTTCCCTTCTCTAATTGTATACACTTTTTTACTACCTTTTACTACCCAGTTCATGTTCAAGTCTATTTGTTATGTGTGAATCCGGTCCGCATATTACGTGTTACCTTGTTAATCAATATTCAGCTTCCCTCATTGTTTCATTACGCTCACCTGTTTGTCATTTCCCTTCTCCGTTTCTACACACCTGATCCCCATTGTATCTCGTCTCTCCCTGTGTATTTAAGCTCTGCATTTCAGTCATTCTCTTGTCAGAACGTTGATGACTTTTCCTGTGCCTGTTATATTAAAGCCAGTGATTTCTTGAGATTCCTGAGACACCCTTTGTACGACTTTGATTTCTGCCTGCTGATTCTGTTTTGTTTGCTTTTTGTTATTTTGGTTTTTGACTTCTGCTTGTTTTGTGACTTTGCCCTTGCCTGCCGCTCCTGTACCTTCGCCTGTGATTTCTTGGTTACTGATTTTTGGACTGTCACTATCCTTATTGCCTGTCAATTTGGATCTGTCAACATCTGATTACCTGGCTTTTGATTTTTGACTGGAAATAAATGTTCTCTTTTGCTACATCCTGGTCTGCGGTCATCCTGGGAACCGTCTCTGAACGGTTCCTGACACATCGTTAATGATTGGTATTTTCCCAGATGTTTTAAAGACGGCTCTGGTAAAACCACTACTCAAGAAATTAAATCTGGATACTTCCGTTCTGAGCAATTACAGACTTCTATCCAACCTGCCGTTTGTAAGCAAAATTATAGAAAAAGTACTTTTTAAACAAATGAATTTCCATTTTGTCGAAAATAATATTCTTGAAAATTTCCAGTCAGGATTCCGCGCTAATTATAGCACTGAAAGGGCTTTCATGAAAGTAGTGAATGATTTATGGCCAAGTGTTGATAATAACAATGTTTCAGGTCCTGCTTGATTTGAGTGCCGCCTTCAACACCATAGACCATAACATTTTAATTCACCGCCTTGAGAACAGTGGCATAGTGCAGGGGAGCATTCTAGGACTGCTTTTATTCTCCTTGTACATGCTTCCTTTAGGCAAGATCATCCAACATCACAATGTGAATTGCTGATGATACGCAAATGCCATGAGCGTTCTTGCAGCCTGTTTAGCTGACATAAATAAATGGATGAACAAAAAAAATGTTTTATTAAATGAAAAGACAGAGGTCTTTCTAGTGGGCCCCAAGTCAAAAATAGACAAGCTACAAGCAAAGATGGGACGCCTGGCTCAACAGACATCGGAGGTCAGAAACCTGGGAGTTATCTTGGATGCTGACCTAAATTTTCAATCTCACATAGACAAGGTGACAAAGACTGCATTTTTTCACCTAAGAAACATAGCCAAAGTAAGACCCTTTTTCACTCACCAAACTGATACATCCTTTTATCTCTAGCCACTTGGACTACTGTAATGCACTTTTTACCGGCCTGCCAAAGAAGTCTATTGATAAACTCCAATTCATCCAGAACGCTGCTGCTAGAATCTTAACGAAAACCAAGAAAAGAGAACATATTACATCCGTTCTTGCTGCTCTGCACTGGCTTCCAGTTTCTTTTAGAATCGATTTTAAAGTCTTGTATATAAAGCTTTAAATGGCCTATCACCTTATGTACCCCCTCAAGCGCTTAGATCATCCACAGTGGGCTTAATATGCCTGTGGTTAAACAGAAAAAAAGTGGTGAGAGTGCTTTCTGCTATTATGCACCAAAACTCTGGAACACTCTACCACAAAACATTAGAAAAGCAGCTCAAAACCTTCCTTTTTAATTTGGCTTTGAATACATTTTTATTTTGCCCATTGATTATTCATATATTTATTTTGTTTTATACATTTTTTATTGTTATCTTTTATATTTGACTTATTTATTTATTTTACTCATTGACTATATTATTTTATTCATGTTTCCATTTCAATATACATTGTTTTATGTTTCTAGTTTATTCTCCTTGTTTCTGTTTTAAACCTTTATAACTGATTATGATTGCTGTGCTTTTCCCTTTTTTTGCCTTTGTTTTTACTTTTTCTGTTAAGCACTTTGAGCTACAGTCTGTATGAAAGGTGCTATACAAATACATTTATTACTATTATTATTATAATTAAATTAAAAGTGTCACAACTGTGTATTTCTCAAACGGATTGTCCAAGGCAATAAATTACGACGGAATCTTGAAAGGGACATCTTCTACACATAAAATCAATGATAAGATTGTATATTTATTCCATATTTAGTCGCAGATATTGATAGTAGAATGACATGGTATGATTACACAATAATTTCACTTTCTTATTTCGGTATTGAATTAGCAGCGCTTTTCACTGCTGTATTGGCATAGCTTCGGGCTACTGTTGGCTTTATCTTGTTGCTATGACGGAATCCAAATTTTTGGTGGTTATATAATATTCTTATGAACTCTCAGCTAGACACTAGTGTTCAAAGTGTCAGGCATGGGTAGGTACAGTTGCACCTGAGACTGGGTGGGGGGTTGCTTGTTAAATGAACCGTATACGCGACAGTGGTGGCATGTAGACTCCGTATTCTGCACACTTGTCACAAATCGTGTATGGGGCCAATATGTCATTTTTCTAATTATCGGCATCGTAATTTTTTCTGATATGATTGCCGATAAAATAAATGAATAAAAAATACGCTCCTCTGGCTCTGATGCAGTCGCCTGTCTCTGAAAGGTTGCTACTTAGGCTGGCTCGTTCCGCAGCATTATCGAATTGGTTATACGTCATGAGTAAATGGCCAATCAACACTCTACTCTGTAGGGAGAGACGTGGGAGACAGGGTTGCCAGACTAAGGGATTTTTAAAAATAATTATAGGGGTGTTTTTAAAGAAAAAATGTATGGGAGTCAATTATAGATGGGGAATTTTAAAAGGACATATGGGGGAAATTATGAGAAAATTGAATGGAGCTCTATTTAAGATGGGGGATTTTGGGGGGGAAATTAATTCAGGTATCTGGCTAAACTGGTCGGAGAGAGGAATGCTGAAGAATGCTGGAGTTGCAATAAACATCATGATACCCAATGCTGAAGTTGCAATAAACATCTCACAATCATTATCAGTTTTTATGAATCAGTTTCGATGATAACAATACCCAATAAGCAAAGGGATTTCATTCAACTGAGGCGGAAAAAAATGGCTTTAAAATCAGTCACGTATCTCTTCCGCACCGAGTCCCCGCACAAGGCACTGTTGCAGTAAAAGATAGCTAATGTTGGCGAACGTTCATTGAGTTTCTTTTTGAAAGTTTTGTGCAGTGATATTTTTGTGTAGTGCTAATGCAACTAGATAGCTAACGTTGTCTTCGTAGTTAATATGGTAACAGTTAATATGGCTACTATTTAACAGATTATTCGTCTGTATGAGTTGGTGTTTTTAAGTTCACTGATGGTAAGTTCAGTTTAGTAAACTTTACGTCAGCTTCACTGACGTTAAAGCCATTTCTTTCACCTTCGTGAATTTTGTTGCCTAACATATTTTGCCCTTCACTATACGGGCTAGTTGGCAAGCTACATGAACGTGACTGTTATTCAACACCAATAGCTAACATAGAGTCTCATTGCTGATTAGCTAACGTTACTTGAATGCGATACGTATGGATGATATTTGGTCTATATTGGAAATAATATTAGGATATGTTATTTGGATATTTCCACCCAGTTAGCAAGCTGCATTGTGTTTATTACATGAATGGTAAGCAAGCCAATGCGTTGCTTTCACACCGACACATTAGCTAGAAGCTCGATAAACTAGGCTACATTCTGTGTCTGTAAATTATTATCAGGGCTTGACATTAACGGGATAGTTCACTCATTTTAAAGAATTGTCTACGTTAAGATGCGACAAGTCTAAGACAATTGAATCGCTTTATAACCTAAACCACCAGGTAAATTATTAGGCTACCAATTTATTTTGAAATAGCATTATTGTTTTGTGCATCATAAACTTGCATTTTTCTATATCCACATTTATGATGACGTTATCATGCGAATATTTAGACTTTTAAATGCTCCAAATTTAAATGTTCAATGTTTTGTTTTTCAAGCCTTAATTATGTGTCGCGCTCAACGGGTCGAGACATATGCTTTCCAATGTTTAACTCACATTGACTAATTTGAGTGCTGTCTGAATTTTTTTTATTCTTTAACACATTCAGATTATTGCCTGATCCTTGTTAAACAATCTCAAGTTAGTTATCTTTGTCGTTGTCATTTCTTAATCATTATAGGCTACACAATACACTGCTCAAAACAGTTAAGGGAACACTTTACAGTATAACACCAAGTCAATTAAACTAAACCGGTCATGCTGGATAATGTTGCAGGCAGCATAACATTCGCCACGGTGTCTCCAGACTCTTTCACGTCTGTCACATGTGCTTAGTGTGAACCTGCTCTCATCTGTGAAGAGAACGGGGCACCAATGGCGAACCTGCCAATTCTGGTGTTCTCTGGCAAATGCCAATCGAGCTGCACGGTGCTGGGCTGTGAGCACAGGTTCCACTACAGGACGTTGGGCCCTCATGCCACCCTTATGGAATCTGTTTCTGACAGTTTGGTCAAACATGCACACGAGTAGCCCGCTGGAGGTCATTTTGTAGGGCTCTGGCAGTGCTCCTCCTGTTACTCCTCGCACAAAGGAGCAGATACTGGTCCTGCCGCTGGGTTGTTGCCCTTCTACGGCCCTGTCCAGCTCTCCTAGTGTAATGGCCCGTCTCCTGGTATCTCTTCGACGCTCTTGAGACTGTGCTGGGAGACAGCAAACCTTCTTGCGTTGGACTACCTGTGCAACCTGAATGGGCTGCAGGTACCGCCTCATGCTACAACAGTTTGTTGTTTCCACTCATAGTTTGGTTGCAGGAGCAATGAATGTCTGCATTTTAGTACAAATAGAAAGAAGGTATTAAAAGACACAGAATCGATAATATGATGGCTGTCATTGTTGCAAGACACGTACGCGTGTGTTTCGAATATCCATGGCTGAACGTTCTGAATGATTGCGTAACAATGGGGGCTAATTAACTCAAAATACACAAGAAGAAAATTTGTGGATAGCCTAGGCTATGCTACATCATGAACAGTAAGAATATTGTTTTTAAATTGAGAAGCAAATCATGTTACAGAATACAAGAGTAACTAGTATTTGAATCTAACAAGCAATACCTCTATTAGCTATAACAAACAGTGAATAGGCGCTGGGCTACCTTGCGTTTAAAAGCTTTTCTTTCCTCATTCTGGTTAGCTATGACAAAAATAATGTCATTTCAATCTATTTGTGCATTTGATATATTTTACTGAAGAAATTTAGGCTTTTACTCTTTTCCATAATTTACTGTAGCCTACATATTTCATCTCTGAGACAAAACGTCCAATAAAACAGTTGCCAAGATCCCATTTTCTGTGCAAAAACGAGCTCTGAGACAACAATAGACTACAAGCACACTTACAGGTGATACAGATCGTATCTCATCCCCCATCTCTTCCTTGCGTGCTCTGTTGGATGGAGCTAAGGAGCAATGAAAGGATGCAAGGACCCGAGATATCTAGAGGGGTGGGAATCTAGGTCATGAGATTTTTGACAAGTTTGTCAATTTAGCTCAGGTTTTACCAAGTTTATAGCCTGGCTACATTCTAGCTGGTTAAAAAACAAAAACAATTAATAAGAAATATTACAAACTAAACCACCCGTGACCTGCATCAAACTATAACTTCACTCTGCAATATGATTCACCCTGCAATATGATTTGCCCGTGGGTGTCTATATGCCCCTGAGCACCCACAAGATCGGCGCCTATGCAGTGAATAACAAGCAAATCAAAACTTAATATGTTGTATTATATAAAAATAAAACCCATGATCAAATGGAAATGTGATTTTATGTGACACTTACGGCGCGAGTAGGCTTAGTGCTAGTAAACATAGTTATAATCATTTCAGTCCTGAAAAACATATGTAACTCCCAGCAGAAACTAAGAGACATCCAGTGAAACAGTTCCAAACACGCAAAATCTCTCATTTAAATATGGCTAGTTGTGGCTGGAGTAATTTACATAATGACTGAGTTTATCATCCGCAAAGTGTGTAATGATAGTGCATGCAAATAATTTGGCTGCGCCCGCAAAATAACACACCTTATTTGGGATCTTAGTAAATCAACCCCATGGTTGGCGAAATGGCTGTAAGTCATCAAGAGTCTGAGGTATCAAATGAGCCTCAAACCATATAAGAAGGGTAATCCCAAACCAAAGGGCCAAACCCGGCTTTTGTTTGGTTGGGCTGGGAGCGGCCATAGCGCCATTCAGGGTGGGAAATTAGCGCCCGCCACCCACCAAATGCGGGTAGATTTCAGAATTGTCGGGTAAATGTATCAAACCTACCTGCCACAGTGGCGTGTAGCAAAGTGGATACAAGCAGAAATAATTTTTAAAAACTTCAGGTTTCTTTCTCTGATTTCCTAAATGTGAGACAGAAAAAAAAAAACGCTTAATTGTTAGAATATCCCGAGGCGAGCCCGCCCTACACAGTGTTCACAACTCATCCCTTTTTAAGTACCATAAATCCTCAACGCAATCCCTGCCCCCAGAGCAATGCAGTGCCATAACAGAAACAATGAGAGAAAATAGGCTACCGTCTGAACTAATAAGTTAGATGGAGTTCAAGGAAAAGTCTATGATATGCTCCTCCCCGCATTTCAGCAGTGGGTGAACCCAGTAGCCAATATATCTTGCAGAGTTTCTTCTAGAGAACATTAGTAGCAGAACTTGGCGAGTCTTGGCTCTCAAGTTAAATGAAAGAAATAGCCTAGGTTACTTCCCAAAATAAAATACGGTATTATGTCATACCCTCGATATAAAGATTAATTTTGGACGGAGAATATGCGAATCATTTGTCTAATAAAATTTGTATCATTTTTATAAAAAGTATAACACCAGAATGAAAACAGGTGTCATTTAATATTGTCTGTTAACGTCATTTTATTAGTTTGCTGGAAAATAAGATTGTTTACAAGTTGTTATCAAAGAAACAAGCAGTGAAATGTATTTATTTTATACTTCCACCAATTCCGATTGCCTGTTTAGCAACGCAGAGTCCAGTACAACTGATATGCGGTATTTACCATAAAGCAATTTTAACAAGCGTCGCATAGCATCACACAGGTTATGGCTAAAATATAAATTAAAATGATGAGCCAGTTACAGTAACGTAGTTTCACATGTAAATAGAAAATAGCACAAAGAGACTGAAATGATGAAGGAATATAGCTCATCTTTATTATACTTGTTTCCATATAAGATTAGATAATGATTTGGTATTATTGGACATAAATAGAGTTGTCCTCCTATAAGATGAGGGGGGTGGAGGTGGGTTTAAAATATAGTAAAATTATCTTATCCACTAATATACTGATTAGCCTATACTTTAGCTTTATATGAAAATCTCATCTCGGGCTTTGAAAAAAATTAAATAAAATCTTCAAAATGTTAATAAATTAAACATTTTATTTTAGAAAATGCCCTGTGTGAGGTTGTGTAGAAATGCAGGAAATTTGTTTTAAAAGGCTCAGATTTTTCTGGGGGTGGACTCCCAGACCGCCCACTACTTCATCCCCCACTTGTGCCCCACCAACATCTCTTCATGCCCCCCCAATCAAAGCAGTCTAGAAACGGCCCTGCATCTGTTCGTTCAGAAAAACATATGATATTAGATTAGCTATATGAAATGTATGTAATAAATGTATACACAATGTTTGACCTGTAATACATGATATAATAAATACAATTTTATTAGAGCTAATAAACATGAGTGCATTCTGAAACGTTATTCTAGCGCAGGAAAAAAAAAGTTTTTGGGGAGGCTGGTCAAATTTGGTATCTACCAGCCACTGTGGCTGGTAGGTCAGAAAGTTAATTTCCCCACCCTGGTGCTGTTGCTCACTAGCGCCACTCCTGTATAGGTCTTTCACCATGTAAGTGAATGGCAGCAATGTTGTCAAAATACTAAGTCAATAAATGTTTTCCACAAGAAAATGTCGACGCAATAGGTGCTTTTCTTTCATCTCATGCCTCTCCATGTGCCGATTTAAAAAATGATTGTGTCGTTTAGACAGGGTATTAACATTTGTTCAGGACCCATCAGAGGGACAGGTTGAGTCACTGCCATAGATTCTATAGAGTTCTCACTGCACTCACTCAGAGGGGCAGGACCAGAAGGTAGAGACAACAATCATTGGTCTAAAACGCGTTAAGCCTGATGTCTTGGGACCTATTTTTATACAGTCTATGCTTGGGACAGGGCGACACGCTGTATTTTTGAGTGGAAGTCGAGAACATCCCTTAGTAGCCTACTGTGAACAAGCTGTTGTTTTGTGTATGCAGTTTGTAACATAATAAATTGACTACCTTGTCGCTCATCTTCAACATGTTTGTCATCACATATTAATTTTGGAGCGAGCCATGATGTGTCTACTATGAAAAAAAATACTGTTTTGTGAGATGACAGCAGGGGATGTTGCAGCTACACTTACAGGCCCAGCGTCTCGGAGCAAGCAGCCAAACTGTGGGTTGAGTATCTGAAATCGATTGCTCCATACCTGTATAACCTTATTAATTTTGATATTAATTTAGCTATTCCGCCCCCTCCCGTATGCAATCGCCGTACTCCCCCTGCCATGAACGTCACCATTGCTTAGCAATGCTGGGTTAGCTAGCTCGCAAGCTAACGATATCTCACGGCAAGTCGTTTTAACATTTAGCTAGCACGCTAACGATAGCTACCGTGATTGCCTAGCTAACGTTACTAGCCAGCTGTAACTGGTGGGTATTAATTTTTTTTAATACGAGGACAGGTTCGGGCGGGTATTATGAACAATAGCCTAATGTTATTAGACTAAGTTATTTGGTTGTTTAGGCCTATATACGGTCTATGGAACGAGCTAAACCTAACCGGACATTTCTACGCCTGGATAATTTTTTTTCGGTCCCAAAAATTAAGAAAATGTGCGGGGAATAGAGCCAAAGTGTTTGCGGTATGTTTGTACTGACTCAATGCGGGTATGTTTAAAATAAAACCAATAATTTATCGGAAAAGAATACGGAGTCTGCGTTTGTAAATGTTTGTGATTAGGTTACAGGATGCAGATGAAAGTTAATGCCAGCTACGATGTAATGTAGACTACTATGCTTTAGCTACCGTGTGAACCCACTAACCTACAATGCCGACTTTATCTCAAACAGTTTTTAGCACAGAGTTTCATCCTGCTCTGTCACAGTCAGGTTAATTAGCGGTTAGCCAAAAAGACAGTGGTGGTTTGCTCATTTAAGACTATGGGGACAGCTTGCTACTAGTGGTGCTAGGGACATTTTAAAATCGAGGATGAAAATTAAATGTTACATTATAAAACATTAGCAATTTAAGGAAGTTTACCGCGAGTTTGTTTTGCAAAATGGTGGTTTTGGTCAGGTCATGGGCTTCTCCACCCCGAACTATCAATCATACTGTGCCTGGACAATGAAGACCAGATCCGGTTGCCCCTGCTCCCGACAATGTCACTTCGGCTCCACAGAGCAAACGCAGTTTGTACAAACGTGCGGTGAAAAAGTCTTCCAGAGACTCAAAACGATTTCTACAAGGCCGTGAAAAGGAAATGGGTGACGTCGCAGTGACTTTGTCAATACTTTTATACAGTCTATGCCCCAAAAGCACTACAGGGCGGCTATATAAAAGAGGACTTCGCTCTGCTGCCAGATATGCAGTAGATATGGATGAATCGCTTTCAGGGTTGTTTCTCCTGACTTACTTACTGAGCTCCCATCTGCCTTCACTTCACAATCTGTCTTCATAGTTTAAGGATTGAAAAGAACCTTGCAGAATCTGATTCAGGATATTTACAGTCACAGATTCCATTTTCTTTCAAATGCAGCCAAATGAAATGGCAAAAGCTAACGTTACAAAAAAGTGAGCTAGTTTAGGCAAATGTTAGGTAATGTGAGTTAAATCAGTAATGTTAGTAATTAGATAGCTATTAACACTAACACCGAACAAATTATAACTATTTACAATATATACAAATCACCAACGACAACGCCACAACCATAAAAATGTATCTCGCTCACTCTCTCATACAGTGACATACTAACATTCTACTCAAAAATGTCTACTCAATACTTTAGTGAGGCAGTGCTTCACGGGTGGGCTCAAAAACGCATCGTAATCCACAACTATCCAATTTTGTTTTACAAAGTCAGCCATTGATTTCAATGGTCTAGTGAAGCAGACAAAAAGTTTGCCTCATTGAAGTTAATTTTAAAAGTCTAAGGGTCTAAGGGTGGTGCTGCTTCATGACACAAAGAATATTATTGAATTTAGTAGGCACTTTTTTAAGATTCACAAGGGAAATAGTCATTGTGGTGATGATTCAATATTAAAGAAAAGTTCTTTTTTTTTTTTTTTTTTTGGTGAAGCACTACTTTACCTGTTGTCTTAGAGAAACCTCATCTCCTTGCTCGCTATGGTTGCCTTACACAGACTCTTTTGGCATACGAACGCGAGCATAAAGGAGAATTAAACTGAAGTGGCTAGCTATACCGGCTAAATGTTGCTGATATTGCTGATTATATCAAAATATTTCAGTAACATATAGCCAAGTACTTCCACAGTACAATGCTAGCTAACAGCCTAATGTAATTCCTCTCAGGGTTATTTACGAATATCATCGGAATTTCCCCAGATAATTATGCAGCCAATGCCTCTATTACTGTTGCAGATATAGAACTTCCGGTTTAGCATACCCTCAAGCCTACCCCTGGTTTTCAACATTTTTCAACATGGCTGCGAGATGAATAAGGGTGAAAATGGTGTGAAATGCGTATGCGTTTGTATATGTGGATGTTGGTATACATGCAGTGCGAATCCTAGTATAGAGGGTCGAGTGACAGCAGTACATGGCAGAGGATTCTGTGGCTGCATCCCAATATTCTTCACTCCCCACCTCCTTTCCCCCACTACCACTCCTCTCCTACCCGGAAGTATGTGGAGGAAGGGAGGGGAGGAGGGGAGTGGATGATTGGTTGAATAAATTAATTAATGCATATTAACATAGCCTACTGAAATAGTGGTAGCTTTTATGCTAGAATAACGTTTCAGAAACCTTACAGAAAATGCATACTCATGTTTAGTAGCCTAGCTCTAATAAAATAGTAGGCTATTTATTAGGCTACATAATGTAGGCTATTACGGGTCAAACAGTCAAACATTGTGTATAAATTTATTACATACATTTCATATTATAGATAGGCTAATAAATAATTTATATCTATCTAATACTATAGCCTATGTTAGTGTTTGCTGTTTTTCTGAACACAAATAACATTAGAGTGAGCTGTCCGGAGCTGTCACTTTTACTCAGAGCGTAGGCCATTAGTCAGTTTGTTTTGTTTTACTGTGCGATGCTGGTGGTCATGCTAGAATTGCTTTGGTTATGGTAAATCGAACGCAAATTTCTGCCGGCAATTTGCTTTGCTATCGAGCCGAGTCAATATTTTAGAAACATTTAATAACATTGAGCTTTCTCGCGACGGTATTATGATAATATAGAGCTAGTCAGAGATGCAGTCACTTCACCAACTAAAAAAAAAGGTAAAATGCAGCAATGCAGCGCAGACGAACTGGGAATATCTCAGTCATCTGTCATTATTACACCAAACAATAAATTCCCTCTGCAGACCCCGAACCATCCGACAATTCATACGGTTTCCTGTTGATGTTCGCCAACTCCAAAAACAATAGTCGACTTCATCCTTATTCTATAGCCTAAGTAAGCATGTTTATGAAACACAACGTCATCCATAGCGAGGTCAACCCCGCCCTTGCTCTTAGCTTAAGAGTTCTCCCCATTCCTTCGTAAAAGTTGGTCTCAGCAGCTTAAACATTCTTAAATATTAACTTTTTGTGCCACATAGGAGAACTCGTAATGGTAAGATAAAATGTGTTGTGAATAATACGGCCCCTGAAGTTTTAACCAAAGTTTTATTTATTTTTTTTGTATCCACATTGCTACACGCCACTGTGGCAGGTAGGTTTGATACATTTAACCGACAATTCTGAAATCTACCCGCATTTGGTGGGTGGCGGGTGCTAATTTCCCACCCTGATAGCTACGCATCATCACTGTTGCAACCTTTCAATCTCTGTAGGCGTGAGCACACTGATGTCACCCAAAAATGTTTTTAAAAATTCTGCAGTAAGATACATCGATGTTAGGCTGGACAACATATATCTCCTAAAGTGTCTAAACGGAAGTACAGGAAGTACAGGGCTACAGAAAGTTCCGGTAAAGCAGCGCAGATCTGTTTACATTCCCCAGCGAAACAAAGAACGAAGCAGATGCTATTAAATCTCGAACGAAGAAGAAGCGAACGCTGAACGTTTGTTCAAGAAAATTGGAGTTATCAGCGGACTAGTACTAGTACTAGTAAAACGTTCCATTTTTCGGGTATTCGTGAGATAGATATTAGGCTGGACGAGACGGTGATAACGAGGTTGTTTCTGGGGGGGATACATTTTCATGAACACCGTGTCGTGATTGGTCGAAATACCTTCCGTTCGGAGACAGCTTCCAGGGTACATAAACCGGAAATCCTACCCTATAGACAAATTTATTTTCTTCTCTTCTCATAACGTGCTGTTAAAGCACCTTCAGCTGGTTTGCATGTGAAAAATGAAGCTTACTGTCATTATTATGCTGTTTTGAATATTTTCTTGTTTTTTTAAAACTCATAGAAGACTTCATCAGTATTTGACTATGACATATTGATGTGGGTTGTAGCTTTTTTGTGATTCCCAGCTCAGTTTGTTTATCAAAATAACTGTGGCTTTGTCTTTACTAGATGGTTCTGACTCCAGGGACAAACCCAAACTCTTCCGGCTACAGCACAGCATCACTCCAGTGGGCTCGGAAAAGGTGTGCGACCACTCCATCCAGGTGAGGAGGGCACAGCAATTTTACAAATTAACTAATGAAATCTGGCCATTTGCCTTCCTCACAGCCTTTCTGGGTTATTATACTGCCAAGAGGAGAAATATAAAATTTGAATTTTTAGAATGTCCGTAGCTTTTGGTGAAAACACACTGCTAAACAGAGGGTTCAATTTAGGGAACAATAAAAACTTCCAATGAGCAGAGACTGGGCAACAGTTCCAGAAGAACTGCTTTGAATGGCCTTTAGGCAGAAAACTTCAAATGTTCTTAACCCACTGTGACAAATCCTTATTTCAACTGTTGATTTTTTTTTTTACCTGACAACTTAATCTGCAGCTATGTTCCAAGCTGTAATATGAAACAGAAAAAAAAATTGTGCCAAAACCAGGCCTAAACCCCAAAAAAGCAAACGAAGTAAAAACACTCAGTGGCGAGGAAAACTCCCCGATGGGAAAAAATCTCGGGAGGAACCTGGCTAGCGAGGGGGAGCCCATCTTCCGCTGGCCAGCCCAGTTTAACTAAAGGTGGAATGGGATGGTAACAAAATGTATTGAGGGATCCATTACAGCAATTAATCAAATGGGTTGAGCAGGTTAAAGTCTTGAAATATTAAACTAGCTGGTAAGTAGAAAGCCCAATGAAAAGATGTATAATATGGAATTCAGAGGTGCGAGGTGAAACATCTGGGATTCCAGGTAGCATCAATACATGGGCTTCAACCAGGGGAGGGACAGGGCTGGAACGGTGTGCAAACTCATGGCGAGGGGCAGGGCTGGAGCAGACTGCACACTCAGGGCAAGGGAACGGCAGAAGCCCAGGAAAAGAAACAGGAGGTTAGGCACTTATACAAATAGGAGAGTAACAATTTGAAATGTGGAGACCAGAGTGTAATATGGACCAGAGTGTAAAGCCCCAGGGCATTATGCTATAGCAGCATATCTAAAATATGTGAAGAGGGGGTGCACACAACCATACCATACTGGATTGACAATACAGTAACTTGACAGTTCACATGCAGTAGTAGGGCAACAGCACTTAAAGCCAACGCATTTACAGCTTTATATGTTTTGGAAAACCAGAGGACTGGTAATAGAGGGGCGATATGTTCCGGCTTGTTGGCTCCACCCCCTGGTTGACTGGGGCCACTGTAGGTTGCCTATGCTAGGACACCACACCTGAGGCAAATTAACTAATGAAATCTGGCCATATAAGCTTCACCTGGGCTGACTGCAGTTGCGAAGTAGCAGTCTGGGAAAAGCGTGGAGGGAGCCAAAAGGAGATCATGTGAGTTAAACCAAAGATTTTTTTTTGTGTATGACTGTTGACTGTGAACCTGATTGGGACTGGATTTGTGCTTTATATTTTGCCAATGATTTGGATCACGATTTGGCATTGTTTGTTTGAACTGGTAATCAGCTTAGCTACCCAGTTATAGAGAGGGCCGACCGAGAAAGTGCAGGTAGGCTTTACATGTAGTCAGTGGCGTTTCTGGAGGGGCAGTTTTGTATGACACCATCAAAAAAATAAAGATAGCCAATTAGTCTACGGTAGGCCTACGCTATGGGCTACGCAGTAGGCCTAAGTGCCAGGGAGCAGAAAGTAAAATGTATCGCTTCAGCACAACACAGAACCCTTGAGGTTACCTATACTGCAACAAAGTAATAGGATGAGACAGGAAGAGTGGCACTGGGTCAGGAAGGGACGACAGCCGCCAGGCTCACTAGAATACTTCTCAGGAGGAGGCAGACGAGGCTCGCGTCCCGGAACCGGAGGAAGCACTGGAGGTGCAGGAGCTGGTGGCTGCTGGGAAGCGTAGCCAGACGGAGGTGCCCGGAGCGATGATGTCAGCTCCGTCACGCAGCGAGTCAAGGCCTGCAGGTGTTGTGCGACCGACTCCAGCTGATTCTGGTGGCGGCCCAGCATGGCTCCTTGCTGCTCGAGTGCGAAGTCCACTCGGGCGGCGTCTGCTGGGTTAATTTCTGGTCAGAACGTACTGAAACGTCTGGACTCAGACAACCCAACCGCAGACAGGATAAGGCAAAACGTAGTTTATTTCCAGTCCAGATCAAAAAACCAGGTAATCAGAAGTAGAGACAGTCAAAAAGCAGGAGAATAGTCAGGAATCCAAAAAATCGAAACCGGGAAATCACAGACAATGGTACAAAAATGGCAGGCAAGTCAAAAAGTCAAAACCACAAAACAACAAAGGCAGGCAAACAAACAGAATCAAAAGGCAAATTAGGAGTCAGAAAACAGAAGGGTGTCTCGGGTGTACGATTCATTGTTCTTCAAATAGGCTTCCTTAAAAAGACAAACAGACAGCTTTAATTTGAAGGAGTAGCTACACTGATTGTAAGGAACAAAACATTTGTCAAATTAGGCCTCAAATTATTTTCAATACAGCTGTATTTGGCTGTTGCTGTGTCTTTTTATGAACGAAAATGTCCAAAAATGAAAAACAAAACAAAAAGGCATAGTCATGGACAGCAATATACATTTTATTATCGCCTACTCATACCCCTGCTTTATTAGGCTACATTCTTCTCAGTCCGTTTTGTCCACAGTTATCATAGGCTAGGCTATGTGTAGCCTACGGTTTTTATTTAAAATTTTTAAAGGGTTTCCGCGTTGTTATGGGTGAAAGCTCCGCGTTATGATGCAGCTTTGGCAAAAACTGGTATGCAGTAACAGCATAGCCTTTTTCTTTTATTTTTTTCAAAGAGGGCATTTCTCGATATAATTGCTGACTTGTGGCGAGTGGTGATAGATTTACTTTAACATATATCCGAGAATGTAAACAAGTCGTCCATTTTCACTGTAAGAACAAAATTTATGACAACGTCACCTCTATTTCGCTAGCTTAGCATACTTTTTGTATTACAGTTACAACCTGCATGAGAAGAGTAACCTACCCATTGAAAGCTGATTGCTTTTTCATTGTCTCACCGTTTGTTTGGAATCTACACGCATACAACGATGACAAATTATCGTTCTTTGGATGCCCACAACTTTTTTGTTTGTGGATGATGACATTTTGCACTTGCAAATATAATACTGTAACGTTATAGCACTCCGATTTATCCACTCTCAATAAATCACTGGCTTTACTATCACAGGCTCAGGAAATACAATCAACGTTCTGACAAGGTAGAAGCGGAATTGTGGGTCTTATATACACATAGGAAAGGGAGGGGTAACAAACAACGTGAGGTTAACACATTAGGGAAACAATAATTCAATCACGAGAACATAACGAAAACATGGAAGGGATTCGGAAACATACATGACAAACAATGGGCTCGAGTAGGAGCAGAGTGTGCGCGGTAATTAGGGGAGGTGAGATCTAAGTACAAATAGCTGGAGCAAATTAAACTGGTAGCTCAGGAGCAGTTAGAAATGCAGGTTGAAAAGATAAATCGGGGAAGCTGGTTAAATGTTAGTATCTAACTATAAGACAGACAATTAGTTTGTGAGTATACATTTATGTTAATTGGTTTAGTAAAGTGAACGTAACTAATAAAGCACCAGAGTGATTGTTAGCGCAAGTTAGTAATATATACAATTATACACAGGAACGAAAGCAGGAAGTAGCAGAAAACGAGACTTCGGAAATACAGCGTTAACCCACGAAAACTCCCGATGTCACCCGAATAGTGCATGCACAAGACTGGGTAAACAAACACACAGATGAGACTCGGACAACCCACGAACAGAGGGGAATGTACAGATGAATGAAAAATAACCAAACCCAAAACCCAACCAAACACAAACATAGAGAGAATCAAAGAGACTGGTCATAGGAGACAGTGAGTTAAATAGAGTAAAATGACCCAACAGGTGCGTCTCATAACCAATTGGTCTTCCAACTCCACCCAGCAGCCTACTAACTGCCAGCGGAGCAAGAGAGCTGTAACAGTCCCAAATTGGGAGAAAAAGGGAAAAATCTGAAACAAAATGAAAAAATATACACTACCATTCAAAAGTTTGGAATCACAAATCAAAGTTTTTGAAAGAAATTGATAGTTTTATTCACGAAGGTAGTGTTAAATTGATCAGAAAATACAGTCAACACATTGATAATTATACAAACTACCATTTACATTTCATTCTATTTTGACAATTGTAGCCATTTTTACACATAGTCCCCCCCATTTTAGGGCACCAAAAGTAATGAACATACAGTCAAGCCGGAAAGTCTGCACACCCCTTTCACCTTCTCCACGTTTTATTACATTACAGACATATTCTACAATAGATTGAGTACATTTTTTGTCTCAAAATTCTACACAAAATAGCCCATAATGACAAAGTGAAAACAGGTTTTTAGACATTTGTGCTAATTTATTAAAAATCAAAATGTTAAATATCATATGTACACAAGTGTGCACACCCTTTGATATGACACCCAAAAGTGAGCTGAGGTGCATTTTGTTTCCACTGATACTGCTTGAGATGTTTCTACAACTTGGAGTCCACCTGTGATAAATTCAATTGATTGGACATGATTGGGGATTGCCAACACCTGCCTATATAAGGTCCCACAGTTGACAGTGCATGTCAGAGCAAACTCCAAGCCATGGGGTCAAAGGAATTATATGCAGAGCTCCGAAACAGGATTGTGTCAAGGCATAGATCTGGAGAAGGGTACGGAAAAATCTCTGCAGCTTTACAGGTCCCAAAGAGCACAGTGGCCACCAAGTTTGGAACCACCAAGAATCTTCCTAGACCTGGCCGCCCGGCCAAACTGAGCAATCGGGGAAGACGGGCCTTGGCAAGGGAGGTGAGCAGGAATCCGAGGGTCACTCTGACAGAGCTCCAGCGTATCTTTGTGGAGATGGGAGAACCTTTCAGAAGATCAACCATCCAGGCAGCACTCCACCAATCAGGCCTTTATGGTAGAGTGACCAGATGGAAGCCCCTCCTTCGTAAAAGGCACATCACAGCCCGCTTGGAGTTTTCCAAAAGGCACCTAGAGGACTCTCAAACCATGAGAATCAAGATTATCTGGTCTGATAAAACCAAAATTGAACTTTTTGGCCTGAATACCAAGCGTCATGTCTGGAGGAAACCAGGCACCGCTCATCACCTGGCTAATACCATCCCTACAGTGAAGCATGTCGGTGGCAGCATCATGATGTGAGGATGTTTGAAGATCCAAGGAGATCCTTGAAGAAAACCTGCTCCAGAGCGCTCTGGACCTCAGACTGGGGCGAAGGTTTACCTTCCAACATGACAACGACCCGAAGCACGCAGCCAAGAGAACAAAGGAGTGGCTTCGGAGAAAGTCTGTGCATGTCCTTGAGTGGCCCAGCCAGAGCCCAGACCTGAATCCAATTGAACATCTGTGCAAAGAGCTGAAAATGGCTGTGTACCGACGCTCCCCATCCAACCTGACGGAGCTTGCAAGGATATGCCAAGAGGAATGGGCAAAAATGTCCAGAAACAAGTGTGCCAAGCTTGTAGCTTCTTTCCCAAGACGCCTTGAAGCTGTAATCACTGCCAAAGGTGCAGCAACCAAGTATTAGGCTAAGGGTGTGTACAGATATGTAACCCCTAAATAACCTATTTTTGTCAGTAAAATAAAATTTCATATTTTCTAAAAACCTGTTTTCACTTCATCATTATTGGCTATTGTGTGTAGATGTTTGAGGCAAAAAATTAACTCAATCTATTGTAGTATAAGTCTGTAACGTAATAAAACGTGAAGAAGGTGAAAGGGGTGTGCAGACTTTCCGGCTTGACTGTACATTTAAATATACAAATATACAATGTACAGGTCCTCTTACAAGCAATACTATAACCTCTCTGCATTTGAATGGATCTCTATGGGAATTGGCGGGTGGGACTAGATTTAGCTGTACATTACACAGGAATAGTATGGAACACATGGTTGGCTAAATGGCTGTAAGTCTTCAAGGGTCCAAGGTATCAAACAAGCCTCAAATCACTCTGCTGCCAGATATGCAGTAGATGTGGATGGATCACTTTAAGGGTGGTTTCTCCTGACACATTTTCCTTTTGAACTCTATATTAATCTTTCATTTTTTCCAAGATTTTTTTGCATTTGTGGCAGAACACCCCCTAACTAGGTGAGAATTGACCACATTTTGCATCTGTGCGAAGTGGTTAATCTGCCAGTAGTCCTCCAAGATTCAAAGATTCAGTTCCAAATTTGTTTGGGGGCAGACAAAAGAGAAAGTCGGTCGCCATTTTTTACTCCAAGCATTCATATGCAAGGTATTGTGGCACAGCTACCTGGCAAGAAGTAATTGCCTGTTGATGAGGGCTATCAAAATGTATCGACACTCCTTGAAGTATTATTGTTATATTTCAATAGTGAGAGCAGTTATCAACGTTTTGAGGTTACATGATAATGGGGGAGTCATGCCAAAATAATTAGGGAAGTGGAAGAATGAAAAAGGATCAGGGTTTAAAGCTAAATCAGAAGTGAACCCTTATGGAGGTATTTTTCATGAATTTATGGTTTAAACATTTTTATGATCAAATTATTATGCACACGTGTGTATTATATACAGTAGATGATAATAATAAAGTATTAAGAATGATAATAATAACTTGTCATTATGTATATCTTTGTGAACAGAGATATTGCCTTGTCTTGCCTTGTTTTCAAGCAAAATAACCCATTTGTCTTGACAACTGATATTGGTAACAAACATTTTGTGCTCTTTTAAATCCAAATTTAGTGTGTCACAGTCATATTGTGCTCAATGTCTATCTCTGTGTTTGTCTGTTTTTCTCTACCAGCTTTTTGAACGTGGTATTCTGTCACACCACTGCGACTTGACACTTGAGGACGGGCTGGTGACAGTGACGCCACGGTGCCTTGAAGCCGAGACCTTAGTGGATGGCCGACGCATCTCAGAGACCACGGTGCTACGCAGTGGCGCTACACTTCAGTTCGCCAATTCTCATGCATTTCAGTTTGTGGACCCTTCCTATGACCAAGGCCAGGTCAGGAGGGCTGGGGACATTGTACCTGGAATGAGGAGCAGCCATAAGTCAGGGTAAGTGTGGAGGTGGGAATGCAATTTTAGCACGGACAATGGCTGTATTTCAGATGTCTGCCCACAAAATGAAGTTAAGAGAACTGAACTGAAGAGGGTAACTGAGGAAGCATAAAACATTCCAAAAGGTGAAACACACTTCCTTTTTCACAGGGAATGTAGTGCAAAGACATTGCTTTAGCAGCCAGTGTTTACCCTACAATTTGGCAACTTAACTCCAGGCCTGGTGGGTTGCAGGTTCTCTGTACCCTACAATTTTGAAATTTGGAGGTTGCATTGGTTGAATCAAGTCAATTTCCAGTTCAATCAGGTGATTTAAGGAAACTCAAAACACAGAGAATGGAAATTAAGAAAATATTTAGTTTGGTTTCTGTTTCAAAATTGCATTTTTTTTTTGTTATTTGAATTTAAAAACTGAGGGCGGATTCATTGATGGCCAACTTAAATCATGCACTTAAGTGCCTCTCCTGCCAGATTTGCCACGGGGTGATCTACGCCATATACTAACTTATGCTCCGTGGGTGCTTTTATCAAAATGTGGGTGGCACAGGGCATGATATTCTAATGACCTGTTTCTTCTACCTGCCCCTGTCATGGTTCGTGGGTTGTTTTTTTTTCTTTCCGTTGCGGTTCTCGTCCTGGTTTCCCGATTGAGAATCTATCAGATTTTTCCCACATTCCGTTCCGGGGTTTGCTTTCCCTCATCATTGTTTTCACCTATGCCTCTACCTGCGGGGTATTTAAGTTCCTCACTTCCGCTTCCCCGGTGCTTCTTTGTCATTCGACGGTGCATTGAGCCAGGTATAGCCAGGTACTAGCTACCTTGTGATAATAAATGATGTTTATGTTCACGAGGGACTTGCTATTAGCTTTTATTTCAGGTATAGGTATTATTCCTACTGTTAGCATTCTGTGCTATTTATTTTATTCTTTGCTGTTCTCTCTGAGACAGTTTTTCTTTGTTTGTTTAATTTTGGTTTTACATCTTTTCGGCCGCCCAAACTCATGTGCCGAAGGTGTTCTTTTCTTTGCTAAATTTCCCGTTTTGGCTCCAGTATTGAGCTCGGGAGATTTATTTTGTGTTTCATTCGTGTATTCGAGTTCGCCCTATTTTAGTGGGTTGATTTTCATTTGGCTGTTTAACCACAAGGAAGTAGTTTCCTGTCTTTTCTTTCTTTGCATTTATTATTTTGTTATTCTCTTTATTGGTCCTCACTGCGTGAGTGACTTGTTCTGATCCCCCTACCTTCGCGTTTGATTATCCGCCACTAAAATCCATTACAGCCCCCAAGGTTGCCAGCTTTCTACTAAAAAAATGTTTGTGGGGGTATGCATTTTCAATGTGTCACTGATAGTGCCTTTAATAACCACATTTGCCACATCCTGCCTTTGTGCATTGTAGTTGCTTTTGTGTGGTGGGGAAGGCAGTTTTACTTTACCCCCAAAATAGTATGTTAAGCTGTAGTTATGCTGTCCTGGTCTCACTGTTGTAGCTAAATTATAGTAAATCCTGAATTGGAGCAATGCTAACAATTAGCATCTTGCCATTGGATATAATTCCCCCCAGGCTAACTTGCTTTAAATAACCGCCTAAATCCATTCAAATAAGGTTTAATAACAGCTGTGCAAGTGTCGTTGTTGGAAACAAAAATGCACATATGATTACCAAGTGCACAATATTTTCGCTGAAATTAGATTTCAGATGTCGTTGTTTAGAATAAAGACATCCGGTAAGAGAGTCGGTAACTTTTTAGTATCACCAAGACTATGAGCAAGTTTTTCACATAAAATAATATTTTCTTCCCATTCGAAGGCCGTAATCTAAAAGCTATATACCTGACACATCTATTTGTGGCGCTAGACATACACCACCTTTTTTCCCAAGCAATGTGCAGAAATGTTTTTTGTGAAAACTCTGAATCCTTGTATCAGGCAGACAGGCCTTGTTTTCATCATATCTCCACCCCGCACGCGTATATACTGGAGAAATGTTGATATACAGCGGATAAGTCAAATGTGTGAATGAAAAGTATCTTAGGCTAAGCGGAATTTCAGGAGTAAGTGCCATTTGCACGTGATTATCTCAACTCTGAATCTGGCTTGTGAACTTTGTGTACACACACAATGGTGTAATGCAATATTGGATTACTGTCTCTCTGGGTGCTTTTTATGCCTGCGAGTTTGTTTGAAACTAAGGCATTCAATTCATTGCATTAAAAGCACATGCCTAAGCTAATAAAGGAAGCCTATCTAGAAAACTATCTTTATTGTTAATTGGCCATTATCTGTATTTTGACTTCATGTTTTTTTCCAGTGGAGGTTGCCAAGTGTATAAGTGGAAAGAAGACCTGCAGACACAATGTCCCTCCAAGATCAGGTTTTTTTTAAATGACAGACTAAGAGATTGGGTTTGGAGGCTTTGCAAGGGGATAACGTCTGATCAGCAGGGTGATCGACACACCGAGCTGTTCTTCCAGAATGCAACTGTGAGCTTACAGGTGCAGCTCAAAAAATTTTGAATATCACGAATATCGTGAAAAAGTTCAATATTTTTTGTCACTCATGTCAGAAAGTGAAACTCATATATTATATAGATTCATTACACATAGAGTGAAATATTTCAAGCCTTTATTTCTTGTAATTTTGATGATTATGGCTAATGAAAACCCAAATTCAGTGTCTCAGAAAATTAGAATATTACATAAGATCAATAAAAAAGGATATTTTAAACAGAAATGTCAGCCTTCTGAAAAGTATGTTCATTTCTATGCACTCAATACTTGGTTGGGGCTCCTTTTGCATGAATTACTGCATCAATGCGGCGTAGCATGGAGGCGATCAGCCTGTGGCACTGCTGAGGTGTAATGGAAGCCCAGGTTGCTTTGATAGCGGCCTTCAGGTCGTCTGCATTGTTGGGTCTGGTGTCTCATCTTCCTCTTGACAATACCCCGTAGATTCTCTATGGGGTTCAGGTCAGGCGAGTTTGCTGGCCAATCAAGCACAGTAATACCATGGTCATTGAACCAGCTTTTGGTACTTTTGGCAGTGTGCGCACGTGCCAAGTCCTGCTGGAAAATTAAATCAGCATCTCCATAAAGCTTGTCAGCAGAAGGAAGCATGAAGTGCTCTAAAATTTCTTGGTAGATGGCTGCGTTGACTGGACTTCAGAAAACACAGTGGACATGGCACCCCAAATCATCACTGACTGTGGAAACTTCACACTGGACTTCAAGCAACGTTTCTGTGATTCTGTGCCTCTCCACTCTTCCTCCAGACTCTGGGACCTTGATTTCCAAATGAAATGCAAACTTTACTTCCATCTGAAAAGAGGACTTTGGACCACTGAGCAACAGTCCAGTTATTTTTCTCCTTAGCCCCGGTAAGACGCTTCTGACATTGTCTCTGGTTCAGGAGTGGCTTGACACGAGGAATGCGACATTTGTAGCCCGTGTCCTGGATTCATCTGTGCGTGGTGGCTCTTGATGCACTGACTCCAGCCTCAGTCCACTCCTTGTGAAGCTCCCCCCAATTCTTGAATGGATTTTGCTTGACAATCCTCTCAAGGCTGCAGTTATCCCCCCACTTTTTCCTTCCACTCAACTTTCTATGAATATGCTTGGATACAGCACTTCTTTAGCAATGACCTTTTATGGCTTACCCTCCTTGTGGAGGGTGTCAATGACTGTCTTCTGGACATCTGTCAAGTCAGCAGCCTTCCCCATGATTGTGTAGCCTACTGAACCAGACTGAGAGACCATTTAAAGGCTCAGGAAACCTTTGCAGGTGTTTTGAGTTAATTAGCTGATTAGAGTGTGACACCATGAGTTTCCAATATTGAACTTTTTCACAATATTCTAATTTTCTGAGACACTGAATTTGGGTTTTCATTAGCTGTAAGCCATAATAATCAAAATTACAAGAAATAAAGGATTGAAATATTTCACTCTATGTGTAATGAATTTATATAATGTATGAGTTTCACTTTCTGAAATGAGTGACAAAAAATATTGAATTTTTTGAGCTGCACCTGTACTTACTTAAATACCGCTTTCACACACAAAACCCGGGAATGACACGGGATATTGAACACTGGTTCGACCTGCGTTTGACCCATTCACACCGCACGATGGTCCCGGGTAAGTCCAAGGTCGTTCCCATTCACACCAAAACCCGGGTCCGCAAGTTTACTTCCGTTTATACCATGGCTTGGATAAATACTCTATTCTTATTGGCTGTAGGGTGGGCATTAAGTTTGTGTATACCACCCAGCTGTGAAGTTGCACTGGAAACATTTTAATCACCGTTCTAAATTAATATGCTGTCTACGTTATCTACTGCCAGCGCCATAGTCGACCCTTTAATGAATGGTAACCAACAGCTGATTAATAAAGCCGGTAAATGACGCTAAATCCGCTGATTAAAAAGTTTGTATTCGCCAAATATCTTAGTTACAACAACTTTAATCTAGCAAAGCAGTTTTGTGGTTAGAGGTGCAGTATTTATTCAGTTTGGAAATATGAACGTAACATAGGCCTAGTAGGGCTTTACCTGATGTACCTAATGTAGCTAATGATAACGTGAGCAAGCTGGTTGCGAATGCAAGCAAGTTACTTCACAAAGCATGTTAATCTGTGTATTAAAAAATATGTTATTCAGCAAAATGTCTTAGATATGACAAGTTACATCTAACAATAACAAACTATCTATAGTAGGCAATTTTTTCAGATGTTCCCATCTCATGATGCAAATCTGAAATGCAATTTCCTTAGCCTAGGTTAGGCTAAAATAGGCTGTGTGACCAAACCATTTTTAAAAAGCAAGACAGAGAGAGTTGCGGTTTCATGCACTTTTCTTAAATAACGTAACTAATTACAAATCAGGTGACATGATAGAGCTGCCTTATGGAGATTCAAAGCTGGATGTCACTCAATTGGGATGATAGGAACACAGAGTGTTCTTCCAGAATGCAACTGTGAGCTTACTTACAAAAGACTTGTTTTGACATTACATTTTCTTGGTCAATTATTTGGAAGGGGAAAAACCCACATTGTTATTTATTCACAAATGTCCTTCCGCAAAAGGTCACATTTGGAAGAATTTCAGGTTTATGATCAGGGACAGTATCGCAAGAACCTCACGTAAGACAGTGAATAATTTACTCAAGTAATGGAGTAAATCACAGAATAACACGTGAGATGCATTCAGCAGTTTAGCACCCATAAGTTATTCTATTATGCCTATGCCCCTCTCCCAACAAAATAAGCATTTAACAAGGTATTTGAACCTGGTAAATATTTGTGTTTAATGTTTGGTTGCTCAGTCATATATGGTGAAGCAGGGAACACCTTTATTTGCATTTTTACTCCTCCAAGTGAAATTACTTGTAAATGTTTCAGAATGCTGTCAGAAACTAAAGGTGCATGACAGACTTGATTGGCTAATGAAATGCAGTGTGATGAGGAAAGACTGTCACTTGGTGGTATGGTTTAATGTGTCTTGAACTGCAGTAGTGACCTACTTTGATGAAAGCCAGTGCTATGACAGAGGCCGGAAATGCTCCAGAGTTTAACTACTTGTAATGTATGGGCCTGTCAATGAGTGATTTAAAGGCATATGGAACTTTGTTTGAACACAATGTTGTATAGCTACCAGGCACTGATATTAGTCATAATATTCAAGCTCACCTTCATGAGTTGCTCCAGTGGTCAGAAACTGACCAACGAAGAATTACGTTTTTTCTCTCTCCATTCACTTCCATTGCATGGCGAAAAAGGTCTGAAAAGCACACTTTTAGCACATAAACGAATGCAAACAATGCAGATTATGCCAATGTAGAAAATCACGACATCCGGAACCGGGCATTTGAAAAGATAAAAAGGTCCCTTAACAATATTTTACACATTTTTACAAACAAAGGTTTGGAAGAAGATCCAGTCGTTAGCTTATTAACTTCCTTGTTTCATTAATGCGCCGAAACGGTTCCACTCACTTCCTGAAGTGTGCGTCAGTAAACAAACCCACAGCAAGGAACAGCAAGGAAGCTAGCAACAGTTGCTAGTTCTCAGAAAATAGTTAAGCAACAACAGTGGAATATGGTCGAGTTCTTGTGTCCCATCCACTGAACTTAAAAGAATGGTCCCATCAAAATCAAATCAGTCAAAAATTGGTTCAAAAATTTTAAACGTTCGGTTCTGAATCGTGATTTTATATATTGGCATAATCTGCGTTGTTTAATTTGTTTATGTGCTAAAAGTGTGCTTATGAGACCTTTTTCGCCATTTAATGGAAGTGAATGGAGAAAGAAAAAAAGTTATTCTTCGTTGGTCAGTTTCTGACCACTGGAGCAACTCATGAAGGTGAGCTTGAATATTATGACTAATATCGTTGCCCGGCATGCACGTGCATACATAGACCTCAAAGGGGGCTTGAGCACCTACAGTTTGGCCTCCTATAGAGAAGTGCCCTTTTTCTTTCTTTTTTTATAAATAAATTCCTGTTTGCGCACAGCCTGCCCTGCTGAACAGATATATTTATTGAATCAAAATATCAGGTTAGGAGATTGGTGCTCCCAGGCGATGCCCTCCTGCCGCAGCGGCGTGCACTGTGTGGGCACCGAGCCTTTCTATGGTGAAAGAACGCACGTACGCAAAATTGAAAAAAATGCATGCATAGGCTCTCGACAGTCGTGACTCAGTCAGTGTGATGAGTTACTTTGAGGCGGACATCAGATATGTGGCCAAACAAAGTATAAATATACTCATCATTTTCGTTTTATATTGATATTAATGTGCTTTAGGAATTGCTTGACACTATTTGGCAAGTATAGGGTCTATCTATGCTTGAACTATTTAGCAGCTCAAAATGTGCCAACTAGCTATCGTTAGCGTTGATACCTTTTGCTAGTAATGTGGGAATCAGTGGAATATGGTCAAATTCTTGTGTCCCATCCACTGAATTTAAAAGAACGGTCCCATCGCACCACAGCAGTTTTAATGTTGTCTTATTGTCTCAATAGCTAGTTAGCTAATGTAATACGTAACATGTGAGGAGAATTTACTGAAATCACGACCGCCAAAATTACAATAATTGAGAAAACAGCAAATAAAATCTTAACTGAATTAATTTAATTTAATTTTTTGGGTGCAATATGGTCTTTCGGCTAGCGGATGGCAATATATCAGTACTAGGAGATGAGTAGAAGCATAGAACCATATAATGTATAGAAATGCGGCTCAGCTATTTGGTGGCAGAGTGCAACCTAAATCTTTGGGGCGACTCGGTAGAAAGACAGCGTGCGTAGCGAGTTGGATGGAACACGCTCCAATTTTGAATTAGGCTACCTTTGAAGCCCTAACTACTGAAAAGGTAAAAGCTTTAACCTGATCCACGTTGGCGCCCCATGCTATAGTGGTAGACGTATCGGTCTCAGGTACAGTATTCATGTTTGTCTTAAATTATAAACTAGGCTACAGCTTTAAGAAAACCCGCAGGATTGATACTGCAGTGCAATACAATAAGAGGGTGCTATTAATAGCCCAAAGCGCTTACGACCCTCGACACAGCCACAGACTGAAAAAATGCATAAAATGCACCGTTTACAAGAAAATCATTTTCAGATATAGCTAGAAACAATAATATTTTTTTAAAACGTTCAAATAAGCCTAAGCATTTGGCGTTTTCCATTGCTTACTGTAGGCTACTGGCTATCTGATGCACTTTCGGTTTAGAAGACACCTCATTTTGTTCTCCAAAATCTCTCGTAGCTATAAATATGTTAATGAAACCAAATAGGCTATCTTACCTGTAGGCAATGTGCAGCTACCACTGTGTTATGATTAACCCTGAAGAGTTTATCTTGTTACGTTTCACCAAAGTCCTGTACAGTCGACATTTCCACAGTGACCTATCGCATTTAGGGCTGAAATAACAACAGCAAATGTAGACTGTTAGGTTGTGTGCCAAATCGCATACTTCCATGCTCCGAGCAGGCATAGCGAGCATGCGCATCCACGTGGGTCCATAGCGAAGTATGATAGTGCGGAGCATGGAAGTATGCGATTTGGGACACAGCGTTATGTGTAAAAACACAAACGGTGCTTTTGTACGTTTTTTTTTTTTTTTTAAAACTTGTAACTACACTTATTTTTTATTTGTGTTTTAGAGTGTTGTTTATTTATTTTTCTATTTGTGCGCTATCTGTATCAAAATAGCCTAAATGGTGTAAGAGTCAAAAAGCTTCAAGGACCTAACAAACCTAACTCCTAAACACAACCCTACTGGCACTTTACAACCAAAGCCTACATGCGCTCTTTGTACTCCAAAAACAGTATTTACGGTAAAATTAATGCAACAAAATGTGCTGCTTGTGCACAAGGAGCGCTCGCATAGCCTACGTACCGCCAAAACCTATTCTGCTGCCAGGAAAAACCCTGAATACATACATTTTAATATCCCTTCATTCCACGCATATATTTATTTCATTATTTGCAAAAATCATTGGCGTGCCCTTTTATGAATTTGGGCCCCTGCCCCTCTAACATCCTCTTCACGTTTTTTCTGAAAATAGCATGCTTCCATTTGTCGTAAAAGCCATAGTCTGATTTTTTTTTTTAAAGGAGAGAGAGACCGTCTGCCCTCCTTTTGCATTTTTTTTAATGTATTCAGACTGTTAGAGAGTAGAATAACACAAAGCAGCGAGAGTAACACAGAGAAGGTGTTACAGCTGAGAAATTGCCATGGTGCAAGGTACCAAACCCCATCTGGGCAGCCCAACAGACTGCACCACACGCCTTGCCAGCCATACTCAGCCTTTTAAAAGGTATATGTTTGCACTCTAAAACATTTTTTTTAAATAATTTTAAAACACAGAACAGCTAACTAAATTAAACAAACAGTGGAACAAAACTTTGAATGAATTGTGTTACATTTAAAAAAATGTAAACCCGTTTTTGCAATCAAATCCTTAACTGCTGGCACAGCATGTGACCGAGTGAGAGTTCAAATAAAACTATTTGGTTCAAGAAAAAAACAATCCAAGGTCTCACTTGTAGGGTCAATTATTTAAATTTGTATGAAAATTCTCAACTGCATTTCAGTTATGTTTCTATGCCTAAATGACGCACAGTACTACAGGAGATGTATGCAGCTAGGTCCAGATAGAGTCCCTATATAGAGAGAGTAGCGACATAGAGGGTCCGGAAAAATCTAGTCACGTGATTGCGTGGAGCCATTTTGAGTCCATCGCGGACAGGATCAGGATCAGGATCAGGATCAGGATCGGACGCATATCGGTCAGCGTTTTATCTTTCCCGCTGTACGCAGCGTTCTCATTCGTGTTTTACATCGATTTTACGACAAAATGACAGGTTGTAGCGCCTGTGGGTGCACAAATAGAACGGAGAAGGGATTCAAGATGTATAGATTTCCATCAGATGCTAAAAGACGGAAAATCTGGGAGAACAGAGTCAGTCGTGTTGGATGGAAAGCAACTTCTTCGTCAGTTCTCTGCCAGGTTTTTCTATCTTTCTAATCAAAATTGCAATAAACTATACTCAGAAAGTTTCTTAGGAGAAACATATTATGCAGATTACTCCGTTCATTGGGGTGGAGGTGTAAACATAAAATATAAAAATAGAAACATTTAAATATAGTAATGGAAGAGGGGTAATGGAGTATTTCTCTTTTGTAAAAATTAAATGAGGTTTATTTAATATAAATATATATATATCTTTTTTTTTTTTTTAAGTACGTGTACATGCTTGTTTAATTTCAAAATGTAATTCTTTGTGTGCACCTGCCAATGTGGAGAGCCTCTCGACAGAATTGATCAATTCTTTTAGGCAATCCCCAGGCATTGGCTGGTGTGTCTTTTTCTTTTTCATTGTTCTGTAATGTGGTTCTATTTTGTCATACCTTGACATTGTTCTGTATATATTTCTGATTTCATGCCTGGAAATTAAATAAATAACATTGTATTGTACATGTACAAGCAGGGAGGTGAGAGTTCGAGTCTCGCTCTCGCCTCGCTGAAATTAAAATGAGGCTGAAATAAGCAGCACGTGTACCTGTCTAGTTCATTCCTTCTTTGTCATGGTTCTAAATGTCTGTGACTGTTAAATCACAACCAGCTCTGTGATTTTCTTTTTTTATCATATGGCTCTTAGTTGTCATAAATCTTCTATTTTGTCATCTTCACATAATTTGTTCATTATCAACATGGAAAAGACCATTCCCATCTCTCATACATAGAGAACATAATGGAATACACGGTTCAATGCACTAGCGCCATACGGCGGCTCCGCACTGAATGGACTCAAAATGGCGTCAAATCGTTAGTTGTCGCTACTCTCTCTATATAGGGACTCTAGGTCCAGAGTTATTGGTACCCTTGATTAAAATAAAGAAAAAAGGGGCTGTATAAAATAAACAACACAAATAATGTTCTGTTTTAGGGACGTTGGCTTTGGGTCTGCAGCAGCAAATTGTTTTTTAAATGACCTTTCTGACAGAACCCAATGTGTATTTGTGGATGGGCATAAGTCTCTTTTCCTGAAATTAACTAAAGGATTCCCTCAAGACTCCATCCTGGGCCCTATATTATTTACTAATTATATTAATAATTTTTCTCAGGTTACAGTCAATTTGAAGTGTAATATGCATTTATATGCAGATGACACAATTCTTTATTGCTATGCTCCCACCCTTTCCGAAGTCTTTCAAATGCTTCAGAATGCTTTTAAACCAGTCTTTTGGGTCTGCATCTGGTCCTCAATGTAGGCAAAACTAAATGTCTAGTGTTTTTAAGATCTCTCTCTTTGGATGACTTATCACCACTTTTGATGGCAAGTCCATTGAAAGAGTTTCTTCTTATTAATACCGTGGGATCTGGCTTGATGATAAACTTAGTTTTAAATTGCATATTGATAAACCGGTCAAGAAATTGAGAGTTAAGTTTGGCTTTTATTTTAGGAATAAATCTTGCTTCAGTTTTAAGATCAAGAGGAGACTGATCTTAGCCACTTTTTACCTGTTTTAGACTATGGAGATACATTATATATGCATGCTTCATCTACCACTTTAAGTGTTGGATACAGTGTACCATAGTGCTTTGCATTTTATTTCATGTGCAAAATCACTGACCCATCATTGTCTGTTATATAAATGGTCTGGGTTAATTATTTTTTTCACTTGTGCAGATTGACCCACTGGTATATATGTATCTATAAATCAATAATTGGCTTACTTCCTTCCAACCTCTGCTATTCAGAAATAGTTGTCTGCTATTGTTGTCTGCTAGTTGTCTGCTATTCAGAAATTCTCATAGTTATCACCTCCGCTCAAGTGATGTGATACTTTTTTCCTTGTCCCTCTACTGAACTTGGAAAGCTGGGTTTCAGTTATTCTGCACCTTTTAGCTGGAATAATCTGCAAAATATTCTTAAACTTGACAAACTAATTTCAATTGCTGATTTTAAACATGCAATTCATGACTCAGTGTGGCCCGTGGCTCACTACTGAACTGAACACTGTGGTTAGTCAGAAGCTCCCCTGTTGACGTTATTCTCTGAGGCACTGGACGAGTCTGTTCAGGATGCCCTAGATGCGATTCTCTAGATGCATTAGTGTCTTCCGCTATTTGGATAGACAATCGCCTGCGGGACCGTTTACGCCGTAGAGAACACAGAAAGGACCACCGGATTAGGTCTTCTTTTATCTCGGTTACCAAGTCTGCTCCTCCTGCAGTAAAACCCCTTTCGCATAGTACAGAGGAGCCCATGCAGGTAGATGGGGTCTCTTGTTCTTCTGATAAGGATTCCGATCACCGAGCTGAGTGGTGTCACTACTGTAAAAAGAGAGGCAACACCATCAATCAGTGTAGTGAATTAAAGAGAAAGGAACCAGGGTATCTAGCGAGACTCCAAAGTACTACATTGCATACTTTACTACCTGTCAGCCTCTTTTGGAGACAGCACTCTTTTCAGGCCAAGGCTTTTATTGATTCTGGGGCCGTGGAGTGTTTTATTGATGCCCGGTGGGCTAGAGAACACCACATTTCTGTCCAGCGCCTCGACCAGTCCTGACTAGTCACCACTCTCGACGGTCGCCCGTTAGGCTTGGGTACTATTACGGAGACTACTGCTCTGCTCACTATGTCTGCTCTTTAGGATACTCATACTGAGAAAATTCTGTTTTTTTTAGTCGATTCCCCCGCTTATCGCCTTGTTTTAGGTCACACTTAGCTTGTAAAACATGATCCCCATATTGGGGGGGAGGGGATAAGTTTATTATTTGTCAATGGTGTCACTTATGTACTTTTCAGGGTGACCTTACTCCTGCCTGTTTGTCCGAGGAACGTTCTAACAATTCTGACCTGAAGGAGGTTGCTTCTCTGCCTAATCAGGTGGAGTGCGTCTCAGGTTCTGAGTCTGGTGGCGAGAGTTTAGAATGGGACACTCTGGAGCTCTCCGACTCTGAGATTCAGTAGTCTTCTCCTGATTCGCCCACTCAGAGGGGAGTGACTAAAATTGCAGGGACGCTTGAATTTCCTTTGCCACTCAACATTCCAGCTGAATATGCCGAATTAGTGGCCTATATTTTGGCCTATATTTCTTGGCGGCTCTGGAGAGTGCAGCCATGAAGGAGTATATTGAGGAGGTGATAGCTAATGGGTTCATAAGGCCATCTACTTCGCCTGCTGGCGCAGGTTTTTTTTTTTGTTAAAAAGAAAGATGGGGAATTAAGGCCATGTATTGATTATCGCTCTCTGAACACCATTACTATAAAAAACCGGTATCCACTTCCCCTGATGAATTTGGCGTTTGAACATCTCCAGGGGGCCACTATTTTTTCCAAACTCGACCGCCGCAATGCCTATAACCTGGTGCGCATGCGTGAGGGCGATGAATGTAAAACCACTTTTAACACTCACAGCAGGCATTACGAATATTTAGTTATGCCGTTCAGGCTCACTAGCACCCCCTGTGTTCAAGCGTTAGTGAATGACGTACTGTGGGAGATGTTAGAGAAATTCATGTTCATCTACTTGGACGACATTTAAATTTTCTGTTCCGATTTACAAACCCATATCGTTCATGTAAAACAGGTGTTCAAAGCCCTGTTGGAAGCCAAATTATTTGTGAAAGCAGAGAAGTGCTCATTTCACGGTAGCGCGGTTTTATTTATGGGATTCATCGTATCAGAGGGCAAGGTCCATATGGATCCAGAGAAAGTCTCTGCTGTACTCAATTGGCCCACTCCTCACTCAGTTAAACAAAGCGCTTCCTTGGGTTCGCCAATTTTCATTCACAATTTCAGTGCGCTCGCCGCACCCATTACAGCCCCGACAAAGAAAACGCCGGCGACTCAATTTCAGTGGAACCCGAAGACTGAGTCTGCTTTTGAGGAACTCAAGAAGAGGTTCAGTTCTGAACCTATTCTTGTTACGCCCAATCCCTCTCTCCCTTTTGTGGTTGAGGTTGATGCTTCCGAGTTGGGTGTAGGTCATGGGTCGGCAACAGGCGGCCCGCGGGCCATTTTTGGCCCGCCAGCAATAATATTTGGCCCGCCAGATGATTTTGAGATTTAAAAAAAAAAAAAAAAAATCTTTAAAAAAAACAAAAAAAAAAAACGTTTTTTTTTTTTTACAATATCGAATCGACAGTCCCACGTATCGGCTATAATGTCCGAATAGAGAATCTACCCACACCTGAAGAATGCTTATTGAACTTTTATCCATGTTGAGAGTGAATTACACGCACAGACAGTAGTGAAGCAATAAGTAGGTGGACAATGCGTGGTGCTGAAATAGCCAACATGTGGGGTGTGGTATTAAAAACGCGGAAGCGGACTCACACCCGCGATACATTTGTAAAAAAATAAAAATAAAGGCGATTGCTCCCCCCCCCCCCCCCCCCGTCAACGACAAATATTGATTGCACCCCATCCCCCCGCCCCCCCCCCCCCCCGGTCAACGAAAAATATTGATTGCACCCCAACCCCCCCCCCCGTCAACAATTACAATCGAGGTCCGCGAAAATCCAAAGTATGGTTATATTTAGAGTCTTAAAGTTACAACCGGCCCGTTGAGTGCAACCATAACGCTAATTTGGCCCGCGGCCATATTTAGTTGCCGACCCCTGGTGTAGGTGCTATTTTGTCCCAGCATTCACCCATCGACCGCAAAAAAGCTCTCATGTTGGCTGAGAGGAATTATGACGTAGGGGATCGGGAGCTATTGGCGGAGTGGCGTCATTGGCTGGAGGGAGCAGAACACCCCTTTACTGTATGTACCAAACACAGAAACTTGGAATACGTCCAACAGGCTAGAAGACTTAATTCTAGACAGGTGCACTGGGCATTATTTTTCACTTATTTTAACTTTCTTTTGACGTACCCCCCTGGTACTAAGAATGTTAAACCGGATGCGTTTTCACGTATCTTTGATTCCAGAGCATATTGTGCCTGCTTCCCAGATAGTTGCTTCTGTGTTATGGGACGTTGAAGTGGCGGTTCAACAGGCATTGCTACTTAACCGGGTGGGGGTCCCGCCAATTGCCTTTTTGTACCTCTCGAGGTGAGGTCTCGGGTACTCCATTGGGGTCATTCTTCACAGTTTGCGGCGCATCCTGGCACCCACCGTACCAAGGAATGTTTTCCCAGAAGATTTTGGTGGCCTGGTATTACATTACAGGCATTTAGCAGACGCTTTTTTTTTTTTTTGCATTGTTTACATATTATCTATTTATACAGCTGGATATATACTGAAGCGATTCAGGTTAAGTACCTTGCTCAAGGGTACAACAGCAGTGTCCTACCTCGGAATCGAACCTGCAACCTTTCAGTTACAAGGCCAGTTCCTTAACCTTTATATTACATTGCCGCCCTATGGTATGGAGAAGGACGTGCACAAATTTGTTGCTGCTTGTTTTTTGTTGCTCGCTCTGGTCAAATTACCATCGGCGCTGGAGACCGCTCAGTTGGTGATCAATCCCGTATTCCTCATTCACGGATAACCTCAAGACGTAGTATCGGACCGTGGTCCCTAATTTATCGCCAGGTTCTGGCGGTCCTTTTGCGCACAGTTAGGCGCATCGGTTAGTCTGTCTTCTGATTTCATCCACAAACTAACGGGCAAACGGGCCGTCGAAGCCCAAGTAGGTTATCTGCCCCCGCTCTTCCCTGAACTTGAAAAGAATGTGGAGGTTCCTCTGCTGGCTCTTTTGTTCGGAGGTGTCGTTCGGTGTGGAAACGAGTTTGCATATCACTTTTACGAGCTTCAGCGTCCCAAAAAGCTTCTGCCAACAGACATCGCCAGACAGCCCCCTCTTATCGGGTAGGTCAGCGAGTCTGGCTCTCGTCGCGAGATCTGCCTCTGCGGGTAGAATCTCGCAAACTTGCTCCACGTTACATGGGACCGTTCATCCATAAGATAAACCCGGTGACGGTACATCTTCAATTGCCACGCTCTATGCGGATTCATCCTACGTTTCACGTGTTGCGATTGAAGCCGCTGTTGATCAGTTCTTTGTCTCCTGCTGAGAGACCCCCTCTTCCACCTCGGATCGTGGAGGGAGGTCCGGTTTATACTATCCGCTGCATTTTAGCGGAGAGACGGGTAGGTAGGGTTTGGCCGTTTTTAGTGGACTGGGAGGGTTATGGTCCAGAGGAATGGTGTTGGGTTCCAGTTAGGAATATTTTGGATCCCGATCTAATCAAAGATTTCCGCAGTAATCGGTCTGATTTGGGGTCATCCCTTAGAGGGGGGTCCTGTCATGGTTTGTGGGTTATTGTTCATTTTTTGTTGTGGTTCTCGTCCTGTTTCCCCCGATTGAGAATCTATCTGATTTTTTCCACGTTCCGTTCCGGGGTTTTGCTTCCCCTTGCTCGTTATTCATTTCACCTGTGCTTCTACCTGCGGGGTATTTAAGTTCTTCACTTCCGCTTCCCCGGTGCTTCTTTGTCATTCATTATCACATTGAGCCAGGTACAAGCGACCTTGTGATATTTAACTTGTTTTATGTTCACGAGGGACTTCCTTCTAGCGTTATTTTCAGGTATAGGATTTGTTCCTCCTGTCAGCGTTATTGCGCTATTTATTTTCTTTGCTGTTCTCACTGAAACAGTTTTTCTTTGGTGGTTTCGTTTTTGTTTCACCTTTTTCTGGCCGTGTTAGTTTTACACGCCGAAGGTGTTTTTTTCTTTTTTCAGTTTCCCGTGTTAGCTCTAGTATTGAGCTTGGGAGACCTAGTTTTGTGTTCTTACTCGTGTTTCGAGTTCGCCCTGTTTTCCTGGGCTGATTATTATTTGGCTGTTTTAGCTTCTCGGATTATTCCTTTTCTTTTCCACCTTTTAGGGGTTTAATCTATTTGTGGTCCTCACAGTTTTTGAGTGACTGGTTCTGATCCCCGTTTCCCGTTGCGTTTGATTCTCCGCCACTGGAAACCATCAGAAACATTATATCAATGTAACAATAACAACCAAAGTCATTATGAATAACATAGATTTTTGATCAGATTAAACAGAATCAGGTGCGCTTTCATTTTCAAATAAAAAAAAAAAGTTAGAATTATTCATTGCCTGTTTCTGCGGTCGCTGCTGTACATGTTAGCCTATAGGCTACGCTCGTACATTTGTGCTAATTTATTAAAAATCAAAATGTAAAATATCATATGTACACAAGTGTGCACACCCTTTGATATGACACCCAAAAGTGAGCTGAGGTGCATTTTGTTTCCACTGATACTGCTTGAGATGTTTCTACAACTTAATTGGAGTCCACCTGTGATAAATTCAATTGATTGGACATGATTGGGGATTGCCAACACCTGCCTATATAAGGTCCCACAGTTGACAGTGCATGTCAGAGCAAACTCCAAGCCATGGGGTCAAAGGCATTATCTGCAGAGCTCATAAATTATGGCTGTAAGCCATAATCATCAAAATTACAAGAAATAAAGGCTTGAAATATTTCACTCTATATGTAATGAATCTGTATAATATATGAGTTTCGCTTTCTGAAATGAGTGACAAAAAATATTGAACTTTTTCACGATATTCAAATTTTTTGAGCTGCACCTGTATATGAAATAGTATTGGCAGTTACAAGGAACATAATGTGACTGGTGCTGGTAAAATGGTCCACAAGTAGCACGGGGTCATTTTAAAGTTTTTTTTTATCGTTTATGATTTTTTAAATAAGTACAGATCCTGAGCTTTCAAGATGCACATATTTGAAGAAGATTCAAATTTTTGAATGTTGGTACACCTTAAAACACTTTCCTGAGAAAACAGCTCTCAAAAATGTGCAAAGATTCACACCTCAGGCTGGCAAACATAATGGGTGTGAACAGTAGCTGGCTAACCCCACCCCCAACCACTCCCTCACTAGAGTATCAGACTCTGGATTTCAGAGGCTTGGTTTGTGTTACTAAACAAAGACTGGTAGAGATAAGTAAGAATATCACAACTAAAATGCTTGCAAATGATACATTGTTTGAACGTGCGGCTAGCTAGATAGCCAACTGTTAGCTAACTTGGTTTCTGCTAAAAAATTGGTGTCCGAATTGGTCTGAATCAACACACTTCTATCGTCTACTATTGAGTATGCTAGCTGTGAGAAAGTTGTTAAGTAGGCAAAATGTTATGTAAATGTAGTGTACTTTAAATCCGCAAATTATATACTTATGCTTAGGTTTTTGCTGATAAGAGTATTGAGGATCATTTTTGCATAGGCTACTGTATGTCACTAAAAAGTATGCTGTAAGCAGTAACGTTAGCCTACTTTATCTAGTACACAGGCTGATGCAGTAGATTTGGACACAGCCCTCGACTAATAGATTGATAGCAAAAACTCAAACTTACCAGACGGGTTTCACGGCAAACGACAGTAGCTACTTTACTCCATCTGGACCTCTGGCTTTCGATATGAATATCTTCAGACAGAGCTCCATATTATTCCATATAAAACAAGTGACTGCTGTAACTTAAGAGCCATTTTGCGGCCGAACGGAATCGAGTTCAGTAATGATGTAGTTCTTACCTATTCTGGCACTTGTCTTCTACACAAACCTCAGCCGTAATCCATACTTTTAGCGAGCTATAGCCGATAATTTCTATACAAACTAGTGAAAAATTTACATGGACGGCGCAGACTTCTTCGCTCTCACAATGAAACATATGCGCTCAGCTAGACTCAACACCAGACCAATGAGAGTTCTTATGATGATACACTGTGTAAGCTACGCTAACTACATTACTACATTTCTGCAGATCTCACTCTGGGTCTAGGAAACTTCAAGAGAAAAACTGCTTATTTGAATTCTGACCAATGATTGGTGGCGCACCAAACGCAGCGCTCAATTATGCTCTGGGTGCTGTCCGTCTTCCCACCCACCCAACCTGACCCCATCCACCTTTTCACCGAGCTTGATGATGTATTTAGATAAACGGCTGTCCTCAGTAACTGTTGCAGTAACGTTAGCTTATTGTTCTAAGCGGTTGCGATCTAATTGTTCCTTTTAATACATTTGTGTGAAATATGCTGGAATTTGGGCATGCTAATTAAATTCAGCATGCTACGAACTGTCTAGCTAGGTACTCTGGTCTTGTAAATTATTCAGTGTGGGCTGTAACCCGTGAAACTGAAAGAGCATTCTCAACTATGACACGGCTAGTTCGATGGTTGAACAGCAAGTTACGTATGTTTAACGTTAGGTGATTGACTAACTTACTTTGTTTCCAATTAACTAAATAAAGAAGTCAAATTTGTTACACCTGTGGTAGACTAGGAGTGTGTACAACATAACAGTATTGAAATGACTGATAACATGGGCGTGATTAGGATACACAGTCAAGGTATGCTGGTTGCCATACCTTAGTTTGCATCATGGTCAAATTTCGGAACTTTTCATTAACTTTAGCCTACTTTAGCTAATTAGCCAAGGACTACATAATTTCGTTTGTCCAAAAAAATCACATTCACAATATTACAAGCTCATATTGATTTTATGTGTGTCAAAAATCCATACAGCATCTTAAAAAACTAGTTATATCGACATGCTTTGATGGTGTTAGCAACTGTGCCATGATCTGTTAAATTATGAATGAAGGGTGGGTCTAAACTAATTCAGTGACGGCGCGGGAGGCGCAGTCCATTTTTCCAACCACTTCCTCATTGCTGCTACGACCTGCCAGTCATTCAAATTTAAACCCAAGATACTTCCTCAGATAAGCAATTTGGGCAACGAACAAAGTTTCACAGACTCAATATTTATGCAGTATGCGGAGCGTAGCGGTTCTACGTAATATTTATTGAGTCTCGATGGAGACTATCGCTCAGCACTGATGCCGCTGGCCAGGGGTGTATTGAAGAAGTCGATAGTTTGCATTGAAATGGTCGATTATAGCTCGCTTATAATTACAGGCAAACCATTCAGGCAAACCATTACATCAGGATTACAGGCAAACCATTCATAGCCTGCCCTTGAGCTATCAGGTATATTTCATGAACAAAATTCAGAAATCAGGGTCTGATGCGGATTGGCTTCTTTTTAGGCAGTTACGAAATAATCTCTTCTCTTATTAAGTCAGAATTTTATTTATCTGTTACTAGTGAAAATCTAAATGATCCTAGAAAGTTTTGGAAGGCTATAAAATCCAACTGTAAGTCTGCAGATTGATCTTCTCCAAAAACCTCTTTGCTTAATGGGGCTCCCTCTGCCTCAGACGCCCACTTTTGCTTTAGGGCACCTATTTTTCGTGTCCTCGCTGAACCATTTGGTCTTGACCATTTCCATTAAAATGGCTTCATTTAGAAGTACATCTGTCTCTGCGGAAATTGGACAGTAGGCCAAAGACTTGGCAGCACTCAAAACCCATCAGCCCACTCCTTCTTTAGAATTCCGATGCACATTTACATTTTTCCAGCTCACAGCTTGTCTGATGCCTGTCTCCCCATGTGCACTTCTGGACATTAATTGCATGTCTGGGTCCTCTGAATGTTCTGGCTACAGCAAAAATGCCCCCTTTTCAGTCGACGCATACTGATGGAAGATGCGCGAGTGAGCAGTGTTTGAACTTGAATTTGAAGATGAATGTTTTCGTTATATGTGCGTTTTAAGTTTTTTTTTATTCAAACGCAAATTGCAAAAACTGCAAGTGGTTTGGGTTTGCCTTGATCGGAGCACCTTTAAAGTAGAAGAATGGCTGGGGACTGCAGGGAGGTTGGTGGTTGTAGAGAATCTTGGGGTTGCAGGACAGCTGGAAGTTGGAGGCAAGGTTACTGTTGAGGGGCTTGGGGTTGCAGGACAGCGGGAGGTTGCAGGCAAGGTCACTGTTGAGGGGCTTGGGGTTGCAGGACAGCGGGAGGTTGCAGGCAAGGTCATTGTGAAGGGGCTTGGGGATGCAGGCAGGTTGATGGTTGAAGAGAGGCTGTGAGTTGTAGAAGGGCTGGTGACTGTAGGGGGGCTGGAGAGGCATTTATCAAGATGTGCATTGAAATCTTTCTTGGTGATAATTATTTTGGGGCAATAACAGCAGTGGTAGTGGCTGCTGCCCACACAGCTTAGACTGCACTTGTATATGGAATAGCCTTAAAAACAAAAACTAAATATCACATATACATGAATATACAGAATACATACTGTATATATATATACATATCACATATACATGAACAGAATACATGAATATTAGAAGATAAATAAAATAAACAAAACAAAATCAAATAGGCACAAGAAAAGTGCCAATTCAGCAGTATTGAAGAAAATAAAATAAGCATATTTGCATTGGTTTGCATACAAATAATGTCTATGAGCTGTTAAGTGATTGTGTGATATTATAGTAATAGTCGTTGTGGCAAAGTCGAGTGCCACCGCTCGTGAAAGGACTGAAGACACACTGATTTGTTTGACAACCCGCTGGGTTCTTTTATTATTATTATTTGTTTCACTTTCGGCTCTGGCTTCCCCGGAGCTTTTCCTTCTCCGTTCACAGCCAGCCCCGTTTGTCCGCCCGTCTCTCCCTTTTCAAGCCCCGGCTCACTGTCATAGCAATCAGAAACAATTAAACCATTATTCAATTACGTTTCCCTGTGATGCTGATTAACTTATGACAGCTGTGGCTCAGGGTCCGAGAGCCGCTCCGCTCACTCTCTCTCTGCACGCAGAGGCTAACCACGCCCACCCTGCCACAGTCGTATAAAAAACAATGAAACATTCCTATGGTAAAGACAGGCGTTCTACATAATCTATAAAAGGGGACCAACTAATTATAAACATTTTCCGAGACCTGATATTGTTATGTTTTAGCTCTTCTAATGGCAATAATAAAAGAACATCCTTAACCCAGTGTATTAACGCGGGGGTGCTTTTATGACTGCTATAGCAGTCACGTGGACTTACAAGTAGACACACCAAATATATCCATTATGGGATTGGGCTCACTTGTTTTCCCACACACATAAGAAAATACCTCATAAATGCCTCCCATGAACTACTCAGAGAACGTGTGTCCTAAGGTGTAAAATATCACTTATATAAATTAATGCTTTGATTAAACTGACAATAAGCCATTTCCTCCTCAACATTTCAACAAGTAGCCCATCAAATGCAGTGATTTGTTGAATTTATAATATCAGAAATCAAATTAGAAATTCAACACTCTTGTTTAATACTGTTAATACACAAAATATTAAGGTTACCTCCTTGTTTGACTGAAGACTTGTGGGTCTGTAGGTGGGCCACCATATTGGAGTATTCCCCCACCCTCGGACAAAAAGGGCATTTGTAGCCATGATGATCCGTCTTGAGCAATTTTGGATGACATGCAGTGACATGGGGCTACGGAGCAAAAGTATTTATATCCGAATTCATACTCCGGGGTGCTGGAGCCCAACCTCATGCTTGATTGCGGCCTTGCTGTTGCTCGCAGTGTCTCAGTCAATCAGGGGTTAACAGTGGTCCATCTGCTTAACCCCACCACAGAGGAGTTGTACATTCCATGTCACACTAAAGTGGGGCAGTTCTATGCTATCCGTGAGGAGCCTTCCGATACATATCAACTGATGGATATTCCGGCTGTGTCTGTATCGTGTACCTCTCCAGTGCCCGATGACGCCTTGTCTGCAGTCATGCTACCAGATGATCTCATGCCTATGCAGATATCTCAGGTGAATCAGCTGTTAAGAGACATTGCAGATGTCCTCAGCACAGGCTCTCGATACTCCTCCTGTATCAGCAGCAGCACAGACATGAAGTTAAGTACAGGGATGCAAAATCCAGGGGTCAGAAAGTAAAATTCCTGCTATGTGTTTCTTCCACCTATTAACTCAGCCAGCTGATCTACCTCCTGGCTGAAGAATTGTGCAAATTAGCAAATCCAAGTGATTGTAACTAAATACTGGGGAGGCCTTTTATTTTTTGGACCCAGATTTTACACCTCTGGTTAAGTAGTTCTTAAGAGGTGAGTGTGTGTCCATGCTTTAAGAAATGTTTTGGGAAACGCGTTTTACAAATTAAAGAGCCTTCGTAGAATCACTCATAGAAATCACACTTAACCCTCAGATTAATCATTATCAGGAAACGCAGCCCAGGTTGGTAGGCTACATAGGTGTGTGCGCAATGTGCGTACACCCTCCTATCTGTAACACACACGGGCGCACACAAAATATAAAAATATCAAAATGACATTGAGAAATGGGGATTTTCTCCCGGAATAGACGTATCAATATTATATATTATATATAGACTCCCCGGAAAATGAGCTTGTTTTAAGGTATTAAGCTACAAGTAAAAACGTGTTTGTCATATTTCCATAAGCAGGACAATATAAAACAAGGGAAAATATACGTAAACATATGGGCTCCCAACCTGACTGCTTTAGTGTATTTACTGTCATCATTAAGGCAAAAGAATGTTATTTATGTTTTTAATAAATATTAGAATGCACATAATATGAACTTCAGATGAAACTTGAACTTTTCTAGCTGAAATTCATTGCCTGTGATTTGTCTCCTGTGAGAACAGCCTCATGGAATTGATGTTTGACAATGCTTAATTGTATAATAAATAGGGATGGGTATCGTTAAGATTTTAACAATACTATTACTCTTCTCAATACTGCGTATCGATCTGGTACTTTGATGATTTTTAAGATTAAAAAAGACAAATTAAGAACAGAATTGACATTGCTTTATTCTTTAAACTTTCAGTAGCAACATCATACAACAGCAATGTTTTGAATATATCACAATTATTTTGTTAATAATTTTTAACAATTTGTTTTATTATAAATAAATAACAAACAATATTCACAGCTAAATAAAAGACAGTGGCATACCATTCTTCCCTGCACTATGACTTCTTGCACATTGGTGCCGCCCCTATTCCAAATGGTTTTTGTATGACATCGGCATCGATGCGTACCAATTTTTACTGAACACATACAGTATACACTGTAGAAATGCTAATTCACCCACTCTCGCACTTAATGGGACTCCATAACATTAGTGCTTCGCATCTATGGCTACGGTTACACGAGCCATTTCAATGTGACTTCTAACATCCAATATCGCTAGGCTGCATTAAGTGACAGGTCTGGAAGCGCACAAATTTTGTCCGGATCTGCCAAACCACTTGGCGAGGTGGCCTAGCACACTTTGATATTGGAATTTCTTGTAGTCTGGACATAATCAGACATCTCAAAACGCATTCCCCGGAAAAACGTCATTAAACACGCCCATATTTTAGGCATGGGGAGGAGAACACTGCACAGAGAGAACTGTTCTGTGGTACACTGACGGTAAAGATGAGGCTGTAGCTGTTCACAAATCTGCTTTCACGTGCGGAAATTGAGCACCCAGTCAGAATCCGTGAAATCATGCACAATATGGTTCCACCAGTGCTGGCTACATTCGCAAACCCATACCCTCCTCTCCACCGAAACAGCTGTTGCACCCAGAGATGCAATGCTCGCATTAATAGCACGCCTCCGCTGCTGACTCCTGATCAGTGCACATCTTATGCAGGCTCTACCTCGACTACACAATCTGAACAAAATGAAAAGCACAACCTCACAAACACCAAATGCCACTTTCCAGGAATGGTATAGTTAGTATTTAAACAATGCGCAGGGGAATGAAATCCAAACTGCGATCTGATCACAGGAGGTCACATTGAAATGTCACGTATAGAATAGAATAACTTTTATTTCCCTTTCTGGAACTTCAGTTGTAGCCCCAGCAACAACAAAAAAGACATAGACAGTGGGGCAGACCCACAACACACAAACAAACATATCAAGTAAAAACATACAATAGAATCATTGCATTAATCAAGTGACTTAAGTGAATTAAAGTTATTCCACTTTAATTCACTTAAGTCACTTGATTAATGCAATGATTCTAGCGATATTGGATTGTTGATTAGAAACAGCCCCCGCTGTCCCGAGATGTCCAGTGTCTTAAGTCCAACACACAAACTCCACCTCCGCCTTTCCTCAATACACGGAGTGCTGCGGTCTCTGTCCACTGTCGAAATGGAGCTCAGCCTTCCCAGTCGCACCGCCTCACTCCTCCGCATTATCTTCTCCTTCCCTGGTGGCCTTCTGAAGAGTGCCCGCACTCCCGGATCAGTCCTGACATCTTCAACTCCGGTGAAGAGCGATGGTAAACTCCGTGGCTGCAGATCCAACGGACATTCCCGAGCATAATGCGAATGTGTCTCCATGATGACGACCACAAACAAAATCATCCCGGCTAGACAATTCGTCAATATTATAAAAACGAGCAGCAGGAGCACCCCGAAAAATCTCCATCCACTTCCCCGTACCACAACAGACACATAGCGCATGAAAAAGACAAAAGACAAAAGCCTGACACAACATAACACATTTCAATTAACAAACACATACACGAGAGACAGCTGGACTACATGTCGCCATTACAGCGCCACGTGACGTCAACGTATGGACGCAACTCAATCTGAATCGGATGTTGAAATCGGATGTTGAAATTCCAATTCCAGAAGTCGCATGAAGTGACAAGTGCAGTGTTTCTCAAACTGTGGGGCGCAGTGGTATTACAGGTGGGGCGCAGGGGGAAATGCAGCGCGGAACCAATGTTTTTACGTCGGACTTCTTTCGGTGAGCAATAAAATTTTCTTTCTGCGCTCTGTAGTAATAATTAAATAATCCAACTCCCCAACTTTGTCTTTAATAGTATATGGGCCGCAATAACGAGCCTGCAATGTGGAACCAAGAACAGGGAGGAACGCCAACACTTGATCACCAGGAAAAAACACGCTGACTTTTGCGTGTCTGTCAAAGAGACGTTTCATGCGACGTTGTGACACTGCGAGGGTATTCCTTGCTAAGTCACAGGCAGTTCGCAACCGCAGTCTAAAATGGGAAACATAATCAAGAATATTTTCGGGTTTGTTAGAGCCCAACAATTTACATTTTTCCTTCGCAAATTCTACATAAGTTAGTTTGTCCATTTTTATATAGCCTCTGAATCTTAGACGGTAGGCTTCAGGCACAAGTTCATACGCGCGGAGGATTGCAGTTTTCACAATCTCATAATTAGAGCTCTCTTCCAAATTGAGCGAAGAATAGGACTCTCTGGCTTTGCCAGTTAAAACACACTGTAATAAAATAGTCCAAACATTGGCGGGCCATTTCAATGAAGTGGCAACACGCTCGAAATGGGCAAAATATTTTTCTACCTCCTTCTCAGAAAATGGTGGGACCATTCGTATCTGCCTACTCACATCGAACCCTGCACGAGCTGGGTCTACATAGCGAGTTGAGGTACTTCAGCTTTCAAGCTCCAATTTTTAAAATTCAAATTCTTGAAGTGCTTTTCTTTCCTCAGCTGCAGCTTCAATTTGAAATTTATTTTCCCTCTCCTGAGCTTCAATTTCCAACAGGTTCATTGCAGCCACAATAAGCTATTTTTTTGCCAAATATTTGTTGCATTGTTCTACGAAAGTGATTGCACATTTTATTTGTTTTTGTCTAATGGAGCAATCTGGTTTACTTGAAAGTGCAATTTTCTTTATATTTGAAAAAGCACAGATGGATTTTTATTTCAATAAAAGTTCAACATGGACCATTTTGTTACAATTTTGTTGGGGCGGTGGGGCATGAACATTTTTCTTCCTCCAAAGTGGGGCGTGACAGAAAAAGTTTGAGAACCACTGGACTAGTGTAACCGTAGCCTATGACACTGTGTGTCCTTGTTGTATTAGCTATCTAACACCGAGGGCTAATGACTCTGGTATAGTATACCTGCAGTGGATGGGCTAGCGAAAGATGAACTGCGAGCAAGGGAATCGAAAACGGCGCATGTCTGCACATGTATGTGATGTACTTTCGCTAGATGTTTGGAAAGATTGTTTGTGTTCCCTCCCTTACATGCAAAAGACCTGTTACACTTGTGGCAACAAGCATTGTCGGCATTGACTCTAGTGAAATGCAACCAGATGTTTAGTTCTCTCCACCATTGTCACTCAGAGCAGGGTCTCTCTGTGTGCATACGAAGCGAACACCTCTCATCTCTTTAACTACACGCATCAGCATGTCTGTTTTCGCCAGCTGTAAATCGCCGTTTTCACAGTCTTACTATCTGCCATCATATTTGCAATCTACCAAGGCGCTTTTAAAGGGAATGGGAGATGACACTCTGATTGGTTTATTGTGCGTTACGTCCCAAGACACACCTATAATTAATTTGAGCCTTGCGCCTTAGTTTGCGCTCTAATTATCCGTCGTCTAACTAGCTGAAGTGGAGTTGGACATAGCCAAAATGCACTTGTGCCATGCATTTTAGAACATGCGCTAAGATCATCAAGATAGAGCCCATAAAGTGGAGTATCTTCAGCAAATTGCACTTGTGCCATGCGTTTTAGAACATGCGCTAAGATCATCAAGATAGAGCCCATAAAGTGGAGTATCTTCAGCAAATTGGTGGAAGTTAATGTTATGTTTCCTAATAATGTTTCCAAAAGGGAGCAAATATAGATTAAACAGAGGCCCAAGAATGGACCCTGTGGTATACCAGAAGATATGTCCACTAGGCCGGAGGAAAAGTTGCCCAAAGCCACATTGTAGGTTTGTCCTGTCAGAAATTATTGGCATTTGACAATTTTATGTGGCACAAAGTTTGAATGACCACATTCTCTTGAGATGGTAAGATGAAAAAACACAGTGCCAAGTTACATAAAATAATTTACGAAAAATTGGAATAGAAGCTAGTTTAATTAGTGTGAGCTATGATAGGCAATATTGTTGGTTGTAACTTGGCCACATTTTCATATCGATACTTTTAACGGCATGCCTAATTTTTGTAAGTTGTAATTAATTACTTACAGGAGCCCCAGATCTATCATATGGGCAAGTGGCCAGGCACCACGCCCTAGAGGGGCACCAAACATAGACTCCGTAAAGCTTACGTTTAGAAATCATTGCTTTTTATGAGGATTGTAGCCTAACTAAAACAAAGTTGTAGCCTATCTTTCATCTATATTACAATTAAATAAAAATGGTTAATCGGTGCGCACAGGGAGCAAAGATTAGCAAATCAATTGTCCATGTCACATCGATTAGGTAAAGAATACATATAAAAATCATGGTCAATGAAATTGTTTGGTAGCTAGTTAGTTACTTACCCAGATGTGCACGATAGCCTATGAACAGTTCTGCCTTGTTATGACAGTGCTGCTCAGTTCCACTGATGACAGGTTAAGCTTCTCTTGTTTACGCTGAGAGCGATAGCTGATATTTTCCTTATTATAGGCGACGTTATATCATGAATATAACTGTCGACTGCACACTGGAGTCCCTACTGTTGATATCTGGATCAGATAATGTTAGTGATCCCTGGCTCGAAAAGTGGTCATTATAGCTGGCGGTAACATGACAGGAGGGATACTGACAATGGCCATTGTTCGCTAGTTAATGTGAATAGACGTTTTTTCCAGTTACATATGAAAACTGAGCAGAAGAATGAAAACTGTGCAATGTTGAGAAAAGTGACGTTAAACTCTGACTTGTATGGAGGTGGGAGCACAAAGAGAAAGAAGTAGGCTAAAGATGACACTACAATTTATTTGACTTGAATAACCGTCCGTTACCTGGATGCATTTATGAGTTATGTGCATAGGGTCAAACACAGTAAATACAGTAAGCATTCATCGAATATGCTTAGTTTAATACTTAGGAAAATAAAGCTCTTTTTTCCCCAACATGGCCATGAACTGAATGAAATGTATGGAGCGAATTTAATGCCAACAATATACTTAAGGTATTTTTCAAGTTACCTATAATTATTCATAAAAAAAAGAAAATGTTTTTAATTTTTATTTATTTATTTATTTTAGAAAATAAGGTACCTGCAAAGTTCTAAATGCAGAACCTGCTCCTTATGATATCTCAGCTTAAAGGCATATTGAACTTTGTTAGAACATAATGTTGTATAGCTACCTGGCCCTGATATGAGACGTAATATTCAAGCTCACCTTCATGACTTGCTCCAGTGGTCAGCAACTGGCCAACAAAGAATTACGTTTTTTCTTTCTCCATTCACTCCCATTGCATGGCAAAACAGGTCTCAAAAGCACACTGTTAGCACATAAACAAATGCAAACAACGCAGATTATGCCGATATACAAAATCACGACATCTGTAGGCAGGGCCAAGAGGTGTTATGAAATGTTTTGACAACAAATGAGAGTATGGAAACCCAATGTAATTTAAAAAATATGAATGGCGAAGGTTAAAATTCAATTAACATGGTGAAATTTAAATTAAGCTCAGTTTTTTAACTGTAGGCTATCGAAAAAACATGTACAGTGAATCCAGGGGACTGTAGCCTAGGCTATTTGAAAAACAATACACTTGACAAGGTTTTGAACTTTGAACTTTTTTCACTCAAAACCATTATATTTACTAGATGAAGAGAGCTGTATTGTAATGACATCTGAAGCGTATTTCCATAACTGAAATGTCCGTCTATTGCAGTACACGAGTTTTCCATTGAATGACAATTCACGCATTAGGTGTAAATGACAATTTGTGCATTAGGCTTGATATACCTAGGTGTTATCAGCAAAGTTTTTAATGGATAGGCATTGTCCCGTAACAGACGATTGTCCCCCCAGAAGATTACAGGAATTATTGGCAAATATAGGCTAAATCATAGCTTGATCACATACATATACATGTAACCTTACCTGTACCATCGCACATCGCCTGGATGTTGATGGAGTGGGCTAAAAGCTATTTAATGCTGTGAGCGCTAGGCGCTATAATGAACCCTGCGCCGGGTGTAAAATAGCAAAGACACTTGGGTTTAGGTTAGCGCCGCTTAGCGCTGGGTGTAAGATAGGGCCCCAGATGTGAGCGTCACAGAAAATTGGGAAATTGTTTAAATTAAGCAAGACAGTACTCACTAAACTAGATTTTCATAATTTCACAAATAAAGTGCCACAAATGCAAAAAAAAAAAAAAAGCCACATTTTTTTTAAAGTTTGCAATGAAATAATACATTTACTGGATCATAGATTCCTTGTCCAAGGGTGGTGATAGAGGGTGATATGCAAAACTACAAAAAACTATGACACAAAATGTAGGCACTGTACCCTGTTATCTTATTGTCTCCAAATCTATCTAAAATGGCTAAATTGTGCACTGCTGTAAATCATAAAATAGTCATATATTTAACTACAAATCAACTGTTTTGTTTCATAAAACTCACTTTTGCATAATTTCAAGTAGGACTTACTATATTTGAATCAGTATAGGGTATAGATATTTATTGGTCTAAAACATATCCATAAAATGTAAAAAAAAAGTTTTGTCCATTATAAAGATTATACATTTGCCCCTTATGATTGTTAAAGATGAAAACATTTATATCACACTGGTACACACACCTAAATACACTGCATGGCCAAAAAAAAAGTCGCTGTTGCACCCGTCATGCATAGTGCCCACTGTACAAGCCTCTGGAGGCAGTGCTATGATCTGAGGTTGCTTCAATTGGTCAGGTCTAGGCTCAGCAACGTTATGCAGCAATAAAATTAAGTCAGCTGAGTACCTGAATGTACTGAATGACCAGGTTATCCCATTAATGGGCATATTCCAGGACGACAATGCCAAGATTCATTGGGCTCAAATTGTGAAAGAGTGGTTCAGGGAGCATGAGGAATCATTTGCACACATTAATTAGCCACCAGAGTCCTGACCTTAACCCCATTGAAAGTTTTGTCTATCGTCAATACAAGATCTCAGCCAAAATTTTATGCAACTCTGGACAGAAATAAATATTGTGTGCATAAGGTTGTCGAAACAATGCCATGACGAATGCGCGCCGTAATCAAAGCTAAATACGGTCCAACTAAATATTAGTGTGCAACTTTTTTTTGGGCCAGGCAGTGTATGTAGCCTAATCATTCACTCTTGTACCTCAATAAAACATCAGTTTCTTCTGTACTCTACAGTATGTAATCTTTTGCTGCATGCCCTGGGATAACATTTTTCTATAGTTTTCTTTTCAGAAATGTCCCATTCATAATCACTCCAAGTAACAATTTACATTAATCTAGCACATATCAATGAACTGAAAAACTGAAATTAGCACCAACAGAAGAACGCTTACAGTAGAGTAGCCAATGTGAAATGCACTCCAAATTTGAAAATAACAAAATCAAATAGATGGCACCGGACTGTGGTGAAGTGGACAAACTAACATATATATGAAATATTACAAGCAGTAATACTTACATATCGAGGAGCAACATCTGTGTCATGTTCGTAGACATTTTCTCAGATAAAATCAATAGTATGGTATCTTCTTCTGACCCATTCCCAAAATCAATGTAAGCAAGACAAGGATCTTCTCTAACGATGCTGACGAGTTGGCCAAATGAGTAAAGACTTGCAAAAATAGCTGTAAAACAACAATTACACCTTTCGTTTTCTCTTGTTGTTTGCTTCAAGCTAAACTAATAAAGCTAGAATTGCTGTTATGCCCAGCTGTAATTTATTGTTCAAAGCATTCAATAAGGCATTGCACACACCAATGCGAAGGTTACTGTCTGCTAGGTGCCGGTATTAAGAATACACTCTCCATGCAGAGGTATGCAACTTTCTCCCTTTAATTAATGAGACTGAATAGTTTGGTATGCTCAGCTTGTCTTGTCGGCTGGAAGAATAAATGTTTGCATGTGTTGATTAAATCCCTGACGAGAGTCACTTCTATTTATATGTGCAAAGTTTAAGTTCTTTGTGAAATGCCCATGTAGTTGGCCAATGTTGATAATGCACTAACCCAAAAGGGCTGGTTATAACAAGCTGTATAGAATCCAGTTGCTGGTCATCCGATGATAAAAGTTGGGTACATTCTGCAAATGTACGACCACAGTTGTTTAAAAAGTTTCTGGAGGCCATCATTACCTGCATCTGGAGTTCAAAATTACCTGCACAAATTGATCCACCCCACACAAATGGACTGTCCCAAATACTACGTAGCCCAAACGTACCCACTAGCAACAGCCCACATGACCACAAGCAGGCATACGTACAGCCCAACGCAGCCCCTACGTAAAAAAGGGGTGGGTATACGCAGCCCCTACATCAAAAAGGGGTGGGTATGTTGATGCCAACCAATAGCATGGAAGCCTTAATGGTCCAAATGCCTTAAGACGTTCAAGGTCTTAAGACAAACAAATTTTACATCTTAATGCGGTTTTAAAAAATAAAAAAAATTGCGCAATTTCTCCTAGGCGACAAAACACTTAGGGCTACGTAGTATTTGGGACAGTCCATTTGTGCGGGGTGGATCAATTTGTGCAGGTAATTTTGAACTCCAGATGCAGGTAATGGCCTCCAGAAACTTTTTAAACAACTGTGGTCGTACATTTGCAGAATGTACCCAACTTTTATCATCGGATGACCAGCAACTGGATTCTATACAGCTTGTTATAACCAGCCCTTTTGGGTTAGTGCATTATCAACATTGGCCAACTACATGGGCATTTCACAAAGAACTTAAACTTTGCACATATAAATAGAAGTGACTCTCGTCAGGGATTTAATCAACACATGCAAACATTTATTCTTCCAGCCGTCTAAGACATTTGAATGCAAGAAAATCCATGGAATGAACCAATGACGTTCCTACTACCACAGAGGTAGGCTACTAGTAAAGATTTTACTCTCTTTGGTACACAAGTGAACGAGTGGAAGTCAAGTGAAGTGTATCCCAAAACCATCCGGATTATGCTGCGGCTTTGCACGTTTCCACTGCTAAAAACGTAATTTCTCCCCAAGAAAAAAATATCCCAAAAATGTGATGGCGAGTGGGGTAGCCAACGGGGTGGCCAGGCTTCAGTGCGGGGGGGCTGTGGCCACCCCCTAGCTTCGCCCCTGTATAGTTGTAGTTGAGACTGGTGGCACTTAAAAACTCCGTATTTGACATAGTCATGTATCGTGTACTAATCAAGCAAGAACATGGAGTTTGTTGTTTATCCTCATAGTTTGGTTTCAGAGGCAATGAATGTCTGAGCAAATTTTACATAGCTACTAAGAGGTCTATGTGAAGGGGTTAAAGTAGTGAAACAATGTAAGACAGGAACACATTTGGGTTTATTTGAAAATTTGAGAGAAAACAGAAAAATGTAATATAAACACAAACTATGAGAAAATTGGAATATGGAATCAACCAATTGTATAAATGAATTGTCCTCAGTTCATATAATGCGTTTCTGAGACCTAGTTAAATATTTGACCTATATCTGTTTAGATGTGCATGGGTTCCTATGCGGCTAATTGTAATGATGTGTTCAGGCAAATGGCAAAGAATGTCAATGATGATTCCATGTGCAAACATGGGCCATGTGCTGCTGAGTTAGTTTTGGGTGCAGTCTAGCTACATTGATGTTACAGTAATGGAACCACATTTGATAGCCATGCTTTGGATGGGAGCTGCTCTATGGGTACTCTCTGTGCATGGTGCAGTGTGCATCCCATTGGGTTGCTTGCTTATGGCAGTCCATCCAAACGAAGATGACATTGTTTCCAATTATATATGTATGGTAAAACTCTGGCTGGTTTATGGTTTATGTCCATTGATGGCGGTGCCACTGCATGTGGCGATGGAGACCAATCCAAGAGCCACAGATGGAGCAAGTGAGGGCAACAGACATGGCACCAGGTTTGTGTCTTCGTTGCCTCTGGGCTCTCCATTAGTTGGTCCGGAGGGTTTCAAGGTGGGCAACTCCAGAAGAGCACACTGAGCTCCTTAATGATCGGTCTGTGGCGATTATTTCTAGATCATTAGGCTTGATGTCACATTTTTTTAGTGTGTCCTTTAGTTGGTCTTTGTCCACCTGGTTTTCTAGGGGCACCAGACAACTGCCCATATAAGACTTGTCTTGGGAGGCATCCTTCAGGCATACGAATCACATGTCCTACCCAGTGTAGTTGTCGTTTTGCTTAGGCAGCTTCCATGCTCAAGGTGTTGGTTTGCTGGAGGATGTCGATGTGACAGATGCAGTCTTTCCAGCTGACTTTTAGGATTTGTGGAAGGCAATGAATGTGGAAGGCCTCCAGGCGACAGATGTGTAACTGGTAGACCGTCAAAATAAGAAACCGTTTTCAGTTATCTTTAAGACCACTTTTTCTCCTTTGAGTGATAATATCAGAGAAACCGTACGAAAACACTGGCATATTTTGAAGAGCGATGATCGACTCAAAGATCTTTTTCAGGATCCCCCTCTCTTTGTTCATTCTAGAGGTCCAAACCTCAGAGATAAATTGGTGCATGCCGATACATTTGCAGGGAAGACATATACGGGTACCCTTGATCATGCTAAAGGCAACTTTCCATGTCGTAGATGTTCCGTGTGTCTCTACTATAGACCGTATAAACATTTTACTCTCCCCCTTACATCAAAGAATTATGAAATTCAACAACTTATAACATGCAAATCTACTCATGTGATATATGTTATTGGTTGTTCTTGCCCGCTATTCTATGTTGGTAAAACATCTCGCCCACTGCGTACGAGAATTATTGAGCACAGGAGTGCTTTAACTAGACGAGACGAAAAATCTTCTGTATTTCGTCATTTCAAACAAGCTAGTCATAAGAGCTCCGATTTCCACTTTTTTGCTATTGAGAAAGTTCTACCCCACCGCAGAGGTGGCAACTTAGAGGCCCGGTTACTTCAACGGGAAGCCTTTTATATTTTTGATTTCCAGTCCGTATTTCCAAGGGGGATGAATGAAGACCATAATCTATCATGTTTTCTGTAATTTACTCCAACTAACCATCATGTTGGGTCAGAACATCAACATAACTATGCTGTTAAATAATCTAGATGTGTAACTATTCTATATTCTGCTAAATTATAGTCTGTACCTTGATGTATTTGTATGTATATGTGCAAATCTCTACAGAATTCAATTGTGTTTTTCTGTTTTAACTAAGACCATTCTGTAATTGACAATTAACCAATGAAGAGTCTATACATTGTCTATTTATATTAGTCGGATTATCTGCAATTAACTAATTTCTTATTTTATTTAGTAAATATCACTACCATTTGTGTGTCCATGACATATTTCTATGTCTACATTAAAGGTCATTTCTTTCCAGCCTGATCATGACACATCCCCCTAGTCCAGGGGTGGGCAACTCCAGGCCTCGCGGGCCGGTGTGTTTGCATGTTTTTACTGAAGCCAGTTACCGCGGCTCAATCAGCTAATTAGTCATACACACAATCACCGATTCACTCGTAAATTACAGAACGATAAAATGCTACAATACACGCATACCGGCGCAAGAACATTCATCAGCTGCTGTTCATATCACGGATATGTAAATTAAAATATCAGATCATGTAAACGATTGGGCTAATTAAATAATTGTTAACTGGTGGCAGCAAAACCCTGCATACACACCGGCCCGCGAGGCCTGGAGTTGCCCATCCCTGCCCTAGTCCGTATTTTCCAGGGGGATGAATGAAGACCATAATTTATCATGTTTTCTGTAATTCACTCCCCAATTAACTATCATGTTGGGTCAAAACATCAATATGACTATGCTGTTAAATAATCTAGATTTGTAACTATTCTATATTCTGCCAAATTATACTCTGTACCTCGATATGTATATGTATAAATTTCCACAGGATTCTATTGTGTTTTTCTGTTTTAACTAAGACCATTCTGTAATTGATAATTAACCAATGAAGAGTCTGTAGACTGCCTATTTATAATAGTCGGATCACTTGCCATCATTACCAATTTTGTGCTCATCGCCTATTTCAATGTCTTCATTAAAGGTAATTGCTTTCTAGCCTGATCAAGACACAATTAAGTTACCTCTGCTATTTAAGTGCTTGTGAATGTTGCACCTGTTAACACTGATGAAGGTCTGAGTGACCGAAACGTTTGTTTTTTGTTTGTGCACTTAGGCACTTTTTTCTTTTCTTTTTCCCCGTGCACCTTTATATTTATATTATGTGAGCTGCAATAAACCTTGACTTTTACGGGTTAGACCGATGCCTTTTTTGCAGTGTGCGGTGAGCATTTCCTCTTCCTAACTGGTAGACAATCCATGCCTCAGCACCATACAGCAGTGTGGCGAGGCACACCTTGTAAAAAAATAGAACACACCTTGTAAGAAAATAGAAAATAGAACACCCCCTAAATAGGTGAAAATCTGTGCGAAGGGGTTAAAGGGATAGTTCACCCATTTTGAAAAATTTTATGTTGTTTTACTTACCCCCAAAATGGTATGCAAGGCTGTAGTGACGCTGTCCTGGTCTCACTGTTGTAGCTATCCTGAATTGGAGCAATACTAACAATTAGCATCTTGCCATTGGATTTTATTTACCCCCCGGCTAACTTTTGTTTAAATAACCGCCTAAATTCACTCAAATAAGGCTTTACAGCTTAACGAGTGTCGTTGTTGCAACATTACCGAGTGCACAAGGATGAAGTAAGTATAAAATTTTTCTAAATGGGTGAACTATCCCTTTAAGCTGTAAGGTTGTCCAGTTGTTTTTGTAGTCTTTCATGTACTGTATATTGTGTACCGTCTTTTATCCATTTTGTTTGATGTTTTTTTACCTGACACCACAAAGTGGGGAAAATGAAGTTTAAAGTAGGTCCCCTTGTGACTGTTGGCAATGACTGCTTCCCTCTCTTCCTGTCAACAGGAGCATCGCTGAGGTGACCTTTGACCCCCAGAGAGATGTCTGTGGAAAGATTTCCCTTCCAACAAGCAAAGTAGGACCCCTCCTATATTAACATAGACGTTGATATGAGTTGCATCCCTTCCTCTGGAGTTTGCCTTCATGTCTGATGGCTTTTACTGTTTAACTTTGTACTTTTACTGTTTCAGCAAAATACCTCAACAAAGCATAGATTTTATAAATAACCAAAAAACCTACAAATGAAAACTTCCTTATAGGTGCTAATGCAAAAACATTGTATGATGCATCAAAATGCATTGCAGTCCATGCTAGATCTTGTGTGTGTGTGTGTTTGTATTTGTGTTTATTTAATTGGTAACTTAGTAAAGACGCCATGGCTACAGTTACAGTAGTCACTTCAATGTGACTTCTATTCGACTTCTGGCATCCGATATCGCTAGGCTGCATTAAATGACAGGTCTGGACGCACACAAATCAGATTTTGTCCTCATTGGGATCGGATCTGCCAAACCACTTGGCGAGGTGGCCTAGCACACTTTGAAATCAGAATTGCTTGGACTTCTCAAAACGCATTCACTGGAAAAACGTTTTTAAACACACCCGTATATAGGCTTGGAGATGAGGAGTATGCTGCACAGAACCGTTCTGTGCTACGCTGACGGTAAAGACGAGGCTGTAGCTGTTCACAAATGTGATTGAATGTGTTCTTTTGCATGTGGAAATTGAGCACCCAGTCGGTATCCGTGAAATCTTGCACAATATGGTTCCACCAGTGCTGGCTATATTTGCGAACCCATACCCTCCTCTCCACCGAAACAGCTGTTGCACCCAGAAACACAATGCACGCATTAATAGCACACCTCTGCTGCTGTCTTCTGATCAGTGCACGCCTTCTGCAGGCCCTACCTCGACTACACAATCTGAACAAAATGATAAGAAGCACAATCTCACGAACACCGAACACCATTTTCCAGGAAGTGTATAGCTAGTATTTAAATATTGCGCGGGGGAATGAAATCGGAACTGTGATCTGACCACAGGAGGTCGCATTGAACTGTCAAGTATGGACACAACTCAATCTGACCTGGTGTGATTGGATGTTTGAATTCCAATTCCAGAAGTCGCATGAAGTGACTAGTGTAACCGTAGCCCATGACATTTCGCTTGTTATTAATGTTCACTATTTGGTCATAGGAAAACAGAGCCATTCTATCGAGCCATGTGAACTCCAAAGGAAAACCGTTAGGGGCTGTTGGGTGGCGTACAGGCCCACAGGGTTATGTGCTCGTAGCATGCATCTCAACAAAAATATTATCAACGTAAAAAAGCAAAGCGACTTGCATTCACAAAGTATATCTCTATGCATCTGTACACAACTGACCAGTTTTTACTGGACATAAACACTGTACGGCTTATTGCAACCTGTATTTCAACTCAATCAATAAAAAAAGCAGTTGATTATTTTTTAAAATTATTTTCCTTGTCTGTGGTTAGCTGTCTATGGCTAATGCTAGTTTTCATCCATTACATTACATTACATTATAGACATTTAGCAGAAGCTCTTATCCAGAGCGACGTACATAGTGCATTTTCAAACTAGGAACAAGAACGTTTAAAAACAACCCTAAAAAGGCAAATATGAATCTAAGTACTAGGCGCAGTCAGTATGATTGTGGTTTTTTTTTTTTTTGGGGGGGGGGAATTACACAACATTAATAACAATAGTCACAGGGAGGTAGGGAGGGGTGGAGAGAGGTGCAGCTTGAAGAGGTGAGTCTTCAATCTGCGCTTGAAGGCGGTCAGACTTTCTGCTGTTCTGACCTCCACGGGGAGCTCATTCCACCACCGTGGGGCCAGGACAGACAGACGTCGAGACCGGGTGCTAGCATGAAGAGAGGGGGGGTACCAGTCGTCCTGAGGAGGCGGAGCGCAGGGATCTGGCAGGTGTGTAGGGTCTGATTAGTTTTTGGAGGTATGGGGGGGCAGATCCTCGGACTGCCTGGAAGGCGAGCACCAATGTTTTGAATTTGATGCGAGCCATCACCGGTAGCCAGTGGAGGTCAATGAGCAGGGGGGTGACATGGGAGTGTCGGGGGAGGTTAAAGACCAGGCGCGCTGCTGCGTTCTGGATAAGCTGAAGGGGTCTAATGGCCGATGCTGGCAGGCCAGCCAGGAGAGAGTTGCAATAGTCCAGGCGAGACAGCACCATTGCTTGGACCAGGAGCTGGGTTGAGTGGGTGGTGAGGAAGGGGCGGATTCTCCTGATGTTGTACAGGAAGAACCTGCATGCCCGGGTTACTGCTGCGATGTTCTCGGAGAGGGACAGCCTGTTGTCCATCACGACTCCGAGGTTCCTGGCACAGGGCGTTGGGGTCAGTGGAGTGTCCCCTAGGGAAATAGAGAGATTGAGAGGAGGAGAGGTTAAAGCAGGAATGTAGATGAGCTCAGTCTTGCCAGGATTGAGCTTGAGATGGCGGTTGTCCATCCAGCTCTGGATGTCTCTCAGGCAAGCGGAGACGCGGGCTGATACCTGAGTGTCAGAGGGTGAGAAGGAGAGAAAGAGTTGAGTATCGTCAGCATAGCAGTGGTAAGAAAGACCATGAGCAGTGATAACAGGGCCAAGGGATTTGGTGTAGATGGAGAAAAGGAGGGGACCAAGGACTGAGCCCTGGGGGACTCCTGTGGTAAGGGGACGGGGTGCCGATACTTTACCAGCCCAGGCAACCTGGGAGGAGCGTTCCGAGAGGTAGGACTCAATCCAGGCCAGGGCCGAGCCGCGGATCCCCGCTGCAGACAGGGACGACAGGAGGATGGAGTGATCTACGGTGTCGAAGGCGGCAGAGAGGTCTAGAAGTATTAGCACAGAGGAGAGGGAGGCTGCCCGAGCTGCATGAAGCATCTCGCTGATGGAGAGGAGTGCGGTCTCCGTTGAGTGGCCGGGTTTGAAGCCGGACTGGAGGGGGTCTAGCAGGTTGTTCTGGGTGAGGAAAGACGACAGTTGGTTAGAAACAGCACGTTCGATAGTTTTGGAAAGAAAAGAAAGAAGGGATACCGGTCTGTAGTTTTGGATGTTGGAGGGGTCCAGCGTAGGCTTTTTCAGGATCGGGGTGATGTGGGCTCTTTTGAAGGATGAGGGGAAACAGCCAGAGGTCAGGGAGGAGTTCACCAGGGAGGTCACAAACGGGAGGATATCTGGGGTGATTGCCTGGAGGAGAGATGAAGGGATAGGGTCGAGGGCACAAGTAGTGGGGCGATGGGAGAGTAGGAGATGGGACACATCAGTCTGAGAAAGGGGAGAAAAGGTGGAGAAGCAGGGGGGGGACACAGAAGGGGTAGAGAGAGAAAGAGAGTGGGAAACAGTGTCTGTGAGGGGAGGGGGAGTGGGCTGAAGGAGCTGCGGATGTCTGCGATCTTCTCATCGAAGGAATCTGCAAAGTCGTCTGCAGTGAACGAGGAGTGAGGAGCAGGAGGGGGTTTGCTGAGGAGGGAGGAGAAGATAGAGAACAGTTGACGGGGGTTAGAACTGTGTTTGCAAATTTTTGTGTGATAGTAGGATACCTTGGCGGCGGTGACTGCTGTAGAGAACACCGCTAGGAGAGTCTGGTAGGAAGAGAGGTCTGATGCGTCTCTGGATTTTCTCCACATCCTCTCAGCTGCGCGGAGACCGGCCCTTGAGGTGCGCAGGGCATCGGACATCCATGGGCAGGGAGGAGATGGGCGTGTGGGCCTAGAGACAAGAGGGCAGAGAGTGTTAAGTGATGTGGAGAGAGCTGTGAGCAGGGTGTCAGATGCAGAGTCGATAGAGAGTTGAGAGAAGGGTTTGAGAGGGGGGAGGGAAGAAGTGACACAGGGAGCAAGAGAGGAGGGCGAGAGGGAGCAGAGGTTACGGCGGACAGAGACAGTGGGGGTGTGGGGAGGGGAGGGACGGTGTGGAACAAGAGGAAGAGAGAAGGAAATGAAGTGGTGATCAGAGGTATGCAGAGGGGTAACAGTGAGATCAGAGCAGGGGCTGTTCCTCTGGAAGACCAGGTCTAGGAGGTTGCCAGCCTTGTGGGTGGGGGGGGAGGGTTGGAGGGTGAGGTCAAAGGAGCGGAGAAGTGGTAGGAAGGCTGCAGACTGGGAGGCGTCTAGATGGATGTTGAAGTCTCCCAGGAGGAGCAGCGGGATGCCGTCCTCTAGGAAAAAAACGATCAGGGTGGCAAGCTCATTGAGGAAGCACCCCAGGGGACCTGGAGGGCGGTAAACAACTATAATGTACAGGTTAATAGGGTGGTTGATAAACACAGAGTGGTATTCAAAGCTTGTAATAGATAGATCAGAGAGGGGGAAAACAGAGAAAGACCATGAGGGGGAGAGTAGCAAACCAGTACCACCTCCGCGACCAGACGGCCGGGGGGTGTGAGAGAAGGAGAAGGAGGAGGAGAGGGCAGCGGGAGTTGCCGTGTTGTCTGGCGTGATCCAGGTTTCAGTGAGGGCGAGAAACTGGAGAGACAGGAAGGAGGCATAGCCGGAGATGAAGTCTGCTTTCCGTGTGGCAGACTGGCAGTTCCAGAGCCCCCCTGCGACGGTGAAGTTCTCGCAGGGAGTCAGTGAGGGGTAGCGGAGGTTGGAAGGGTTGCGTCGCCGTGAAGGGCCACGTCGTTGGAAGCGGGTTCTGAATGGAAGAGAGCAGACGGGGATGGGGAGAACACACATGGAACACACACAAACTGGGACGGAGCGACGCTCAGACGCAAGTCTTTTTGAAGTGCACACAGCTGATTGCAGTCGACTAACAGCTGAGTGAGACACTTCGCGAGCACGGATCAATTATTATTTCCTATCAAAAAGCACAATACTCCGAAACTATCAGTTTATCCGATCTAACAAGCTGAAAAAGCCAATCGCAGAACAAACACAACCTAGTAATGCAATTGCTTTGATCAGTGTTCAATGAGGTCAAGTTAAAACAACGCAAACAGCAAACAGCCTAGAACACTTAAAATCAGTGTTCAACGAGGTCTAATTAAAACCACGCAATCAGCAAACAGCGGCAAAAACACTTAAAATCGATACAACCTTTCGCGGGACGGTTCAAAACGGGTCTTGCTCTACAGGAATAAAGATGCACTCTGAAAAGTCAGAGTGAAGCCTCGATCTATATAGTTGTCGCTCAGACGCAAGTCTTTTTGAAGTGCACACAGCTGATTGCAGTCGACTAACAGCTGAGTGAGACACTTCGCGAGCACGGATCAATTATTATTTCCTATCAAAAAGCACAATACTCCGAAACTATCAGTTTATCCGATCTAACAAGCTGAAAAAGCCAATCGCAGAACAAACACAACCTAGTAATGCAATTGCTTTGATCAGTGTTCAATGAGGTCAAGTTAAAACAACGCAAACAGCAAACAGCCTAGAACACTTAAAATCAGTGTTCAACGAGGTCTAATTAAAACCACGCAATCAGCAAACAGCGGCAAAAACACTTAAAATCGATACAACCTTTCGCGGTACGGTTCAAAACGGGTCTTGCTCTACAGGAATAAAGATGCACTTTCATCCCGCTCACCAAGTGAATTGTTAACTTTTGTGCACCATTGTTAATGTGGCTAAAACCCACAAAAGTTACATCATAGCTAGCTAGCTAGCATGCTCTCATCCTTTATAAAGTTTGTTTGGTTTTAATTTTGTACAATTTTTTTCTGCAAGATAACAAATATGCAAAGGCATAGCAAACTTTTAACCCCTTTGCGCAAATGCCAAATTTGGTCAATTCTCACCTATTTAGTGTGTTGGAAAACATTGATATCACACAGTTTCAGTTCAGTGTTTGATGTCTGTGTCCTTTTTTCACCAGATCATTAGCCAGCACAGTTATTCATCAAAGTTAAAACACAACTCAAAAACACAAACAAATATTTGCATAAGACACCTGGCTGCATGCTCAGTCCTTCACGGCTCCTCTGGAGGTCATGCCACTCTGACGCAGTCCGCCACAATGCATGCTCTACAATGACATTACTCGGTAGTGTGTTCTACAAATGTTGCTATTTTTATTTTACATTAATCTAGCACATATCAGCATACAGTAAATTTGAATTTGAAGTATTTTCCATTCCCTAAGAAGTGACAAGTATCGCCCATGGAGATACTAATACCCCATCGTCTACATTATGTACAACAAGATTACAATAAAATAATATTCCACCATCAGGAAAATACTGGCAATGTTCCAGCTTCATGGAAAATCGGTGCAAACATAACGCATGACTGAGCCACCGAATGCTTACACTACAGTATGTGAAATACCCTTGTAAGGGTGTCAAATAGTTACGCCTCTACCATCCTTATACAACTGGTGGCATATTTTTTGTATAATAAATCAGTCTCATTAAATTTTACATACTATTCTCAAAAGAGAATATACTAACTAAAATGGACAACTTCAATGAATAATTAAATTAATTATCAATAAATTTACACATTAATGATTATCTTAAAGAGTAAGTGCACCCACTGTCTCAGCCTGTCTTCGCCTACTACACAATTTTGAAAAATACTTTGTGGGGTGAGCGAGGGAGAGGGGTGGGGGCGGAGGAACTGTGTACAATCATCATTTGCATAAATAAACGTACAATGTACAAATGATTTAGTGTAACTCGGATCAAACTGTTAAACTAGATGTTGCAGATCTATATCAATCTGTCCAGTTAGGAAGCATAAACTATTGTGAATCAATTTCACCTGCTTTGGTGCAAATGAAAGTGCACTGGAGCATAATTTGGTGGGAGGGGCTTAGGAGAGAGATAGGAGGAAGGAGAGCAAAAGGGGGAAGTCTTTTTGCCTTGCATATTTTTAACTTGCCTACTGCAGCTTTAAGCCACATTATGTCACAAATAGCTATGCATGCCATGAAGAATAAAAGTATCATGTTCACATTGCATATATTATAAACAATTACATAAAAAGAGACACCAAACATTTTTTTAATGATGACTGAGGTGAATCAGGCTCCTAATCGGTGAAAGTGTGGACACATGGCCACTAAAACTAACCATTTGGTGGATAATGAAGAATTCAAACATAATGCAAATGACAACATTAAAATAAACTATGATGGTGTATTTAAAGTCAGAAGACAGGTGTGCAAATTTAGGGCCGGAATCAGAGTTAGCTATGCAAAGGAAAACATGACCAATATTATGTTCAAATAACATGCACTCATTCTAATATTTATGTGAAAGCTGCTGTATTTTTAATAATAATCTATTGGTGGTGCTAGACATAAACAACCTTTTTTTCTGAACAAAGTTGAGCGGAAAAAAATTATTAAGTGAAAATTCTGAATACGCGTATCTTGGAACAACTTGCAGATACATTACATTACATTACAGGCATTTAGCAGATGCTCTTATCCAGAGCGACTTACACAGCATTTTTGCATTTATACATAGTATCCATTGATACAGCTGGATATATACTGAAGCAATGCAGGTGAAGTACCTTGCTCAAGGGTATAACGGCAGTGTCCAACTGGGAATCGAACCTGCAACCTTTCGGTTACAAGCCCAGTTCCTTAACCATTGTACTACACTGCCGCCCCCCCCCATTGAAAATGAGACACGCCTGCATCCCGCGTGCATAATGGCACGTATCTACTGGAGAGATGCTTAAAACAGCGGATAAGTGAAATGTCTGAATCACAAACAGCTTAACCTACGTGGAATTTCGGGAGTAAGTCCCATTTCTGCATGCTTCTCAACTCTGAATCTGGCCCTTAGTGTGCAATAGCAGGGTCCTGCTCTGGTCAGATGTGCAATAGCATAGTGTTCAAGTGTGTGATTTCTATAGATTGTTGAAGAACGCTTACATGCAGTACATATACGGTGGAGACTTTTGCACTCGTTTTTCACCACACACACATGCAGAGATTTATGGTTTGAAATGACCACATGACCGCTATCACATTTTTTCCCCAGTAAAACTCAGGACGTTGCTATTCATATGGATACATTTATGTTGAGCTCTATAATGTCCAATGTAGCTGGGGAGATACAGTCAAAGTGAATCTAAGTGAAACCTTCGGTCCCTCAGACGGCACTGCATTAAAAACCGACATGTTTCTGTAATGAATATAACCACATGGGCTCGGGAATACTTCGGAAAACCATTGTCAGTAAAAACAGCTCATCGCTGTATCTACAACTGCAAGTTAAGACTACGCAAATCGTAAGCCATATACAGTGGTGCTAGAAAGTTTGTGATGGTTAGTGTTTGCCTGACAGTGGACTCATGAACACTGACATGAGCCAACGCAAGAGAGGCCTGTAGATCCTTAGATGTTACCCAGGGGTTCTTTGTGACCTCCTGGAATATTAAACGCCTTGCTCTTGGAGTGTTTTTTGCTGGACGACCACTCCTGGGTAGAGTAACAATGGTGTTGAATTTCCTCCATTTGTAGAATATCTGCTTGACAGTAGATTAGTGGAGCTCAAACTGTTTAGAGATGGTTTTGTAACCTTTTCCAGCCTGGTGAGCGTCGACAACTTGTTTTATGAGCTCCTCAGGAATCTCCTTTGATCGAGCCATGGCACACATCCACAAAGCTGTGTGGTGAAGACCAGACTTTGATAGTGAAGACCCAGTTTTATGTTTTTTCAAAAGGGCAGGGACCACTTAACTCACACCTGATTGTCATCCCATTGATTGAAACACCTGACTCCAAAAAACATACGTTTTCCAACAAAGCATTTAATGTTGGATAATTTTGCTCAATAAATTATAAAAGAATAATGTTTTTTGTTGAGCTAGGTTCACTTTATCAAGTTTTTAGGACTTTGAATTTTTGCAGATATACAGAAAATTCTAAAGGGTTCACAAACTTTCTAGCACCACTGTATCAACAACATCCAGAAACATCACCGCCTTCTCTGGGCTCGAGCTCATCTGAGATGGACTGACGAGTCCACCTTTCAAATTGTTTTTGGAAATAATGGATGTTGTGTTCTCCGGGCCAAAGAGGAAAAGGACCATCCTGATTGTTCCCAACGCAAGGTTCAAAAGCCAGCATCTGTCATGGTATGGGGGTGTGTTAGTGCCCTTGGTATGGGTAAATTGTACATCTGTGAAGGCACCATTAACGCTGAAGGGTACATATGCATTTTGGAGCAACATATGCAGCCATCTAGACAACGTCTTTTTCAAGGACGTCCCTGCTTATTTCAGCAAGACAATGCCAAGCCACATTCTATACATGTTAAAACAGCGTGGCTTTGTAGTCTGAGAGTGTGGGTGCTAGACTGGCCTGCCTGCAGTCCAGACCTGTATAATTTTTCTTTTGAACTCTATGGAAAAATAAGTCAGAAGACAACCCTTCAAGCGATCCATCCATATCTACTGTATATCTGGCAGCAGAGTGATGATTTGAGGCTCGTTTGATACCACAAACCCTTGATGACTTACAGCCATTTAGCCAACCATGTGTTCCATACTATTCCTGTGTAATTTACAGCTTAATCTAGTCCCACCCCCCAATTCCCATAGAGATCCATTCAAATGCAGAGAGGTTATAGTATCGTACTTGAAAATAAAATATCCAGAGTCTTTTGATATCCTTTTATACCCAGTCATGATAGTGTCATGGATTTTCTCTTAGTCATCTGTGTAGAGCATTCAGGTCTCTCCTATTTGATCAAATAAATTGGGTTTTTGACCTGTCTAACACCGAGTTGTAAGAAAATTATTTTGTCTCCATTGATGACTAAGAGAAATATGAATTATGTGAATCAAGGACACCTCCCTGCATGAGTGGAAAAGTACTGAGAAGTGTCTCCCCAGGCAACATTCAACACCAGGTTATATACACCCCTTTCACACTTCTCAGTACTTTTCCACTCATGCAGGGAGGTGTCCTTGATTCACATAATTCAGATGCTCTGGTCACTTGTCAGTTGACTCCGCCTTATCTCACTGAGGGGGAAAGGGTTAGGGTTACAAAGACAAAGAAGTTTCAAAAAAGGAATGTGGAAAAATGTACTTTCTTAACTATTGTTTTTACACCATTTATGTTCATGTATAAGTATTAAAAATATATTATTTAATACAAAGAGCTCAGTGGCAGCTGCTGACCAGAATTTTTGGTGAAGCAAACCCACAATTTTTTTTCTACCTGTGAAAATCGATGGGGTGATATATTTTTTCCCAGCAAGGATTCCTTGTTTTTTCTCCGCTTTTTTCTTCATCTTTCCGAGTTGAGATTTATGGAGTCTGCGGTGGAAATTATTATTGCTAATTCTGACATTTTGTGTGCGATTCTTATACCAAAAGTATTTAAATGTTACTGCTGAATCTAATGTGATTGAATGGAATTGTAGCCTATTCGAATCTGTAGCCAACTTCAACATACCAATTTGCATACGCTATAATCCCATGAATTTCAAGTCAATTTGAGTGAAATACTGACTGTGTTTATCCCGTGCGAATGCGCCACATGAAACTCGTCGGGGGATAACTGAAGCCCGCCCCCAGCAAACATGATTTTAAAGGTCCCATGTCATACTAGCCTTGGGAGATATGACGATATTATCGCGCAACACGATATTGGATGGCCATGATATATCATCCTCACTTGCCTGATAACAGAACGATATCCGTGAATATTTCCTCTGGGGCCCAACTCTTATTTTGAAATTTGTTTGCCATGTCAGGCTGCCAGCAGTCAGTTTTTGGTAGCACTAATGAACAAGATGGTACCATGAAAACTCTTGGGGCAAGCCACATTAAAATGTTGTATTCTAAAAGGCGACTACAGACATTTAATTCAATAAGTTATTGTTTAATCAAAAATTTAAGTGAAATGTTACAACAATAAGAAATATATATATATATTTTTTTTTAAGAACTCCTTGTCGTAGGCTACTTGTAAAATAGCGTGCCCCTGAACTGGAGCATCAAAGTCACAGATCAACCGTCTTGGCTACGTGTCCAATCAATCCGACTGTCGGGCTGGACAAAGAGAACAAAGCAAGCTAGCTAACAATAACCCACCAAAGACGTGACCGTAAACTCTAAGCTTAGCTTCACTTGATAATAAAAACACTTGTAGACAACACTTATTTTAACAATTCATTAAAGGTTTTTAGAATTTGAGGATTTGTAGTTTCTCGTAGGCTGACATGGAAAGCAATACCCACGAAGCGGAGCTCGCGTTCGCTTTCACATTCGGTTACAACTTTCAGGAACTTTGCAATATTAGTAGAAATATTATAAACGCGAGTCTGTATTACCATGCTTTGCCCAATCTGCGCATTTGCAATGGATTAGTAGCCCTGAGGGGTATATACAAAGCAGGATTATAGAACTGAGTAAAACCCCAGACCTTAGAAAAATAAAAAGCCAAAACCTCCCAAATCTGGAACATGGATTGAAGTAAAGTTTCCGGGTTATCCAGCTAACTCGGTAATCCTGCGCCGTAGTACTTGTGGTCTTGTTTAGCCATGTTGTTACTGTTAGACAGTTTTTTTCCAGCTTGTCTGCACCTCTTTAAGTTTTTGCATGTGCGTCTCAATCTTACATTTTATAATACTGATGCTTGGAAACATAACCTACAGGTGCAGCTCAAAAAATTTTAATATCGTGAAAAAGTTCAATATTTTTTGTCACTCATTTCAGAAAGTGAAACTCATATATTATATAGATTCATTACACATAGTGAAACATTTCAAGCCTTTATTTCTTGTAATTTTGATGATTATGGCTTACAGCTCATGAAAACCCAAATTCAGTGTCTCAGAAAATTAGAAAATTTTGAAAAAGTTAAATATTGGAAAATGGTGTCACACTCTAATCAGCTAATTAACTCAAAACACCTGCAAAGGTTTCCTGAGCCTTTACATGGTCTCTCAGTCTGGTTCAGTAGGCTACACAATCATGGGGAAGACTGCTGACTTGACAGATGTCTAGAAGACAGTCATTGACACCCTCCACAAGGAGGGTAAGCCACAAAAGGTCATTGCTAAAGAAGCTGGTTGTTCACAGAGTGCTGTATCCAAGCATATTCATAGAAAGTTGAGTGGAAGGAAAAAGTGTGGTAGGAAAAGGTGCACAAGCAACAGGGATAACCGCAGCCTTGAGAGGATTGTCAAGCAAAATCCATTCAAGAATTTGGGGGAGCTTCACAAGGAGTGGACTGAGGCTGGAGTCAATGCATCAAGAGCCACCAAGGACATGGGCTACAAATGTCGCATTCCTCGTGTCAAGCCACTCCTGAACCAGAGACAATGTCAGAAGCGTCTTACCTGGGATAAGGAGAAAAAGAACTGGACTGTTGCTCAGTGGTCCAAAGTCCTCTTTTCAGATGAAAGTGAATTTTGCATTTCATTTGGAAATCAAGGTCCCATAGTCTGGAGGAAGAATGGAGAGGCACAGAATCCACGTTGCTTGAAGTCCAGTGTGAAGTTTCCACAGTCAGTGATGATTTGGGGTGCCATGTCATCTGCCGGTGTTGGTCCACTGTGTTTTCTGAAGTCCACAGTCAACGCAGCCATCTACCAGGAAATTTTAGAGCACTTCATGCTTCCTTCTGCTGACAAGCTTTATGGAGATGCTGATTTCATTTTCCAGCAGGACTTGGCACCTGCCCACACTGCCAAAAGTACCAAAAGCTGGTTCAATGACCATGGTATTACTGTGCTTGATTGGCCAGCAAACTCGCCTGACCTGAACCCCATAGAGAATCTATGGGGTATTGTCAAGAGGAAGATGAGAGACACCAGACCCAACAATGCAGACGACCTGAAGGCCGCTATCAAAGCAACCTGGGCTTCCATTACACCTCAGCAGTGCCACAGACTGATCGCCTCCATGCCACGCCGCATTGATGCAGTAATTCATGCAAAAGCAGCCCCAGCCAAGTATTGAGTGCATAGAAATGAACATACTCTTCAGAAGGCTGACATTTCTGTTTAAAATATCCTTTTTTATTGATCTTATGTAATATTCACATTTTCTGAGACACTGAATTTGGGTTTTCATTAGCTGTAAGCCATAATCATCAAAATTACAAGAAATAAAGGCTTGAAATATTTCACTTTGTGTAATGAATCTATATAATATATGAGTTTCACTTTCTGACATGAGTGACAAAAAATATTGAACTTTTTCACGATATTCAAATTTTTTGAGCTGCACCTGTATATGGGAAAGTAGCCTACATTAAGGGAAAGGTTTTATTTACCTCTTTTTTGAACTATAAAGGACTTTGTTTTGAAATGGAACCTTTTGCACACGTCAACTATTTTTAAAGTGTTTTCTGAAGAAACAGCAGCAGTAGCTAATTAGACTAACAGCTGTTAGTTACAATTCATTTTGATATTTCCTCGAGACAACCGAATGGCAGCTCTAAACAAGGCAATGTTTTCATCTAGCCAACTCTTGACCCGAAATGTTATGGTCGAAGACCGACTCCATTTCGCTCATAAGTGTTTTAGTTGTGTTTGAAACAGGATAATTGCTCCGGATTAACAGAATAGCCCAGTCAAGTGCAGCTCCGGTGAGAAATGAGAGTATAATGCTACCTCGGTGATGACTGGGCTTTAAAAAACCTTTAACACTGGGCAAGAAACCCTCTGCACTTGCCGGCCCGACCGTCGCAGCGGAGGGGGGGTTGTAATTTGGGCTCCCTCCCAATGTGTGCAACAGGGACAGGAGGAATGATGGCCTGAACGGCAGGTACGGGTGCTTGGTGTGCCACAGTTAGAAGACGCATGCTCTCCGTGAACTCCCGGAACCAGCCCTCCTGAACCCGTAACTGGGTCGTTAGCTGCCCTACATGGCCAGCAGGTAGCTGCTGTTGGGCTTCGAGTGCTCTAATGCACTCCTCAGAAGTCCTATCCCTCGGCTGATCTCCCTTAGGAGATGTCGCTGACTCATCCCTGATGGCTCCTTTGTACTGTAATGGTTTCAGTAGCGGAGAATCAAATGCGACGGGGAGAGGGATCAGAACAAGTCACCCACAAAGGTGGTTCTGTGGGTGTCTGCTTCTGTCTGGAAGGGGTTCAGACAGATCACAAATTACAAAACAAAAACCCCCCACTCCATGAATAACTCACGCCTGGCTAACGACCTGAATGAGTTCTACTGTCGCTTTGAAAGACAATGGGACGGTCCTGACACCATCCCCCGTGACACCATCCACCAGCTTCAGCCCACCACCCCCATCTCAGCGACACCTCTGTCCTTACTGGAGAGAGATGTGAACAGGGTGTTCAAGAGGATTAACCCCCGCAAAGCAGCAGGGCCGAACTCTGTCTCCCCATCCACCCTGAAGCACTGTGCTGATCAGCTGGCTCCGGTGTTCACAGACATTTTTAACACTTCTCTGGAGACTTGCCATGTACCCGACTGCTTCAAGTCCTCCACTATCATCCCCGTCCCTAAAAAGCCAAAGATCACAGGACTTAATGACTACAGACCCGTTGCCCTGACCTCTGTGGTGATGAAGTCTTTTGAGCGCCTTGTGCTGTCCCACCTCAAATCCATCACAGGCCCTCTCCTGGACCCCCTGCAGTTCGCCTACAGAGCCAACAGATCTGTAGATGATGCAGTAAACTTGGCCCTCCACTTCATCCTCCAGCACCTGGACTCTGCAGGAACCTATGCCAGGATCCTGTTTGTGGACTTCAGCTCTGCCTTCAATACAATTATCCCATCTCTGCTACAGGACAAGCTCTTCCAGATGGGCGTGCCTGACTCCACCTGCAGGTGGATCACAGACTTCCTGTCTGACAGGAGGCAGCGCGTGAGGCTGGGGAAACACATCTCTGACTCCCGGACCATCAGCACCGGTTCCCCCCAAGGCTGCGTTATCTCCCCTGCACTATACTCCCTGTACACCAACAACTGCACCTCTAGTCACCAGTCTGTCAAGCTCCTGAAGTTCGCGGACGACACCACCCTCATCTGACTCATCTCTGGTGGGGATGAGTCCGCCTACAGGAGGGAGATCGACCATCTGGCGGACTGGTGCAGTCAGAACAACCTGGAGCTCAATGCTGCAAAGACAGTGGAGATAGTGGTGGACTTCAGGAATAACCCAGCCCCACTCATCCCCATCTCCCTGAGAGACTCCACAGTTGACATTGTGGAGTCCTGCCGCTTCCTGGGAACCTTCATCTCCCAGGACCTCAAGTGGGAGCTGAACATCAGGTCCATCACTAGAAAAGCCCAGCAGAGGTTGTTCTTCCTGCGGCAGCTGAAGAAGTTCAACCTGCCAAAGACGATGATGGTCCACTTCTACTCTGCCATCATCGAGACCATCCTCACCTTCTCCATCACCATCTGGTACGCTGCTGCCACCGCCAAGGACAAGGGCAGACTGCAGTGTATCATCCGCTCTGCGGAGAGGGTGATTGGCTGCAACCTGCCATCTCTCCAGGACCTGTATGCCTCCAGGACCCGGAGGCGTGCAGGCAAGATTGTGGCCGACCCCTCTCACCCCGGTCATAGTCTGTTCGTAACACTTCCCTCTGGCAGGAGGCTGCGGTCCATCAGGACCAAAACCTCTCGCCATAAAAACAGTTTCTTTCCTTCTGCAGTTAGCCTTATCAACAAGGCCCGGGACCCCCTCCGACACAGACACAGACTCTATCCCGCCTCATAGACACTTTACCTACTTCCCACTGTAATAATTTCACTGTAAATATCTCCATCCTTTTTGTTTATTTATATCTTTATTTTTACTTATATTTTTTATTTTTATTGTTATCTTGCATATATTATATTATATTATATTATCTAAGGTTGAAACTTGCACTACTTGTTTTGAAACTTGCACTACTTGTTTTGTTTTTGTTTTTTTTGTTTTGTTTTTGTTTTATGTTTTATATTATTTAATTTTATGTTGGTTTATGTACGCACCAATAACCACAGTAAATTCCTCGTATGTAAATACTTGGCGAATAAAGGGATTCTGATTCTGATTCTGATTCTGACCACTAAGGGAGCTTAAACCCACTAATGGGTAGGGAAAAAAAGGAATAATCCTAGTGGCTAAACAGCCAAATAATAATCAACCCAGGAAAATAGTGCAAACTCAAAAACATGAGTGAGAGAACAAAACAAAGTCTCCCGAGCTCAAACAATAGAGCTGACACAGGGAAACAATAGAAAAGAAACACCTTCGGCACGTAACACTAAAAGGGCCGGTAAGAAGGTGAAATAAAAATGAAACAAGGAGACTGTCACAGGCAGAACAGCACGGAATAAGTCAAACAGTATAGCCTCAACGAGGAATAATTCTCTACGTAATAAAAAATAACACGAAGAAGCAAGTCCCTCGTAAACATAAAGCAAGGCTTTAATACCACAAGGTCGCTTGTACCTAACTATACCTGGCTCAATGTAAGTAGTAATGACAAAAAAGCACCGGGAAGTGGAAGTGAGGAGCTTAAATACCCCGCAGGCAGTAGCACAGGGGAAACGAATAATAGGCGAGGAAGAAAAACCCCGGAACGAAACGTGGGAAAAAATCAGATAGATTCCCAACCGGAGATAAAGGATCAAGAGAACCACAGCGAAAAATGAAAAATAAACCACAGACTATGACAGGCGGGGCATGCCCCATACCTATACAGAGAGTTTGGCACTTTTCAGGGTTTCCTACAGAAGTAACCACGATGACCACAGACTGTCAGCCCTTAAAAACATTCACTTCTGTACGTTCTGACCTCATGTAACCACACAGCATTCAGATAAAACTTCACACATCCACACAATAAAGCCCCAAACTTGCATTATTTAGCCATTTTTTTCCCCTTCCTCTTCTGCTTCTTCTTCTTGCCTCCGTACCCTCAAAGAATAATTCTCCCCATTGGATAACAACATCGTATACCTGCTATCCCAAGCTTATCGACCAATAAAAACGCTTCAAACTAATGTAGACACATCACAGAATCACATACAAAACTGCTATATGGCTGTGTGTTGTCCAGGATTGGGGGTTCAATCTCCACCAGGGTGCAAGTTTATTTTTGACAAAAACAATGTGCAATTGTTATGCTTTTCATTTATTAGATTTAAATGTTGTTTTCACATTAACAAACGTATTTCTATTGCAAAGGCAAAAGACATGTTTACGATATTAACTGTTCAATGTTTCACTTGTACTACAGCAAAATGTTGAAAGTCAGACGACAACCACTTCAGGTAACATTACGCAGTATGGAAACAAATGTTCCATTTGCCATATACAGTGACAAATGGCCTGTAGCCTATATCACATGACTGTATCCAAGAAGCTTTGGTGGAGTGGTAAGTGTCAAGCCTTACCATGTGAGTGATCTGGGTTTGATCCTCGCCGGGTACTAAAGTGTAATTTTATTTTGGACTAAAACAGTGTGCACGTGTTATGGTTTCTCATACAAGAATGTTTTCCCCACATTAAAGAACATCTTTTTATTGCAAAGGCAAAGACATGTTTACAATATTAATTGTTCACTTGTAGCCTGTTACTTAAACAATTCAGTCACTGGACACCACGGCAGTTATGCAATAGCTAATGTTATGGGAACAGGTATCCCATGGCCATTTGTCAAGCAAAGAAAAAAGTTTTAACGCAGAATATCATCTGATTAAGATCGTATTCATTTGGGACAAAAAAAAAACGTGCTCTTCAGCTCTGTTCATTTGATGGTTTTTACACATAACACACAATGTGACTATAAAAATTATGTAGGCCTACTAGGAAAATTAAGAATTTACGATAATATATAAAAAAGTGATGATAGCCTACTATAAGCTGCAATCCCTTAAGAGATCGGATTTATAAACCGTCAATTCCCCAACCATATCTGTTTCATGGTTAGTGACTATAATAATAATAAGAAGAAGAATTTCTGGTAGGCTACTTTCTTAGTAGTATCTGTTGTTTTCTTTCTGGCTAAGATTCCTGGGAAATATGCATTGTCCAATTAAGCTTGTTAGCCAACATTAGTTTTGCCAGAGAAATGCCAGTCAGCTGCCAGTCAGGAAGCAGGTACAAGCTAGGCTAATGAAGTGAATCAACATGTCCATTGAAGTACAGAAAACTAAACTAAACCTAGCTACAAGGTCTGCTACCAAAAGATTTTCCACAGGTAATGTTACACGACTGGAAAAAAAAACTGTGCTGGAATTATGCTGTGCTCATAATGAACTCGGCAGCTCGTAGCCCAGACATGGAAGCTCGGAGTTACGCATACGGCAAGCCAGTGTTGAATAGCCTAACGTTACATGTATTTTTACAGAATATTAATAGGCCTATTTTAAAACTGTATTTCCGTATTTAGGCTGTACTAACTATTTAGGCTGTATGTCTTTCTTTCAGCTAGAAAGTGTTTGCGTCTAGCCTATTGTGCACGCATGTTTCCATATAGACTTGGTTCATTAATTTACATGCTTCTTCATGATCCATAGCTCAGGTGGTGCTGTTCATTGTATTTTATTAGACATTAAATACATAGCTCATCTACAAACTATTTTAATGTAATTGTGGGCTATCGGTAAAAGGATAAATGTTCTCATTCTCGTCAGTAGAGGACGTTCTGGTTACGCGAATGTCTGCATGCATTTATTTGGAATGCATGTATTCTGTATGCATGTCTTTCTCGATGTCATTATCTTCATGCATTATTCATCATTAGTTAGCTACCAAAAATAAGTGAAATCTGAACAAAAACGTTTTCAACGTTAAAAAAAATCCAAGTTACTCACGCATAGCCTACAGAGAGCTGTCTATAAGTCCTTAATTCCAACTTGCAAAAACTAGGCCTGCCTTTAAAAGTATTGATATCAAAATGTGGCCAAGTTACAACTAACAATATTGCCTATCGTAGCTCACACTAACTAAATTAGCTCTATTCCAAAGCAATGCTATCCAAACTTTCCTAAATTATTTAATGCAACTTGGCTCTGTGTTTTTTCATTTTACCATCTCAAGAGAATGTGGTCAATGAAACTATGTGCCACATCAAACTGCGAAATGAGAATAATTTATAGTGGAAATACTCAGATATAGAAATAGATTCAGATGTGTTGCACTTAGAAATTAAACATAAAAATTACCACACTATAGGGCATGTTTGAACAATTGTCTGCATTCACTGCTTTGGGTCTATGAAAAGCACATAATGAAAAATTTTTATTATTATTATGTATTTATTTATTTGGATTTATATTGAAACCTGTGTGGTCCTACAGAGCATAGACATCCTTCTGTTCGCAAATATTATAATTATTATTATGTTAAGAAAATTTGTACTATTACTTATTTGCCATCATCTGACCCACAAACATGTCTGGATACATTTGTAAAAATGCTATATGTATGCTATTTTCTAGGCAAAAATATAACTTATTTTTATCTGCATTTATTTATTCATCCCCCTTTCTCTATTGTACATGATGTTTCTTGATATAAATGTCTGTTTGTGAATTGTGAAATAAATCTGTAGCAGCAGTGAACATTTTAAAACCTGTACATTTTCTAAAGTAAACTTGCCAACAAAGTATAACCATATCCTTTCTGGAGTGTAATTATTCATCAACTGTTAAAAACATTAATTGAATAATCTTAGAATTACTTAAAATTACTTGCACAATTTTGTATGTTGGCGTTGTCATCTTAGGGCAAGATAACCGGTTTATCTATTATTATACATAGAGGCAGTGGCATAGGTTTGTTTCTAAGTTTAGTAGGGAATGTAGAGGCTGTTCTCATGGAGTTCTCGAAGTTCAAGCTTCATCTGAATTTCATTATGTGCATTATAATATTGATTAAAAACATAAATACCATTATTTTGCCTTAATGATGACACTAGTAAATACACTAAAGCTGTCAGGTTGGGAACCCATAGGTTCACACATATTTCGCCTTGTTTTATAATGTCCTGCTTATGGAAATGTGACTAACCTGTTTTACTGGTAACATATGCTGTAAAATAATTAAGTCCACTTTCTTAGGAAGACCGTGAAAAGTGAGATTTACAGCTGGGGAAACAGACCTGCTCCTGCATGAAGTTAAAGTACACATGCAGAGCATGGCATTAAAGGAATTCTGAATTAGTTTGGCACTGTCTTGCTGACAATAGGCAGGGACATCCCTGAAAAAGACGTTGTCTAGATGGCAGCATATGTTGCTCCAAAATGCATATGTACTGTTCAGCGTTAATGGTGCTTTCACAGATGTGCAAGTTGCCCATGCCATGGGCACGAACGCACAACCCCATACCATGACAGACACTGGCTTTTGAACCTTGCGTTGGTAACAATTGGGATGGTCCTTGGCCCGGAGAACACAACATCCAATATTTCCAAAAATAATTTGAAAGGTGGACTCGTCAGACCACAGCACACGTTTCCACTTTGCATCAGTCCATCTCAGATGAGCTTGAGCCCAGAGATGTCTGCTACCAGATATGCAGTAGATATGGATGGATCACTTTAAGGGTTGTTTCTCCTGACTCATTTTCCTATTGAACTCTATGAAAAGATAAGTCAGGAGAAACAACACTTCAAGTGATCCATCCATATCTACTGTGACTATGTCTCGCATCCGACCATTGCACAGGAGAGCCTAAAGACGTAATACAATTTTTTTGTCAATACCAGAATCGCATTCCTGAATATCAAATCTACCATTCACCTAAATTTCAAAATTTAAATTGTTGTGTAAATATGTCAGATCTTGTTCAATATAGGGACTAGGGACCTCCAAAGCCCACCACACATAAGAAATAACTTTGACTCAACATAAATGTTCGAGTTCCAAACAAAACTTTTGCGTGTTCAAACATGTCCGTCATTGATATGGTTTTAAAGATAGAGATCATACTTTATCGGTCTCTGTGATGAGTACTGATGCTCTAATGTTATAAAGTATTCCTTTTTTAATGACAGAAAATGCCATTCTTTTCTTCTTCAATGTGCAGGCACTGAGAATCATAGATACTGTAGTATTTGAAATACCAACCTAAAAAAACCCCATAATTTCTCATAACAAAGTCGAAACATTCAAAACCGTGTCATGGTCCGTGGTTTATTTTTCCTTTTTCACTGCGGTTCTCGTCCTTTCTCTCCGGTTGGGAATCTATCAGATTTTTCCCCATGTTCCGTTCCGGGGTTTTGCTTCACCTTGCCTATTATTAGTTTCACCTGTGCTACTGCCTGCGGGGTATTTAAGCTCCTCACTTCCACTTCCCGGTGCTTTTTTGTCATTACTATTTTCCTGGGTTGATTATTATTTAGCTGTTTAGCTACTAGGATTATTCCTTTTTCTTTTATACCCATTTGCGGTTTAAGCTCCCTTACTAGTCCTCACCTTTGTGGGTGACTTGTTCTGATCCCCCTCCCCGTTGATTCTCCGCTACTGAAACCATTACAAACTGAGGGTCATAACATAGCTTAGATACGTCTGCACTGCACAGCCGTGTTTAAAATCCGCATATAAACAAATGAATGCCGGTATCCCCTGATACAATCTACGATAACTCCCTTAACCCAATTTATTTTAAAAGTTTGTGCGTTTTTACAATAGCAAAGTATTACAGCCGACAGCTGCGATAGGTAGGTTAAGTTACTCACTGTGGAAACAGTGGACGTCCTAGGGACATCCCCTTTTAGTCCCCTCAAAGTTATGATGTGACGTTCCTTAGGGATGTCCTAAAAACATTACTAGGATGTTATTAAAGTCCGAGGAAGGTTACCGTTTGGTTACAATATGACATTTAATTAGAATTTTTTGGGGACGTTCAAGCAAATCCCTATCCGGTTATGATATGACATTGTGCTCATAACATTCATGGGACATTCAGGGATGTTCCTGCAAAGTTTGTTACTGGTTACAATATAACGTCATGTAATTAATGTCTGGGGGACATTACTAGAACGTCCCAGGAATGTTTGTTGTGACGTCCACGTAACGCTTAGAAAACCCTACAAAAAGACGTCAAGGCAACGTCCTAATGACATTTTGAGACGTTCAGGGGACGTCCCAGGGTCCTTTGTTAGCTGGGTGTAGGCCTAGGCCTACTGGACAATGGCGAAATGGAATAAGAAACTCTTCAGTTGTAACTTCATGCAGGTCGGATATTTGGTTTCTTAAACGTATTTAGGCTATATAAGAGATCTTGTCAAAAAAAATTTGGTGTCTATCTAAACCGAAAGTACATTGGGTATTGTAGCTACATTGTAGCCTACAGTAGGCTAAGCAAGGAAAAAACACTGGTACTACTTTTTAATAATATATTATTGTTCATATATCAGAACATGATATGACAGATTCAGTGTGTAGAAACAGTGCATTCTATGCAGTTTATTGTCTGGGACTGTGGCAAGATGAAGCTCCTAAACAGTCTTGTTGCTGTTTTATTGGCCTGCAGTACAACTAGAGAGTGTGATACTTTCGCAAGCGATGAAATGTTTTCTTCAAGCTGTAATGTATAATTTCAGAGAAACATGCATACTGTAATTGGGACAGATATGACTACCAGATATGACAGGCACAGGGGATAGGGCTACTTCTCAACTCATTTTGTGAAATTGGGCTTGTTATAAACGTGAGAAATTTCTGTATAACACAGGTTACTTTATTTTCAGAACAGCTAGAAACTGTTTGTAAAACGCCTTTAAAATGATCACTTTTAATAATTTATGGATAGAGAAAACTAAGTTTTTTTTTTCCAACTTAGACCTGTTCCAAACTATTCCACAATAATAATTTTTTCACATCTTTCTTTGTGAACCAAGCGAACCTGCTCTAATGAGTGACTTGTTGAAAGAAATGCACTGATTTAGATTTTGTTTTAAATTGCACTTAATGTTCTACTATGACACTGATCTGACTTGTCAAAATGCCTTAGGGTGGTTTAACCATAATGTTTGTGAATGAAGCTTTTCCCTCAACGTATTCAAACTAAGTATTCAACAGTAATTGGCCCATTCAGTTAAACATTTAAATAATTTCACTGATGTTAAACAGTCACATTATATATAGGAGGAGGGTATTGACATATTCCTTTAATCTGCCATTAGTCCTCCAAGATACAGATGCAACTTAGTTTGGACAAGCATTCATATGCAAGGTATTGTGGGATAGCTACTTGGCTAGAAGTAATTACGGGCAATTCCAGCGTTATGGATGTGACATTCAGACACAAAATGACAACCAAAATCTCTACGAAAAATGACTGTACTTACATGATAAAAACTGTTAATGCATATTCTCATTGCACCTACTTGGTTGAGTGGAAGGGCCGAAAAAATTAATTTAAAATATATTAAGTGAGAAAAAAAATTACAAATAACTTTATGGATGTGATGCAAAAAAACAGGTATTTGGAGGTGACAATACATTTTCAAAAAATTCTGTGAATTTTAAAGACTAATGCAGATAGTTTGGTATCCATGTGATGCAGGAGGCTTGGCTGAATATAAAAATAGCAATTTTGAAAATGTGTGTATTTTCGTTTTGATTTTTATGAGGAAAAACCAGCATTATGGATGTGACACCATTGCATTATAGATAGGGATGTGCGCGTTTAGTCGACTAGTCGATTAAACGTTGCTACCCTCGCTAGTCGGCACCAGAAATACTAGTCGGTTAAACTTATTATTTTATTAATGTACACTTAATGTGTTTTCCTGGTTAAATGTTGCTTTATAAAAAAACGAGCATCCATTACTAATGTTAACAACGCCGGATTAAAAAAAAGATATATATTTTAAACGAAGGAAAGAAACAAAACGCATTAGCCTGTTCGCCCTGCAAGTTAAACCAGCGAGGTGGAAAGAGTAAGTAGGCCTATCGCGTTGTTGAATAGCCCAATAAAATTAATCTAATGTCACGTCGATCAGTCGGCCTAATTGTTATTTTTTTGTGGGCCTATTATTGGTAGTTTTTCTGATGACAGATTATTATTTTTTACTGTATTTGCTATGCGATCGCGTTCACCCAATGAAAATGCCGTTGTAATAATCAGGCACGTTTCCTAAAAATGTTTTGTTACGTTGAATATTGTTATTTGTTAACTTTTATTTAGTGAGTTGTTGTCATGTTTTGCAGGATAATGTGCAATGTTCATAATGCAAGGCGCAAAGTGCCACTCATTTCAGCGGCATTTAAAATACGATTTGGTTATTGAAGAATGTGATTAATGGTTTCAAATGGCTCTTATAATATACGCAATATTTTTTCGGACAATGTTTAACCTTACAGATTAAATTGTGCTCAATTTTGACTGTTTTCTGAGTGTTTTCTTACTTTTAGACTAGTCGACTAGTCTAAGTTTAAACTTCCGTTTAAACATCAGGGAAATTAGTCGTTAGGAACATCCCTAGTTACAGATGTGACGCATCTGAAATACACATTGTTTGACTATAGTCTTCCCAATCAAATTCTATCATAACACATTTGTTGTCATAAGAAATGGTCCTGAATGTCAGTTTTGACATTTAGAAAACCATCTGAAAGGGTTTTGAATGTTTTCAAGATGGCCGCCAAATAGCAATGGTAATGTGACTAATGAATACATTTTGAGGGTATTTCTTGTTATCGCATACATTTTTATCAGATTTCAAAATGGTCACTGTTAATACTCAGAATACTTAAAGGGATAGTTCACCCATTTTGAAAAAAAATTATATTGGTTTACTGACACCCCAAAATAGTATGTAAGGCTGTAGTGATTCTGTCCAGGTCTCACTTTTGTAGCTGAAATTGGCTAAACATGAATTGGAACAATGCTAACGATTAGCATCTTGCCATTGGATTTAATCACCCCTGCTAACCTTTTTTTAAATAACTGCCAAAATCCACTGAAATTGTTTTACTAAATAAAGGTTTAGTTTAATGGTATGTAGTATACATTTTACATGCTGAAATAGCATATGGAAAAGTTTCCAGTTTTTCAAAACATTTGTCGTGAACCTACTTTGTAGACCTACTTTGTGCAGCAATGTGCTGTTCCTAGGTGGTTTGCGCGAGGGAGGATGGGGCGTTTCACTTCATAAACACAACAAGCTTACCATAGAAGCAGCTTGCCACATCATTCTCGGAGTGAAACTAAAAGTTACCGGTTCCCCTACCGGATGTACCAGACAACTTAAATCTAAACATAGCTAGGCTGAATCGACATAATCATATACAGTAATTTGAGTGAAAATATCATCCTTGTGCACTCGGTCCAACAACGACACTTGTAAAGCTGTTGTTAAACCTTATTTGAGTGGATTTAGGCTGTTATTTAAACAAAAGTTAGCAGGGGGGTGATTAAATCTAATGGCAAGATGCTAATCGTTAGCATTGTTCCAATTCAGGTTTAGCCAATTTTAGCTACTACGCTGCGACCAGGACAGCATCAATACAGTCTTACATACTATTTTCAGGATAAGTAAAACAATATATTTTTTTTCAAAATGGGTGATCTATCTCTTTAACCTCCATCTTAACCTTCAATTTTCAAAAATGGCTCCTGAAACCCCCAATGTTATGGATCTGACATTTGTACACAAAAAGACGAAATGTCATATCCAAAATATCAGTTCTAAATGTTTCACAGGATTTGCTAATCAAACATAAATGATGTGTAGCCTATAGAATGTATATGTGTATGCACAATATAGCTTCTAAATAAAGGCACCTTGTAGAAATGTTTTGGAAAACACTGGGCTAGCCCTCCGAAAGAGTCAGTCAGATGCCTTTCATTGTAAAAAATCTATGAAAAGTGGTGTAATTTTCTTATTATAAACCTGAAATTGTAACACTATTTTAAGATGGATAAAACTTTCATTATTTTCACTAGTTTAAAAAAACTGAATTGAGTCAACTCAATTTTAGGTTAAATCAATTTGAATGGTTATGTTGTAACTACCTAACCAGCACTCATACTTCCTTCTCAGTCTCCATGTTACATGTGTTTATTTTCATATTCAAAGTACATGTATACTGAATTATAGCCTACCTGTTTTGGTTGTCTTTTGCTTTGAAGGACTGACAACCGCAGTTAACGAGCTTGAGTGCATTACAAGAGACAGGACAGACACTTACCAATCACACCTGAAGGCATAAGAAATAAACTCCGGTGCATGGATGAAGCAAACTAGTGGGGCAAACGTAGATTTTCACTTTATTTGTTGCCTTACGCATGCAGTGTGGCTTTAGTGTAATAGGGAAACTTCACTTTTTCAATGTAAATACGCATTACTTCAGTCTGAATGTGGGAATAGCTACACCCGAATTTGATCTCATGAACCCAGCTAGATAACTTGTTAGCTTGCTAACACATCAACCGTTGGTAAGCAGAAAGTATAGTGTGTAGCGTATGTTTTATTACCCTGTTGTTCTGGCTTGTGAGAACTCTGGTTGGGTACCGACAGGGGTGTAAAGTACTTGAGTAATTGTACTTTGTTACAATACTTAAGTACTGTTTTTGGGGATTTGTACTTTACTCGAGTATTATTAAGTTTGTATACTTGTACTTTTACTCAATTACATTTCAGAAAAAAAAACCATACTTTTTACTCCTTACATTTAAAATGCAGACCTTCAAAGTACAAATCTCGCAGGTCCAACGATTTTAATTAGTATATTTGTTTCTCTGGCCGAACTAACATTAACATTATTAATCCTACGGCCGCACTTTATTTAAAACAGCCAATCAAATCCCCATCAATGGAAAATGAACCCGCCCAAACCCATGCTGATTGGTTCTTGTGCAAGACTAGAAAGCGGGGATTTTTGATTAGACACCTGCTATCAAAACAACTATTTGACAAGAACCTTAGGATGTGCAATGTCGAACCCACGTATAAAAAAAACCAAACCCTTAATTTTTTCCAAGGTTGTAGTTTGGCCAACTTTACAACTGGATGCTGTGATGTGAATGCCGTCCATGTTAATTTACCTCAACATGTTTTTTCAAATTCGATGGAGAAGTGCATTAAATCATTTTAATGCAAAAAAAAGTGTCCTCTGTTCTTTAATTTAAGCATTGTCTATCGCAGAATTCATTCCATTGTGGGCCGAGTGTATGCTGGGTTTCATTCCAGCCTTGCCTAAACACAGCTGATGATTTCACTAATTAGCTCACCTCTTCAACTAACTCATCTGGTGCAATGTGTAGTTGAAACGAAAACTTGTATACACTCGGCCCACGATGGAATGAGTTTGAGACCCCTTGTCTATCCCTTGCAATAAAAAAGTTTTTACTTTTACTTTTTAGTACTTAAGTACATTTAAAAGTAGGAACTTTTCAACTTTTACTCAAGTGTATTTTTAGCCAGATACTCTGACTTTTACTTGAGTAAGATTTTGAGACAGTATCCATACTTTCACTTCAGTATAATTTCTGAGTACTTTTTACACCCCTGGGTACCGAAAACAGGTACCACTATGGCACCGGACCCAATCGCAGATTTAGGTGCCTCAAAATACAATGCATGAGATGCCGAGTAAAATCTCCACTGTTTTACATCGCCCTCGCTCCAAAACGCAAATTACAGGCAAATATTACAGCCTCAACAATGCCCCAGCTCGGTAACATTGCATTCGCGCTGTCGACTCAGTCAGTGACAGCAGCAGGAACCATAAGTGTAGCTATATCCTACCCAAAAATATTTATACAATGAATATTTATGCAATTAAAAATACGTTCTTTAATGTTGTCGTGATATTTATTTTAAAGAAGGTAGTCTCGGTTCAGGCACCGTTCTAAAAGTGTCATTTTGGCATCAATATCGTCAAAATCTAAACGATACCCATCCCTGTGAGAACATGGTTATTTTATGAAGCGTCCATAACTGTAACATCCGTAACGTTCAAAAAGAATACTGACAATGAGAAAAACGGAACCAATAATAGATCACATATCACCTCAGTGAAAGTTAGCTTTGCATATAGAGTTTTAATACAATCCTATTTAAAATGCTTGTTTTACAAAAACACTTCCTCAAAAACGTTACGGACGTGACCTTGCCGGTTGCAGTCAGCACCTCAAGATTCTAGAATTCGAAACTAAAATTTAACACGCTTAAATTCGATTCATATACATTTATTTAACTCTCAATTTTATAAAAAAAACACTGGGGGATAGGTGTGAGTGAAAAAAGTTAGATGAGCCATTTCCAAAAGCCATTAAATGTGACTGAAAAGCCATATTTTTGTGAGACTGCAACCTACACTGTAATGGTATAACGTGCAATTTTATAAATACAATGGTCAAATGAAGTCTGCACTCCAAAATATACACACCTCATCACTCTGCTGCTTGATATGTTTGAATTTTTCTATTGAACTTATTCTATTGAATAAGTCAGGAGAAGAAACCCTTCAAGTTATCCATCCATATCTACTGTATTTCTGGCAGCAGAGTGATGGTTTAAAGCATGTTTGATACGTCAGACCCTTGATGACTTAGAGCCATTTAGCCAACCATGTGTTCCATACTGTTCCAGTGTAATTTACAGCTAAATCTAGTCCCACCCCCCAATTCCCATAGAGATCCATTCAAATGCAGAGACGTTATAGTATCGCTTTTAAGAGTACCAGAAAATAAGATATCAAGAGTCTTTTGATGTTGTTGGGTCACAGACATCAGGAAGTCATGGATAGCATGGATATGCAAAGGATATGCGACCAAATATTTAAAATGATTACTTTATTCTATATATAAATGCAAGGGTGCCAATAATTGTGGTTCACATGGTTTTGTTAAATTATTTTTTGATGAGGGATTTTTTTTTTCTCATAATAAATGTACTTCAATTAAAGGTTGGATTTTTCTAATTTTTTCAGTGTGAGATTAAGCTAATTCACCAAACGGTGAATCTTTAATAACCCCTTTTACTCATCTTTACCAGGGGTGCCAATAATAGTGGAGGGCACACTGTATATAACAATTTCACACAGTAGCTGATACTGTCCTGGTGCGCCGGTGGAAGGTCGCACTGACAATGGCTCCGCATTCAACTAGTAGCTTTTTGTTTATTATTATTTGTATTGTTTTTATTTTTGTACGTACTGCACTGTCGCTCATACAGTATGATCGACAAGCACTTTTGGAAGTTCGTTCGTCACTGGACACGGACTTTTTCTCAATTTACCGGAGTACGTGCTGTGATTCCTTTGTCCTGCCGCCGTTGTGTTTACCAATACGCCGACGGAGGAGAAAGAAAAGAGGCAAACGTGCCGGTATCCTATGCAGATCACGGACGAGATACTGCAAACCGCCGTTACCGAGCATTTTACTGGCAAATGTTCAATCCCTGGACAATAAAATGGACGAACTACACGCACGGATTAACTTCCAGCGGGACATTGCGAACTGCTGCGTGCTAGCGTTTACTGAGACCTGGCTAGACCCGACGGTACCTGACTCGGCCGCTACCCCGGCTGGATTTTCCATCTACCGGCAGGACAGAACTACGGAGTCAGGCAAACGCAGAGGCGGTGGGGTCTGCATTATGGTTAACTCTCGCTGGGGTTCGGATGTAGCAGTACTAACAAAACACTGCTCACCAGACCTGGAGCTCTTAACTATAAAAGTCCGTCCCTTCTACCTCCCTCGGGAATTCAGCTCCGCCATAATCACAGTAGTTTACATTCCCCCGCAGGCAGATAAAACGCGCGCACTAGAGGACATTTACGGAGTAATTAATGGACTAGAGAACGCTCACCCTGAGGCAGCTTCTATTGTTGTTGGCGACTTCAACAGGGCTAATATGAGGAAAGTCTTGCCTAAATATCACCAGCATATTAACTTTCCTACCCGTGGTGATCAGACTCTTGACCATTGTTATTCTCAACTACGGGACAGCTATAAACCCCTCCCCGCCCTGCCTTTGGTAAAGCGGATCACACCTCCATTCTTCTCCTCCCAACCTACAGACAACGTCTAAAACAGGAGAAACCGGTTTTCCGAGCAGTTCAACGCTGGAGTGAGGAATCCATTGCCACTCTGCAGGACTGTTTTGAAACCACAGACTGGCAGATGTTCTGTGTTGCAGCTGATGGGGACATTGATGAATACACAGACTCTGTCTCAGCCTACATCACCAAGTGCATAGATGACGTTGTCCCAAGAGTCAATGTTAGGACTTTCCCCAGCCAAAAGCCATGGGTTAATGGTGATGTCCGTGCTAAGCTCAGAGCACGGTCTTCTGCCTATAGAACTGGGGACCTGGAGGCCTTGAGAAACTCCAGATATCACCTACGGAAAACCATCAGAGATGCCAAAAGAGCCTACAGGGACAAGTTGGAGTCTAACTACCACAGTTCCGACCCCAGACGCATGTGGTGTGGATTGCGCTCCATCACAGACTACAAAGGGAGAAATAGCAGTGATGCCCAGCCCGCCGCCTCTCTTCCCGACGAGCTCAACACCTTTTACGCACGGTTTGAGGCGAGCAACACCATCCCTATTGTAAGACTAGCTGAGGACCAGGATGACTGCACTCTGTACCTATCTATGGCTGACGTGAGGAGAGCTTTTAAAAGAGTAAACCCTCGGAAGTCACCAGGGCCAGATGGCATTCCAGGCCGTGTCCTCAGAGCGTGTGCCGACCAGCTAGCGGAGGTATTCACCTCTATATTCAACCTCTCCCTGAAACAGTCTGCAGTCCCCACCTGCTTCAAACAGACAACTATTGTCCCTGTACCAAAGAAACCTTCCATCACCTGCCTGAATGACTACCGCCCTGTAGCACTGACCTCCATCATCATGAAGTGCTTCGAGCGGTTAGTCAGAACCCACATTTGCTCCTCCCTTCCTGACACCTTGGACCCCCTTCAATTCGCATACCGTCCCAACAGATCTACGGATGACGCCATCACCCTGACAGTGCACACCGCCCTCTCCCACCTGGATAAGGGTAACACATACGTGAGGATGCTGTTTATAGACTACAGCTCAGCATTCAACACAATTGTGCCCGCTAAGCTCATTCCCAAGCTCAGGATCCTGGGTCTTAACACCTCCCTTTGCAACTGGATCCTGGACTTCCTAACGGGCAGACCCCAGGTGGTGAGAATGGGTAACCGCTACTCCTCTGCACTGACCCTGAGCACCGGAGCCCCTCAAGGCTGCGTACTCAGTCCCCTCCTGTACGCCCTGTTCACACACGACTGTGTGGCCACACGCAGCTCCAACGCCATCCTTAAGTTTGCAGACGACACCACCATCCTGGGTCTCATCTCCAACAATGATGAGACCGCCTACAGAGAGGAGGTCAGCATCTTAGCAACATGGTGCCAGGACAACAACCTCTCTCTCAACGTCTGCAAGACTAAGGAGATGATCGTGGACTTCAGGAAGCGACAGGGGGCGGGGGGTCACGCCCCCATTCACATCGATGGAGCTGAAGTGAAGAGAGTCTCCTGTTTCAAGTTCCTCGGTGTGTTCATCAGTGATGACCTCTCCTGGTCCAGGCAATCGGTCGCGGCAGTAAAAACTGCCCAAAAGCGCCTATACTTCCTGAGGAGACTGAAGAAGTTTGGCATGTCTTCCAAAACTCTCACCAACTTCTACAGGTGCACCATTGAGAGCATTCTCACTGGCTGCATTACCACCTGGTACGGCAGCTGCTCCACTGCTGATCGCAAGGCCCTTCAGAGGGTGGTGAAGACAGCGGAGCGCATCATTGGCTGCCACCTCCCCTCTGTGCAAGGCATCTACCACACACGATGCCTTAAGAAAGCACGGAAAATCATAAAAGATTACAGCCACCCAGGCTATGGACTGTTCTCGCTGCTGCCATCTGGTAGACGTTACCGGAGCATACGGGCACGGACTACCAGACTCACAAACAGTTTTTTCCCCCAGGCCATCAGGCTTCTCAACCAGCAACATTAACCTCATTCATCTCCCCTCATTGTATGCTCTAGGCACTTCTTATGTACATTCAATGTACATCACCTTAATTTAATTGAATTTATTGTACATCGGCACCTCCACACTTTATATTTATAATATTTAATACTCTTACTCCTACTGTCCATATCTGGAACTGCTCCTAGTGTTTTACTGCTATGTATATGTATGTTATTCTTGCCCTTATTTGACTCTTTTTAACAATTTAATATATATATATTTTTTGTTTTTTATGCCTACTACATAGTTGTTGCTTGCCATGTCCTAAGAATTTCATTGTTCAGAATGACCTTGTGTTATACTGTGCACTTGATAAATAAAAACACTTTGACTTTGACTTTAGTTCCTGGTTAGAGGGTGTCTTTTACGATGAGAAAGGGCAGAATTCACAACAAAATTTTTAAAACCAGTTTTCTCAAAAAAAAAACAAAGTCACAATATTCAAGTGATGCCTCATTTCTGTACTTTTACGTGAGATGGAAAAAGTCAAATTTTTAAACATGTATCAGTCATGATAGCATTACCTATTTACCTGTGGAATATTCCAAACAGGTGTTTTTTGAACTTCCCAGTTTTTTTTTGCCCCTGTCCCAACTTTTTTGGAACATGTTGCAGGCATCAAATTCGGAATAGCGTACATTTACAAAAATCAATAAGTTGATAAGGTAAAACATTAAAGGTAAAACATTTTTTTTGTACTGTTTTCAATTAAATATATGTAAAAGAGAATTTACAAATCACTGCTTTCTGCTTTTATGTGCATTTTACATACTCTCCCAACTTTTTTGAAATTGGGGTTTGTACATGTCTGCTGTAAATAAGGTGTGTGTGTAGTTTGTGTTTACTGTGTTTATCTGGTCTGCAGAGCTCAGGGAAGCTGGACATGGGCTCAGGGAAGGCCAGCGAGAGGGGCATGGTAAAGCCCCTGGTCAGGCCGGATATGCACAACGGAAGGTGAGAATTCCATCACCCTTATCCTGTAGCCATGAGTCACTGGTGTGAAATTCACCCTTTCCCATTAATCTTTTTTTCCTTTTCTTTCTTTCTTTTGTTTTTTCTTCTCTTTCTTTCTTTTGTTTTTTCTTCTCTTTTTTTTTTCTCAGATCCCAGGACAGCTTGGGCTCAGAGCCGACGCTGCCAGCCAGCATTGAGTTTAGGGACAGCTGTAAGTTTTTTTCCCTCTAATTGTATCCTTTATCCTTAAGCTATAAAAATAATTTCAGTAGCCTGCACTGTCATGCTTGATGAAGAATGTATATTTGGCCAGGAATTAATCTGGTTTGCCAAATGTCCTTGTCCGATGAAGAACACGTACAGTGAGCACCATAATTCATTGGACAGTGACACATTTTTTGTTATTTTGGTTTTGTATGTAGCATTTTGAGTTTGAAAGGATGCAATGACAATGACGTTGAAGTCATTATTTTCATCCATTTCGGATGAACCGTTTATAAATTATAGAACCTTTTGTGCATAGTCCCCCCCATTTTTGGGCATCAAAAAATATTGGACAGTTTAACATAATGTAGAATAAAGTAACCTTTTTTAATATCTCGTCACATATCCTTTGCATGCCATGCCTTTCTGATGTCTGTGACCTAACAATATCAAAAGACTCTTGATATCTTCTGGTACTCCTACAAGTGATACTATAACCTCTCTGCATTTGATTGGATCTCTATGGGAATTGGGGGGTGGGACTAGATTTAGCTGTAAATTACACTGAAACAGTATGGAAATATATGATTGGCTAAATGGCTCTACGTCATCAAGGGTCTGACGTATCAAACAAGCCTTTAACCATCACTCTGCTGCCAGATATGCAGTATATATGTTTGGATAACTTGAAGGGTTTCTTCTTCTGACTTATTTTTCCATAGTGTTGAATAGGAAAATTTGTCAGGAGAAACGACCCTTAAAGTGATCCATCCATATCTATTTATTCTCTGTCTGTCTGTATTTCTCTTTGCTCGACAACCGGGCACTGTATGAAGTTGAAATTAACTAGAACCCAAGGAAGTGCAGTGTCGACTGTGATGTTGATTGGATGAGCGGTTCTCCAGAAAATAAGCTATTTGTATACGACTATTCAGAATGTTTGTAAACAAAGGTCGCCAACATACGTCTGGGTGGATAACTGACATCCTGTCAGCAGCGGAAATAGTTAATTTACATGGTAAATCAACTGAACAAAACATTTGCGATTATGCCGAAATCGTGTTGTATTTTGGGGTTGTAATGCCAAATGTATCCAGGCACCAGGGTGGGAAATTGGCACCCACCACCCGCCAAATGCGGGTAGATTTCAGAATTGTCGGGTACGTGTATCAAACCTACCCGCCACAGTGGCGTGTAGCAAAGTGGATACAAGCAGGAATAAAAATGAAAAAACTTCAGCTTTCTTTCCCTGATTGCCTAAACGTGAGAAAATGACGACCTGTGAGAAAAAAAGCGCTTGTTAGAATATCCCGAGGCGAGCCCGTCTTACGCCGTGTTCACAACTCGTCCGTTGTTTTTACGTAGCCTACCATAAATCCTCAACGCAATCCCCGCTCCCTGAGCAACGCAGCGCCATAACAGATCTGACGTGGAACAACGAGAGAAAATAGGCTAGGTCTGAACTACACGCCGAATAAGTTATCTGGAGTGCAAGGAAAAGTCTATGATATGCTTCTCCCTGCATCTCAGCAGTGGGTGGACCTCGGTTACTTCACAAAATAAGCTAGGGTATTATGTCATACCCTCGATGTAAAGATTAATTTTGGACGGAGAATAGGCCTATGTGAATTTATTTGCCTAATAAAACAAGCATTTCAGAATGAAAACGGGTGTCATTTAATATTGTCTGTTAACATCATTTTACTAGTTTGCTGGAAAATAAGATTGTTTACAAGTTGTTATCAAAGTGAAATAAAAAAATTTTCTACTTCCGCCAATTCCGATGGTCCGTATAGCAACGCAGAGTCCAGTGCAACTCATATGCGTTAGATTCACCATAAAGCAATTTTAACAAGCGTCGCACAGCGCCGCACAGAAAAACTAAAAACTGACCATTACCTTTGCCAATAGCTCTAAGGTAAAAGTGATATCTCCGGACAGCTCGCTCTAACGTTAGGCCTATTGACATCTGTTCGTTCAGAAAAACGTATCTAGTATTAGATAATAGATTATATGAAATGTATGTAATACAATACATTTATACACAATGTTTGACCTGTAATACTTGATATAATAAATACTATTTTATTAGAGCTACTAAACATGAGTGCATTCTAAAACGTTATTCTAGCGTAATGTTTTTTTTTTTTTTTTAAAGGTGTGGCACTATTGTCCTTTAACTTATATATTCACATTACATAGTCTCACTTTCAACCCACTTGGCGTTCTTCCCCCCAGCACATCTGGTTTCTTTCAGCAACACCATATATCACACATGTAAATCTGCTCTCATCTAGATTTGACCTGGGTTCATGAGAGTCTGCACATGCGCTGGTTTTTCCTATACTGGTGAAATTTGGTATAATACCAGGCTGGTAGCTCAGAAAGTTAATTTCCCACCCTGCCAGGCACATAATGGATAAGGTTTAGGCTTTTTCCGTTTTCTGTTTTCCCGCTGTAAAGTCTAAATCGACCCAACGGAGATTAGGACGGGAGGATAACGTTAAGACGGATCCTAGTACAATTACCGGGCAGTCTCGCATCTACTAAACTGGGGACAAGCTGGCAACCAACCACTCATGGCCGTATTTGCGGAAGACATTTTCTCGCAGGTAATTTATAAAACGTTTTTGTTGGGTTGCTGTTGCTGTTGGGTAACATAACGTGCAAGCTTGCTGGTCCTGTTGTTGAAAACAAACCACACACAGTAGCGTGATCTGGCTTGGCTATCATACGGTTACTTCATCGAGATGCTTTACAATCGATATAGTAAAAGACAGAAGTTAAAATCCGAATTGTAAAAACAAAAGAAAATGTTAGGTGTATTGAGGGAACATTTGCTACAATCGAGCCAGAAATTAAATAACAAACAGTGCACAGTTTCTACTGTCAAGCAAAACAGTAAGTATTACTGGTTTGTGGTTGCTTTGTTAGATCAGGACTTGAATTTGAACTTGAATAACTTCTGCTTGCTGAATCACACGAACAATACTGTCACTGGTTGGCTAATGGTTATATAACATAAAATAAAAATAACAACAGAGGTTAAGGTTAATTTGTAAGACAGTGTCCAAAGTAGCATTTTCTAAACATTTTGGTAAAAGAGTAGTTTGCGGACACATGCTTAAATATATAAAAAGCTACAGTCCTGAAACAGTCCTGAAAATCGTTCATCGTTAAGTTATCAACACCAGTTAAAAACTAGCATCCCAGCTCACAAAATGATATCCTGAGGACGTATTCTAAATGGACCACAAAGTTATTAGGATGTTGGAAATTAATGTTCTCCGGACGTTATTTTGTAGGGGTCCTTTGATGTCCTGGGGACGTTTTTAGGACATTCTTAATACAGTCATAGGACCATAAAATGACGTCCTGTGCACATCCTCTAAATGGACCACAAAGTTATTATGACATTATATGACTGTATTTAGAACGTCCTGAAAATGTTGTTTTGATGTTAAGAAAAACGTCCCTGGGACAACAATGGAACCCTACAAAATAACGCCTGGAAAACGTTCATTCTCAACGTCTCAATAACGTTGTGTTCCATTTAGAGGATGTCATTTTATGGTCCTATGACAGTATTAAGAACGTCCTGAAAACGTAATTTTAACGTTAAGAAAAACGTCCCCGGGATAACAGTGGAACCCTACAAAATAACGCCTGGAGAACGTTAATTTCCAACGTCCTGATAACATAGTGTTTCATTTAGAGGACTTCCACAGGACGTCATATTATGGTCCTATGACTGTATTAAGAACATCCCGAAAACGTCGTTTTGACGTTGTGAAAAATTTCCCCGGGACATCAATGGAACCCTACAAAATAACGTTTAGAGAACGTTCATTTTCAACGTTCTGATAACGTTGTGTTCCATTTAGAGGACGTCCAGATTCATAGGACCATAAAATGGCATCCTGTGGATGTCCTCTAAATGGACCACAACATTATTAGGATGATGAAAATTTACATTCTCCAGGTGTTATTTTTTAGGGGTCTTTTGATGTCCTGGGGTCGTTTTTCTTAATGTGAAAACAACATTTTCAGGACATTCTTAATAGTCATAGAACTATAAAATGACGTCCTGTGGACGTCCTCTAATGTTAGGAGAACCGATCGGAACCACACACAGACACCAAGATGTAGTAACAATTATGCTTTAATCAGAGTCGACGGAAACGGGTCAAAGTCCAGCAAACGGTGCAATACAGGGCAAGCAGAAACGGAGTCAAATCCAGGCAGGGGTCAAAGTCCAAGCAACCAGGGCAATGCGGAGAAAGCAGGGCGAAGTCCCAGAACAGGCAGAGGTCAGAACCTGGAGATCAATCAGAGGGGGCTGGAGAACAGGTAGCTTCAGCTGCATTGTCGGCTTCGCGAGCGTGCCGTCGCAGCTTA
>CM040406.1:6959064-7107171 GCA_022702515.1 Ilyophis sp. 1 JC-2022 | reverse complement strand
GGGCAGGTTTTTTCTTCTGGTTTCAACAGTAAAAGCTGTGGTGTATCGATTCTAATTCATAAAAACTTGGATTTTAATGTAGACAAAGTAATTAAAGATCAAAATGGTCGCTTCTTACTGTTGAAAGCTACCCTACTTAAAATGCCAATTGTATTAGTAAATATATATGCACCAAACATTAACCCTAGCCCATTTTGTAATGAAATTACAGAACATCTGGCCAATTTTATTGGTCTTCCAATACTAAAAGGGGGTGATTTTAATGCGGTAGCTAACCCGAGTATAGACAAATCAAGTATACCATCCTCTACAGATAAAATAACCTCTAAAGCTTTGGTGGATATGTTTAAGGGAGCAGGATTGTCTGATGTCTGAAGATTAACACTTAGATTATACTTTCTATTCTAACCCTCATAAGAGTTACTCTAGAATTGATGCATTTTGGTCATCCCAAGATATTTTAAGTAACACTTGGGAAACCAAAATACATAACATTATTCACTCCGACCATTCACCGATCTCAATATCCTTTTCTCACTCCAATTGTCCTCCCAGAAACAGTAAATGGAGATTCAACAATTCCTTATTGTTGAATCTTCAGTTCATTGAAGAAATCAAAAGAAAAACAAAAGCTTTTTTTGAAATAAATACTGGTAGTGTCTCATCTTCTACCATGGTATGGGAAGCATATAAAGCAACATGTCGTGGTTGGATAATCAGCCATGTCACAACAAAAAAAACTAAAATTGAAAAGAATTGAGGAGCTGTCTGGAACACTGAATTCCATGGAAAGAAAGCACAAAGACAATCCCAAAAACCAAGAAATCCATTTGAATCTTGTAAAGGCCCAGACAGAGCTAGGGGATCTATTAAATACAAAACTGAAATTTGCTTTATTTAGATTGAAATCAATAAACTATGACACTGGGGATAAAGCAGGTAAGCTATTGGTCTTTATCATCTGATAAAGACACTCACTGATCCAATTTTGATCAATGGAAGATTTAAGGAATATTACTCAGAACTATATAAATCAGAATGTGACCCCTCCCGAAGTACTTTAGACACTTTTTTTTGAAAGGATCAACCTTCCGAGACTCTCAACAGAAGACAAAGAATCCCTGGAGGCAGAGATCAGCTCATTGGAGGTTGCTAATGCTATCAAGCTACTTAAAAGTAATAAGGCCCCAGGTGAAGATGGGTTTTCTGTCAATTTTTATAAAACCTTTGCTGATGTTTCAAAAGATCAATTACTCAAGGTTTACCATGAATCAAAACAAGGGGGTTCACTTCCTAGAGCACTCAATACATCCCTAATAACACTACTACCAAAACCTAACAAAGACTTAATGGAATGCAGCAGTTTTAGGCCAATTCAATTACTAAATGTAGACAATAAAATATTTGGTAAAATTATAGCTGAACGACTAGACAAGGTATTACACAAACTGATTCATAAAGACCAAATTGGGTTTGTCAAGAATCGTCAGGTGGCAGATGGAATGAGGAAACTTATGCATGTGTTTCACTATGCAAATAACTCTCCCCATCCAGTGGCAGTCTCCCTGGATGCGAAAAAAGCATTCGATCGCATAGAATGGACATATCTGTTTAGAACACTTACTGAGTTTGGTATAGGATCTGAATTTATTAAAAACCTGTCATTACTATATAAAACCCCAAATGCTAAAATCTGTACTAATGGTCTGACATCAGATGCTTTTCCGATCCAGAGAGGAACTCGCCAAGGATGTGTGCTATCCCCTCTACTTTTTATTCTTTCTTTAGAACCCCTAGCATGTCTAATAAGATCTGATGAAAAAATACAAGGAATTGATATAGGTAAAGAAATCATTAAGATAAATCTTTATGCTGATGATATCCAAAAACAATCAAAAATCCCCAAACATCGTTAATTAATGTTCTACAGACAATTTCAAGCTTCAGCAGCATATCTGGTTATAAAATTAATAATTAAAATCTGAAGCACTACCTTTAAATTTGCATTGCCACAATTCCAGTATGGCAGGCTTTCCATTCAAATGGTCCCCAACAGGGATAAAATATTTAGGAATAACTTTGAAAACTCATATTGACCAAATTACCCACTACAACATGTCTAAGATGATTACAGAAATAACAGAAGACTTGGAAAAATGGAAATGTCTCCCTCTCTCTCTGGGGCAAGATAGACACAATAAAAATGAATATTCTCCCACGTATTACCTACCTCTTTAGTGCCATTCCCCTTTCCTTCAAAAAAGACTGGTTCAAGAAGCTTAACACTCTGTTTAATACATTTCTATGGAAAGACAAACCACCTAGAATAAGCCGTTCAAAACTTATTTTAGACAGAAAAAGAGGTGGTCTTGGCCTTCCTGACATTTATAAATATTACATTGCTTTTAACTCAAGGTACCCTCTCAAATGGGCATACAATGAGGAACATAATCATACCTCCTGGGAAACCATAGAACAAGAAATACTAACTATGAGTAAATGTTCTCTATCATTAAACGCTCTATGGTATTACCCAAAGTATTGGGAACAAATAAAAAATTCCATCATACAATTCTCTTGTGAAATTGCTTCCATTTTACACAGAACCTTAAGTTTTGATGGAATGAAATCTCCAAACAACCATCTATGGAGAAATGGTGGCATTTTAAATAATAGTAAACCTTTTGTAAATAGAGAATGGGAATCTAAAGGTATATTTAATATTTCCGATCTGTTTGATCACCACAAACGGAGATCGTTCCAGCAAATGAAGGATGAGTTTGGCTTATCAAACAAAGACTTTTTACTATATTTACAAATCAGGTCACAACTTCTTAAACATCTTGGAGACCAAACATCCCTTCCAAAGTTATCTGTAATTGAGGAAACACTTAAAAATATAATGAAAACAAACAAACATATAGCTGGTCAAATATATAAAACCCTTAATTGCTCTGGTGGTTTGATACGTCATGCTGTGGAAAGTACTTGGGAAAAAGATCTCGGTGAACAAATAGACCCAAAAGTTTGGGGAAATATCTGGAGAAATATGCACAGTGTCCAACTCTGTTCGGAACAAATTAATTCCCTTCAAAATAATTCATAGAGTGTACCTAACCCCCAGGAAATTAAAACTAATCGATGCAAATAATTCTGATTTATGTTGGCATTGTAAGAGAGAGAGTGGACAGTTTGTGCATATGATCTGGAGATGTCCGAAGCTTGTAAGATACTGGTCCATGGTTACCAATACAGCATCATCTCTTTCAGGAATTCCAGTTCCTCTAGACCCAAAGATCTGCATCTTGAACTATTTGGATAATATAACTAGAGACAGAAGTAAAAAAAATAATTATTTCAATAGCATGTATGTGTGCTTTAGTCTTCTTGCACTTAACTGGAAAAATATTGAGGCCGTGTCAGAGGAACTGTGGCTCAAATCATACTATGAAATGTTGATGCTAGAAAAAATGAGCTGCAACCTAGCGGAAGTAGATTTACAAGAAAATGAAATATGGGAGAGGATTACGATATCAATGTCAACCTTTAACGTTTAAGATCATGCATGTGACAGCGGGTATATTGAGTTTGACAAAACACGATTGAGATAAAAGTACTGTATATTACAATATTAATTTATTGTATACTACAATGATGACTAATTATTTTTATTATAGTAAATAAGAGGGAAGAAAATACAAACATTTGTATTAAAGGGATATCACATAAATACAATAATAAAAATATAAACTATACAAATGCATCCCATAATAAAAATACTATTAATAAATACATGCAAAATAGTAATCAATCATAAACAATAATTAATAATAATAACATTGGTAATAATTATACAATACAAACTAAAAAGAAACCTTTTTTTAATTTTTATTTATTTATTATTTATTATTTATTATTATTATTTTTTGTCAATCACTACCCCCGACTCGGACCCTTGGGGGGGGCAGTCCCGACCAAACCTGGTGTCAGTGAACTCGCACCGTGACAAGAAAAAGTTACTGAAGACATTGACATTGTAGAATTTATGCAATCCCTCTGCTGCCAGATAGGCAGTAGATATAGACGGATCTCTTGAAGGGTTGTTATGGAAAAGGTAATAATAAATAAGTCAGGAGAAACGGCCCTTCAAGTGTTCCATCCATATCTACTGCATATTTGGCAGCAGAGTGATGGTTTGAGGCTTGTTTGATACCGCAGACCCTTGATGATATAGCCATTTAGCCAACCATGGGTTCCATACTATTCCCGTGTAATTTACAGCTTAATCTCGTCCCTCCCCTCAATTTCTATAGAGATCTATTCAAATGCAGAGAGGTTACCAGGAAATAAGATATCAAGAGTCTTTTGATATCCTTTTATATCCAGTCATGATTGCATCACCTTTTTACCTGTGGAATGTTCCAAACAAGTGTCCCCAATTTTTTATTTTTTTGCCCCTGTCTCAACTTTTTTGGCATGTGTTGCAGGCATCAAATTTGGAATCTTTACAATATATTTACAAAAATCTATAAAGTTGATAAGGTAACACATTAAATATCTTTTCTTTGTACTGTTTTCAATTAAATATACACTGCTCAAAATAATTAAGGGAACACTTAATCATCACAGTATAACACAAAGACAATTAAACCAAACCGGTCTTGCTGGATGATGTTGCAGGCAGCATAACATTCGCCACGACGTCTCCAGACTCTTTCACGTCTGTGACATGTGCTCAGTGTGAACCTGCTCTCATCTGTGAAGAGAACGGGGCGCCAATGGCGAACCTGCCAATTCTGGTGTTCTCTGGCAAATGCCAATCGAGCTGCATGGTGCTGGGCTGTGAGTACAGGTCCCACTACAGGACGTCGGGCTCTCATGCCACCCTTATGGAGTCTGTTTCTGACAGTTTGGTCATAAACATGCACACGAGTAGCCCGCTGGAGGTCGTTTTGTAAGGCTCTGGCAGTGCTCCTCCTGTTCCTCCTCGCACAAAGGAGCAGATACCGGTCCTGCCGCTGGGTTGTTGCCCTTTTACGTCCCTGTCCAGCTCTCCTTGTGTAATGGCCTGTCTCCCGGTATCTCTTCCACGCTCTTGAGACTGTGCTGGGAGACACAGCAAACCTTCTTGCGATGGTACGTATGGATGTGCCATCCTGGAGGAGCTGGACTACCTGTACAACCTGAATGGGCTGCAGGTACCGCCTCATGTTACCAGTAGCAAAATGCAAAACTAGAGACAAATCAGTCAGGAAGGATAAGGAGAAAGAAATGATCTGTGGCCACCACCTGCAAAACCATTTACTTTTTGGGGGTTGTCTTTCTGTTGCCTCTCCTGTCCATCTGTTGTCACTTTAATTTGCACCAAAGCAGGTGAAATTGATTCACAATCGTTTAGGCTTCCTAACTGGACAGATCGATATCCCAGAAGTTTAATTGACTTGGTGTTATACTGTGTTGATTAAGTGTTCCCTTAATTTCTTTGAGCAGTTATGTAAAAGAGAATTTACAAGTCACTGCTTTCTGCTTTTATGTGCATTTAACATATTTTTGTAATTGGGGTAAATTAATTCAGCACCAAAAACATTGAGAAAAGTTGGTCACCAATTACTATTGAAAAATGTCTCTTAATTCCTTGGTTTGGCACTAGACTAGACAATGAATATGTCCAAAGATTTGTCAGCCCACACCCCACCAACAACTTCCCTCCCACCACACAGCGGAAGATGCCTTCCTGTCTGCTGTCATCAGCTACACCAATAGCTCCACTGTGCACTTTAAGCTGTCGCCCACCTACGTGCTCTACTTGACCTGCCGCTTCGTGCTGTCAGCCCAATACCGGCCTGACATGCGCCCAGCAGAGCGGACGCACCGGGTCATTGCCGTCGTCAACAAGATGGTGCGGATGATGGAAGGTGTTATCCAGGTGAGCCTCCCACACCTTTTGTGGTGAGCTTTATTTTATTTGCAGTCTGGCTTACCTCAGTTGGAACAGGGTGTGGTGTTCAATGCACATACCTAGGAAGTGTCAAAGCGACTATTTCCTATCTTTCAGTGCAGTACATTTTTACAAGTGTATGCTGTCAGACTTTTCTTGACTGTTATAGTGTAAAGAAATTACCTTATTGGGGGTTGATATTTGTTAATATACAGACCATACTATAAGATGGATTTAAAATGGTTTCATCTCATCAGCTGAAATCCAGTATGAAATACAGGTTATCCCAAATTATATCCATGATTACCCTGAACTTTTCTATGCCCATTCCAAAAATGTACCAGTCCTGTATCTGTGGCTTTTAATTAGTTTTTTAACATATAAATTTGGCCCCCACTGTGGGGCTTAGTTAAAATTAAATTCTTGATATCAAAAATGAAAGGCCCCATTGAAATGAATGGGGAAAACGCTTGAATTATTACTAGTTAAAATTTAATTCTTGATATCAAGAATACAAATTACAACGAGTTAAAATAGAATTCTTGATCTCTTGATCTTAAAATTTTATTCTTACAGCGGTAAAATGACTTTCAGTCAGTGCAGTTATACTCCGAGGATCGGGGTTCACGCCCGGTTCTGACAGATCCGAGCATGGTCCGTGGCCGAGGGAGCGGCAAGAGATTGTGCAATTGGCATGCTGACTGCAGGAATGTCCTGTAGAGCTGTTGCCAGAGTAATGAATGTTCATTTCTCCACCATAAGCGGTCTCCAGCGTCGTTTCAGAGATTTTGGAAGTTTGTCCAACCGACCTCACAACCGCAGACCACGTGTAACCACACCAGCCCAGGACCGCCACATCCGAATTCTTCACCTGCGGGATCGTCTGAGACCAGCCACTTGGACAGCTGATGAAACAGTTGGTTTACACAGCCGAAGAATTTCTGCAAAAACTGTCAGAAATCGGCTCAGGGAAGCTCACCTGTGTGCTCGACGTCCTCACCGGGGTCTTGATTTGACTGCAGTTCGGCGTCACAATCGACGTGAGTGGGCACCTTCAATGGCCACTGGCACGCTGGAGAACAGTCCTCTTCACTGATGAATCACAATTTCAACTGTACAGGGCAGATGGCAGGCAGCGTGTATGGCGTTGCGTGGGTGAATGGTTTGCTGATGTCAACGTTGTGAACAGAGTGGCCCATGGTGGTGGTGGGGTGTTAGTATGGGCAGGCATTACCAACGGGCAGCGAACTCAAGTGAATTTTATCGATGGCAATTTGAATGCACAGAGATACCGTGATGAGATCCTGAGGCTAATTGTCGTGCCATTCATCTAACGCCATCACATCATTTTTCAGCATGACAATGCACGGCCCCATGTCGCAAGGATCTGTACACAATTCCTGGAAGCTGAAAATGTCCCAGTTCTTCCATGGCCTGCATACTCACCAGACATGTCACCCATTGAGCATGTTTGGGATGCTCTAGACCGGCGCATTACAGTTATTTGGCAGACGCTTTTATCTAAAGCGACATACAATAAGTGCATATTGAAGGTCATTGACACAACTACAAAGCAAATCCAACAAAGCACAACTTTCTCACAACGTAGGAGGAGCTATCGCTAGTAGTCAACCTAGAATAAAGTCGGCTATACATTCTAAGCTATAAAATAGCAAAAAAACAAATAGAAAATAAAATATACAGAAAGTCCGTACTATATAATTGGCCCTATATATGTAGTTAGTCAAGGTGGAGTCTGAAAAAGTGTGTTTTCAGACCACGACGGAGCGCAATGGAGTGGGGAGTTTATTCCACCACTGGGGAGCAAGAGTGGAGAAGCTCCGCAGTCGGGACAAGCGAGAGCCGTTAACATGGAGGGAGGGAAGTGCAAGTCGCCCTGCACCAGCAGAGCGAAGTGGTCAAGCAGGAGCGTAGTTCTGGATCAAGTCCTGAAGGTAGGAGGGGCCTGACCTTTTGGCTGCAGTGTAGGCCAGGGTCAGCACTTTGAACCTGATCCTGGCCACGACTGGCAGCCAGTGGAGTGACCTCAGCAGGGGGGTGACGTGTGTGAACTTCGGGAGGTTGAACACAAGCCGAGCAGCCGCGTTCTGGACCAGTTGTAGGGGCAGAATGGCGCAGGCTGGCAGGCTTGCGAGAAGGGAGTTGCAGTAGTCCAGACGCGAGGTGACTATGGTCTGGACAAGGAGCTGGGCAGAGTAGGTGGTCAGGTACGGCCAAATCGTCCTGATGTTGTACAGGAGGAACCTGCAGGACCGTGCCGTTGCCATGATGTGCTCTCTAAAGTCCAACTGGTCATCCAGGACCACCCCCAGGTTTCTTGCAGAGCGGGAGGCGGTCACCATAGTTCAGTCGATGGTGATGGACAGGTATAGAAGCGGGGGGGTCTTGTATGGCATGAAGAGCAGCTCAGTCTTGTTGAGGTTGAGCTTCAGGTGATGGCTAGACATCCACTCAGAGATGTCAGCCAGGCAAGCAGATATTCTCTATTTAATCCGTGGGGTAGAGGGAGGGAAAGAGAGGAAGAGTTGAGTGTCATCAGCATAACAATGGTAAGGGAAGCCATGTGAATGAATGACCAAACCAAGAGACTTAGTGTAAATAGAGAACAGCAGAGGACCCAGTACAGATATAGAAAGAGGATGAGGTGCAGAGATAGAGCCCTTCCAGGAGACTTGGTAGGATCTATCTGTGAGATAAGATGTAAACCAAGAGAGAGCAGTTCCAGAGATGCCCATCTCAGCCAGTGTGGAGATCAGGAGTTTGTGGTTGACCGTATCAAATGCTGCAGACAGGTCAAGGAGAATCAGAACAGAGGAGAGGGAGGAGGCTCTAGCAGTGGTGAGTGCCTCGGTCACAGCCAGGAGTGCAGTTTCAGTTGAGTGCCTGGTTCTGAAACCAGACTGATGAGGGTCGAGCAGGTTTTTCTGGTGGAGAAAAACAGACAGTTAGTTAAGGGCAGCGCGTTTGAGAGCTTTTGACAGGAAGGGCAGGAGAGACACGGGACAATAGTTTCTAACATCAGAGGGGTTCAAGCTAGGTTTCTTAAGGAGATGGGTAACATGGGCCGTTTTGAAAACAGCAGGAACATAGCCACAGGTTAAGGAGGTGTTAATAATGGAGGACAGATATGGAAGGACCTCACCGGATATAGATTGGGGGACTGCCGAATATTGCACGCTGGTGTGATATAAGTTGGAGTACATCTGTGTCCTCCAGAGTCTTAAAGGACAGAAATGTAGCAGTGGGTTCATTATGGGGGATTTGGGGCGTCACCGGATGCGTGAAAGATTTTCTGATCTTGGCTACCTTCTCCTCAAAGTGGATCAGGAAGTCATCTGCAGAGAGGGAAGAGGGTGAGAGGGGTGGAGGAGGGATCCGCAGGGAAGAGAAGGTGGAAAAGAGTTTACGTGGGTTAGACACACATGCATTCATTTTTGACTGAAAAAATTCAATCTTAGCAGATGTGGTTGCTGATGTGAAGGCTGCCAGCAGAGTGTGATACGAAGCCAGATTATCTGGGGATCTGGATTTCCTCCACTTTCTCTCAGTAGCACGCAGCATGGTTCTGCTGGATCGGAGATAATCCGTCAGCCACGGGCATACGACAGCTCCAGTTCCCATGAATATCCAACACCTTTATACAGCTTTTGAAGAGGATTGGTACAACATTCCACAGGCTACAATCAACAATCTGATCATGCGAAGGAGATGTGTCGTGTTGCATAAGGCAGATGGTGGTCACACAAGATACTGATTGGTATTCTGTTCATTACATGGTGCCTTCTTTTTTGGGGGAATCTGTGACCAACAAATTATTATCTGTATCCCCAATCACATGAAATCAATAGATAAGTGCCTAATGAATCTATTTCAGTTGACTGATTTACGTTTATTACTTTTGAACTCAATAAAATCTTTGAAATATGCGAGTGTTGCGTTTATATTTTTGTTCAGTGTAGTTATCCATACAGTTCACATTTAACTACAAAAATTCTATCATATGTATCTGTATAATGTGAAAAAATCTTAAATGGAATCCTCTTATTTTCATTTTTATTTATATCCTTTATTTTTACAGGTAGTCTCATTGATATCAAGATGTCTTTTACAAGAGAGACCTGCGAACAAAATAAAAACACGTATAAAACGTTAAAGAGACCAGTACAATTCAGCTATGTTAACATTCAGCATTCAAACAGCATGCAGAGAAAGGAAACAAGGTACATACAACATTATGAAAATCCATGATAAAACTTTAAAGGTTTCTACAGGAATAAGATATTCTAGTTTAAAGGTTTTTTGCAATTAATTCCAATTGTGAGGGGCATAATATTGAAAACATGTTTTGCCCAGCTCAGTATTTGTGATGTATCTAAGGTTAAGAAGTCCTGAGACCTGGTAACGTAGTTACTGGATTTAAACGTAATTAAAGATGAGAGATAAGGGGGAAGTTTCTTAAGTAAAGCCTTACAGATAAATACAATGGAATGTAGTTCCCTCCTCTTTGTTAAAGAGAACCATCCTACTTTTTCATACAAAACACAATGATGGGTGAGAAATGTATCCCCAGTGATAAAACACAATGCACTATGATAAACTGCGTCAAGGGGCTTTAAAGTGGAATATACAGAATGTCTCCATAATAAAATACGGATAAGACAGTTGATTGTACAATAGTTTTTCTATTAGCAAAAGAGAAGCATGCTTTATATCATGCTTTAAAATGTTATTCATCTCCAAAAAGGCCCGTAGCTGAGAGTTAACTAATGATTCTAGGACTTTGGCCAAACAGGAATGTTTTGAAATTTGACGGTAATTATTTAAGTCACTGGTATCACCAACTTTATATAGAGGAATAAGCTGAGCTGCCTTCCATAAGTTTGGGATTCTACCTGAAATAAAAGTTTGATTAAAAATGCAAGCAAGTGGTAAGGCAATTATATGAGCACTGAGACACAAAAGGCAAGGATCTAGATTGTCCTCACCCATTGATTTCCTTTTGTTTATGCTAGCCAGTGCATTGTAAACTTCACTATAACTTACAGGTCTAAAAGAGAATTGTCTTGGACAAAAACAATTGCATGCAGTTTTTATTACTGGGCTAAGGGTATAGCTTTCTAGAACTATGTCACCAGACAGCCTATCGCATAGATGACCAGAGGAGATAGTGATGATTAAAAGCTTCAACCATATATGTTTTATCAATAATAAAAATCATTTTCACTAGAAATGCAAGAAGGAAGAGTAATGGTAGGATTATTTTTCAAAGATTTGACAGTTTTTCAAAAAGCTATATGCATCTCCATTACAGTATGAAAGAGAGGTCAAGTAATAATTGGACTTTGCTTTTCTTATTATGCTAATGCCCTTGTTCCTTATTTGAATAAAGCTAAGCCAATCAGCTAGAGTACCAGTCGTTCTAGCTTTGGACCAAGCTTTGTCTCTGAAATGAATAGCTGCAGAAAAATCTGAGGAAAACCAGGGGTTACAAGTCAAGTCAAGTCATACTTTATTTATATAGCACATTTAATTAACAGGGAAATCAATGTGCTTCACATAAAACAGCAACAAATATAAATATAGCTGCAAGCAGCGATTCCCGGGGTCCAAGCAACATTTGGCAAACATGGAGACACTGGGTGCGTCCTAATACCTTTTAGTCCTCACCTCCTTTCCTCCACTCCCCGACTACCAATCGTCTCTTACCCAGGAAGTATGTGGAGGAAAGGAGGGGAAGAGACGAATAGAGAAAAGATGGGAACTAGCAGGCTTAAACACAATTGGGACAGCTTATCTACTTCTCCGCCATAAAAGTTGTCGACTATTGATTAAAGGTATAGTTGACCCATTTTTAAAAATGTGTATATCATTTTACTTACTTTTAAAATATTGTTATACTTACTCCCGGAATAGCAGAGGCTGTTTTATTTTATTTTCTTGTCTTTGTTAGATTTCTTGTTTATGTCACGTATTGTGTCTAGTCTAGTCACACCACGTTTTATGTTTTATTCTTGTTACGTTTCATTTTTATGTCATGTCACGTTTCATGTTTGATTATTGTTACGATTTATTTTCTAGTCTTGTCGTGTCACGTTTTATATTTGATTCATGTTACGTTTCCCGTTCATTGTTTAAGCATACACATTTCCGTGTTTTTCCGCAGCCTTGTGTTCATGCTGTTTCTCTGTCTCTTGCTGTCGCTCACGCTTCCCTAATTGTTTCATTTTCCCATGTCTATTTACTAATCTACTAATGTTCGATCAGGATTGGGTAATACTAACTCTCTAACCATGTGTTCATGTTTACCTTACATTTCTCGTGCATGTCAGTTACTAATTTACTAACGCTAGGTCAGGATAGGTTTATTACTAATGAGTACTAATTATCTTGTTACTTTGTCAGTCTTCCACACCTGATTTCCATTTGCATGCTGCTCTCAAGCTAAGTGTCTGCCCCTGTTTATCAGTGCACTATTGAGCGTTTTTTCAAGGCTGTCTTTTGTTACGATCCAAGCCTGTTTTTGACCATTGTTATTGACCTCTGTTTTGTTACCACTGCCAGCCTGTACCACAAGTTTTTGCCTGCTGTCTTTTTGTACTTTTGCCCCGCGGAGCGGATTTCGGTCTTGACTCTTGCATTGCCTTCGACCCCGAGCCTGCCGACCGTCTGCCTGTACTTCTGCCCGCTGACAGCTACTCTGGTTACTGGATTATTGCATGGTGTACCGATTCTGAGACTGCCTTCTCCCTCGGTACTGTACATTGGTTTTGGCTGGATTTTTGTGTATGAACTTTGCTTGTTTTTTGACTACGCTCATTGGACATTTCTTGAATAAAGCCCTGACAGGACTTTTCATTTTTATGTCATGTCAGAGTTTGTATAGTAACTTACGGGCAAAAAACATGCAAAAAATGTCAAGCAAACATAAAATGAAAATTACATTTTTTGCAATGTGTATTGTTCTATATGGATGGTAAAAGTCATTTGGCAGTGTTAAATTAAATTAAAACTTTTGAAATTGTTTTGAAGTCATCAGCTCCCCAACATTGAGCCCGGCTTCATAATGTATGCATTCATATACTGAAGGCTACGTCACTCTGGATAAAAGTGCCTGCTAATTATCTGGCTCAACGTTACTACAGTCCCCAACGAACGTAGTTGTAATTGGGGATTCTATGTTTGCAGCATAAATGTTGCCGGTGGTTTCAAGGATTTTAATGTGTACCCTGTTTTTCTGGTGCGAGAGTGGATGGCATAGGCTACAATCAACCTTCCGCGATCATTAAAAAACACAAAATTGCAAGCTGTAATTATTCATGTTGGTAGAAATGACACCAGGTTGAGAAAATCAAAAGTTTTAAAGAACGATTTTATTTCATTATAGCCCTATAACTGATCTCAGGACCGCTTCCTGTTTTAAACCGTGGCAGTGAGAAATTCAGCCAGCTCAGTGCTCTAAATGTCTGGCTGGAAAAATGGTGTGCTTGTTCAGTGTTTAGTGAACGTTATTCTCAAAATGAATTTAGAGCTGGAATCTAAAGACGAAATCACGTGTGGAATAAGTAGCCTAACATTAGCAGACCATATCTTGTCTATCATAGCTAGCTAAATACCATGTAAAGTAAATTACTTTTGCATGAAGATATTTGCATACAAATATTATAAAATTTTCTGAAATACTACGTAATATTACATTGTTATGTTAATTTAACTGTTAGCTTAGTTATACAATTTGCATTGAAACATTGCATACAATTAATTAGGGGCTAGACATCTAGACATTGTAAAGACCTGGGGCTCAGCCCAGGACATAATGTCAATATTTTTTTGCTCAAGGTGAGAAAAGGGCACATCAACTTAGAAAAACTATTTGATGACACCCAAGATGAATGATTCAGATGAATGCTACAATAACAGTACAGATGTGAATTTTTAAATGAAATCAAAAGGACCAAGGGCGTAGGAGTGGTTTGGCATCTGTGGGAGACACTTCAGTAGTTTGCCATAGAGCACTGATCAACTACTGAACTTGTGTGGGATAGTCATGTGGGTAGTTATTCTTAAACTACACATTTATTTGCTATACTGCAATTTTGAGAAGTGTAAAACAAATCTCACTTACGTGCTAGTTTTCGCGTTTATGGGGTTTTCCATAGTTGTTAGCATTAAGCTAATCGGTTGAGCTACGTATTTCCTGTTGTTTGATTCCTGAGAGGAATAGCTGGTGTTTTGTTCTATTCCAAGATGTATGCCAGTGATCATCAGTAAACCATTTACCGCCGGCCTCTGGATTCTTAGCTAGCCTATAGCAATCAGCATGCTTCTTCTCCAAGCTCTAACATTATATTAAATGAGGGCAGGGCAGATTCAACACAATAATGACAATAATCGGCCACTGGTCCGAAAGGGACAGTGAGCTCGGAAGTTTCAGGCCACTGTTAATTGAACCCTGTAGTTCTAATGATCAATATTGTATTTGAAGATTAATTACCTGTTAGGTACCATTCCGCAGGCTAATGTGTGGAGTTGCAGGATTATGAGGCAAGTTTGTACAAGATACATAGCTACCTCTGGCCAAGACACAGCATACAACATTTGCAGTACTTTGGTCATTTAGTTTTAGAGTTATGGGCTATTTCCAATTTTTGCCTGCAATAGCGCCACCTTTTGATGAAGCAAAAATATGGGTTTTTACAGCCAGCCTTGTATTGACATGCCAAAAACAAAAATGAAGTTTCATGATGAACAGACATTGCGTTCAAACGTCCTTAGCATTTTTGTGATAAGCCACACCTACATACATATTAATTGGCTCTTTATTCACCTGTTTTTTAACATATCAGAATTCTGTATATAATGTTTATGGAACTTGGTCTAAGAAGTGTGTCCTCCGAAGTTTGTGCAAATGCTAATTAGCGGAAAATCCAATATGGTTCACTTCATGGGTGCTTGAGGCAAATTTGTTCGCCATAAGAAGAGGGACCTGTCCACCATATCTTGTGGGGCGTCGGCAGTGGGTGTGACAATGTCAAAATATTGTCACGTGCACCACAGCACCATTAAGTGGCCTATCACGACCAAATTCGGTGAGGGCTTGTAGGATGATACCCTCTAACATTTTGCTAAGTTTCATATGAATCAGCCAAGCGGTTCAGGAAAAACACGGAAAAGTAATAGATGAGTAAATTTAAAACAAAAAGGCCAATTCAAGATGGCGCCAACACATGTAGGACATATCCATGTTCCAAATCCGGGCTTTTGTCAGTGTAGCAAGTTTGAAATTTCTGCAAAGGAACAGTGATTTTTAGTGAATTATTTAATATGTTTTTATATTTGGATCTCTATAGCGCCACCACATGGATCGATTGGGTTAAAACTGCAGCGCCAAAGTCTTGATGTGACTCTTAAAAGATCTACCAAGTTTCATAACTTTTTGTTCAACGGTTTTGGAATTATTTGCATGTTTGTGATAAGCCACGCCCACTGAAAATGAATTGGCTCGTCATTCGGCCATCTTTTAACATATCAAAATTCTGTATATAACTTTTATGGAGTATGGTCTATAGAGGGTGTATACCAGGTTTTGTGCAAATCGGTAAAAATTTGTAGCAGTTTTAGCATTTTAAGTGTTTTACAGAAAATGGTAATTAGCGGAAAATCCAATATGGCGGACTTTATGGGTCTTTGAGGCAAATTGGCTCATCATGAGCAGAGGGACCTGTATACCAAATTTTGTGACTCTCGGTCAAACGGGGCTACGGCAGTGGGTGTGTCAATGTCAAAATTTTGTCACGAGTACTACAGCGCCACCAGGTATTCAATCTGTGTCAGAATTTAAAGCATCCAAGAGTTCAGCAATCCCAACAAGCCTACCAAGTTTGGTGATTCTAGGTCAAACCAGCTCACGGGAATTTTAGGTGAAAGGAGAAAAGAAAAAAAACATTTAAAAAAAGAATCCTAAGCAATTATAATAGGGTTCCAGAAGCTATGCTGCCTGGACCCCTAATAAAATACATTAAAATTAAATAAAAGTAGAAATAAAAAAAAATTAATAAGAGACCCAATCCACAATCATACTTTGTACTTGTCAAAGGTTTTTGAGAATAAGAAAGTTTTTAGTCTCCTCTTGAAACAGGCAAGAGATAGGGCATGCTTTACAGAGTATGGAAGGGTGTTCCAGCGACTGGGTGCATAATGGATGAAAGCAGCTTCGCCAGATTTAGATTTCACCCTAGGAATAACAAGGAGCCCCGAGTAAGATGACCTAAGGGGCCTGGTCGGTTCATAACCTGCAACCATGTCTGTAGGATACTGAGGAGCCAGGCCATTCCACACTTTAAAAACGAGAAGAAGGATTTTATAATGAATCCTAGTGGACACAGGGAGCCAATGGAGGGATTTAACAATAGGTGAGATGTGTTTCTTGACCCTGGTCAAAACTCCTTCCCACAACTTTTTTTTGGGGGAGACCAGAGAAGAGACTATTGCAGTAATCTAATCTACAAGTAGTAAAAGCGTGTGCTCATTTTTCAAGATCAGGTTTAGATGTTAAGCTTCTTACTTTATTAAAATTTTTAAGATGATAAAAGGCTGATCTAGTGAGACTGTTAATATGACTGTTAATAAGCATCGAAGATCTTAACTTAGTCTTTGGTCTTGAAGGACAGTGACTCGAGATGTCCGTTGATTATTAATCTTTTGGATTTATTGCCAAAAGTAATTATTTCAGTTTTGTCTTTGTTAATCTGCAGGAAGTTATGATTCATCCAGCTGTTAACTTATTCGATACACTGAACCAGCAATCTATGGGGCTAAGATCATCAGAAGAGAGTGATATATAGAGCTGTGTATCGTCCGCATAGTTATGATATTGAACATTATATTTTTTTATGATGCGTCCTGTAAAGGCAGCAGCATGTCAAGGTTGAAGAGGAGAGAACCAAGAATATAATCCTGCAGGACTCCACAAGTGATACTGACCTTGTCACAGATAAAGTTCCCAATAGAGACAGTGTCTATCCATCAGATCAAGGACTGGACCAGACAAACTAATACATATTTCCAGTCTGTCCAACAATATTGCATGATCTACAGTGTCGAAAGCAGCAAAAACAAAAAATAGAGAGCTTATTTGAGTCTGTGTTCATACGGAGGTCATTGACAACTTTCAATAGAGCTGTTCAAGATCAAAGTGATTGTTGGACATTAAGTGGCAATATAATTGGTTATAAACTATTGTTTTCAAGAATTTTACTAATAAATGGGAGATTAGAAATGGGACGATAATTTTTGATAACTGATGGGTGTAGATTACTCTTTTCCAACAGGGGTTTAATAATAGCCATTTTTAGTGCACATGGAAAGATGCCAGATTGGAGAGAGAGGTTAACAATGAGTTGTACCTCTGCTACTAAGCAGCTAAAAGTTGTTTTAAAAAATTATGTGGGGAGAGGATCAAAAGAGCAGGTAGTGTTGTTGAGTTTTTTCACAGCAGCCTCAATGGTAGATAAATTGATAGGTGAAAAATTATTCATGGTTACAGTTGGTTACATGGGGGAGGGGGAAGCTTTTTGGCCAGAATTGCTGATGGAATTTTTACTGTTAAAGAAGGCAGCAAATTTTTCTAATTTGGAGGTTGAAAGTAGTTCAGATGGTATTGATGAGGGGGGATTCACAATTCTATCGACAGTAGAGAAGAGTATATGAGAATAATTAATATTATCATTGATGATCTTTGAGAAAAAGATTGTCGGGCACTCTTTATGTCACTGTTGTATTTATGAAGATTTACTTTAAAGCTATTATAATGAACCTGGAGTTTTTTCTTTCGCCATTTACGTTCTGTTTACCGGCATCCTCTTTTGAGGAGTTGTACTGCAGCAGCTTTTCTGCAGGGGCTTTTTGTTTGCCTGTAAGAGTTCTAACCTTTACAGGACCAATTTCATCAATAATGCTTCCGGTTCTGTCATTAAAATTTTCTACAAGATGATTAATTGATTGTGTGACGGATACGAGAGAATTAGACGTACGATTAATAAAGGGTTCCATACTGTAAAATCGTAAAAGAACGTGTTAAGAACTTAAAAGACTAAAAACAAAAAATACGATGTAAAAATAAATAATAAAATAAAATAGTGAAATTAATAAACTGAACTCCACAGTAGCTTCGCGCCAAGCAGGATACCGGATTCAGGAAACAGCTCTCTAGTGACCACTAGCGACTGATGCACATGACCTATCAAGATGAGTATCCCCACTCCTCTACATCAAGATGTGAATGCAGCTTCAAATACCTCCTCTTGAGGTATTCTATTTGTTCCTGTAAGAAGACAATGTCAGAGGAGAGACTTTTCAAATAGTTTAGGACTTTATGTTTTTAGTACCGTTCTGCAATCCATTAACGTTCCATGTTGTGACTTGAAAGGCAGTAGGAAGGGTTTGCGCAGCGTTTCCATCAGCCATAATCTGTATTCAAATTATTCGAAATAAAGATGCAGAAATCAGAATCGGCAGAACGAAAAAGGACCTAAAACGTAGTCATAGCAACAGACATTTACAGACAAAAAACACATAGCAATAAAACACATATACAAAACACCAAACACAACAAATCCATACCGACCTCCAAATATCTTTTTTTGTAATGAATATTGAACTGCTGTTTGTCCCCATGCCTTTGAGTTAGGACTGCCAGAGCGAAGCCCCCCATCTCATGGCAGTACAGAGAAAAGGGTTTATCGTAATCTGAGAGCCCTAATGCAGGGGCGGCAGTGAGAGCTGTTTTCAATTCAGTACAGGAAGACAACGCTTCCTCATCCCACTGTAGTGGTTCTGAGGTGGTAGGCTTTGTCATTTCCCATAAGGGTTTAGTTAATCCTGCAAAATTAGGGATCCACTGTCTACAGTATCCTGTCATTCCCAGAAAAGCACGCATCTGCATAATGCTGACTGCCTGAACCCTTTTTTCTGACAGATACCTGTGTCCCTTTGTTATGTCATGGCCCAAATAAGTGATTTTCTCTTGGCACAACTGCAATTTGTTCTTGCACGCTTTATGACCTCTGTCAGCTTGATCCTTTTAATAGAATGAGAGAATCCTCCTGACAAGCTTGCAAAGAAGGGGAGGCTAACAATAAGTCATCTACATACTGTACTAGTACAGAGCCTCCTGTAAAAACCACTGTAGACAAATAATTTTGTAATGCTTGAGAGAAAAATGTCGGCGATTCTGTATTGTGGCTGGCGCGTCCAGATATATTGACGCCCTCTGTATGCGAATGCAAACAAATATTGGTTATTGGGATGAATAGGGATAGAAAAGAAAGCAGAACATAAATCAACAACATTGAAATGTGTAGCATTTGCTGGAATTGCAGATAGTATAGTAGCAGGATTAGGCACAACAGGAAAAGAAGGGATAACGACTTGATTTGACTCTTAAATCTTGTACAAATCTATATGTATGTTTACCTGGCTTTTTAACTGGTAGGATAGGTGTGTTGCATTTACTAATGGTAGGAATAATGATACCTTGTGCCAGTAGGGCTGTGATTACCAGGGCAATACCTTCCTCAGCCTCTGGTTTCAGCGGATACTGGGTTTTTCGAGGCAAACCTTTATTTGAATCTACCGTAATCACCACAGGTTCCGCATTGTACATACAACCAACTTCATTCAGATCCATAGACCACAAGGAAGCTGGAACTCTCTATATCAGTGAGTTTTGCTCTGTTGAGAAACACACTAAAGCAGGAAGTGAGGCAGGTTCAGAGAATTGCATTGCAGATTCAACAGCATCATAATTATTCTCGGGTACATCCAAAAACACAGCATAATTTACACAAAAGGTCTCGTCCTAACAAATTAACAGGGGAAACCGGGCTTAGAAGGAAGGCATGATCAGCAGTCATTGGCCCTATCTGAAAATTTTAAGGAACCGATTCGGTATGTGGTATTACTTGGTTCGCTATTCCTACAGTTTTAACAACACGACCTGAAGTTGAACATTTGGAAAATCTTTCACTTGTAAAGTAGACCTGCAAGCTCCCGTGTCTACAAGACAATTTACTGGCTTTCCAGCAATTTTACATTTAATGTATGGCTCATCTATTGATAGTGAAATTAGAGGACAAATGACGTCAGTTTTCTCTCTGCTGTCCTATTGCGGACCAAAGGGGTTTTGCACCGTGAAAGGTGCGCTGTTAACATTAAGTTGTGCGTTTTGTTGCGGGGAAAATTGTTGTTGCTGCGCAGCAGGACAGTGCCTTGCGAAATGTCCAGGCTGCCCACAAGTATAACAGAGGTTTGTCCACTGTTCTGGCTGTGGGACAGGAGCGGAATTCCCCACACCCCTGCCTCGGTCTTTGCCTCTCCCTCTCCCTCTGAAACCCCCCCTCTGCTGGCCACCATGGCCCCTCTGTTAGACATTAATTTTACTTCAGCATTCTCTTTTGTTTGCTCTTGACAATTCATACAATGTTCCGCATATTGTATCAGTTTCTCAGCACTTTCAGATTGCCGCGCAATACAAACAAGCTTTATATGTTGACGAACCTTTGGCAACAAGCCCTGCACAAAAGCAACCGCTATAGCCCCCTGGGCATTCGCTTCAGAATCTTTAGTACCAGAATGTTGCTCGAATACTTATTTGGCCCTATCCATGTTCACCTTTTCTTAGTTTGCATGCATGTATTTTGTCCCAATTAATTTTTGTTGGGCAAGCAGCTGTAAAGGCCTCTTCAATATTGGTACGCAGATCTTTAATCTGCTGCTCAGTCTGGGGAACATTTTCACCGGGGAATTTGGATTCATTGGATTCAAACATGCACGTAACAGTTGATGCATATCTGCAGCATTAGGATTGTAACATTCATATATCCTGTCTAATTAATCTATGGTGTCTGTTACATTTTCTCTCAGGTCAGGGAATGTTGTTGCCAAATTTCTTAAATCTCCTGGAGTCCAGGGTGTGTGAATTAATTTCTCTTCTCCGTTCTGCATCACTTTCAACGGAGTCTGCAAAACGTTTTTATCATCTTCTCCCGCATCACCTCTGTCAGTAATTCTAGTACTCATAGCTGGTGCAGGAGGAGCTTTGACTTTGATCGCTGCTTGAACTGTTCTTCAGGGGTGTCTGAACTTTCTGATCCTTCTAATTCTGGCATGGTTTCTGGGTCTGACTCTTGAGTCTGTTTATAATTCTGGCAATGGTACTATTGAAGCAAAACACTCTGGATTGCATTCAGACTCAGATTCAGAGTCACTACTTTTAGTAGAATTAGATTTAGTGGGTTTTTTCCCTTTCACTGTAAGATTAGGATAAATCTTCACATACGGCGGTGGCGTAGGGTTTGTTTTTGGGGCCCGTTTAGGTTTTGCACGGTGTAATTCATTCTCCATTTCAGCCCTATTTTTCTCATTTATTTTCTGTTTTAATTCGCAAACCTCGTCTTTTAATTTATTTTGGGTGTCCACGAGTCCTCTCTGTTTTGACTCAGCTACCCTTTTTGAAGCCTCATCATACCACAGAAAATATTGTGCCCGTTGTACCTGAGGGGTGGGCTTCTTTTTATTCTATAAGATATCCCTCAGGTATTTTACCCTGTCCATATCAAAAGTGCCCCCATCATGGAACTGTAATTTTGGATTATCTCTAGTGTACTCAATCCACTTGTCCACAAATTTACAAGTCTCTGGTGAATCGTGAGTATACATATGCCATGCTGGCGAACCTTTAGGAGGGATCGGGATAGAGGATTTACCTCCCATTACTTCTAAACAAAATCAAAACAATTAAACATAAAACAAAACCATACAATTAAGAGGGTAACAGTGAAAGTAAATCAACATAAAACAAACCAAGGACATCTTGCCCTTATGAAAACATGAAACAAACCATGGGACCGTTCTCCCTTTTTATAGCTATTTGTTTGGGAATACTGTCCCTTATTTTTCTTCTAACCATACAGCCTCATAAGTGCACTTAAAAGTTCTGGAGTACTCTGAATACTGGGAGAAGGTTCTCGCATTCGTGATTTCCCTCAATGCAATTTAAGTTCTGAAACATCAAAAAACACCACATGATCGTATAGGTTTTTTTTTCCGCTTCTGAACTCACCCAGTCATTTCAAAATGGATTGCGTCAACATCTGGCAGCATCATTCAGAATCATAGCCGTTGGATCAGCAGATACAACTACAAGGGATTTAAAAGGCCCCTCTCACCTTCTATTATGCCGGCAGTGTCTGCAAAATCGTCGGGCCAGATGCTGGATGGTGATGCAGAAGTCTCTTGCAATCCGGTTTACGCCAAACCCACCTTGAGTGTTGGTTGCCGAAAAGCTAAATTTTCATTTAATCTGACCATAGAACACGGTTCCAGTCAAAGTTCCAGTAGTGTTTAGGAAACTCCAGGCGCTTAAAAAATACTTTGCAGTTATTGTTTGTTGTCTTTTTTCTATTTTATGTTAGGCTAATTCCTGTATTTATTTATGTTTTTAATTACTTATGGCTGTTATTATACTGCAGGGGTACTGTATTCATTCTTACACCCATCTGTAATGAGAAGAATGACAAACTTGGTGCATACATTCACTCTTATTGCACGTATAGCGATAAAAATGTACCTCTTAACTCAATTAAATCAATGCAAAATAGATAGCCTATCGTCTTCCACTGCGGTTGTAGTTGGAAATTGACAGTGGGTTGACTCGTTCTGCAAGCGGGTGGCCTTCCGACCACGACAGAATGGGCATGTTCTGCTATTGTTTTTCACTAAACCACGTGATGCGGGATAGCCCGATGTGGTCAAAATTAGTCCACACAATACGCCCGGTCACAATGTACAGGGCTCTTAACCCCTTTGCGCAGATGCCTAGTGACCAGGACAGAAGATTTTGCTCAACTGAGACATTCGTTGCTCCTCTATGTTTTATCTTTATTAGTACAAGATACAATAGCGTCTATGTGTGAGTTCATATAAATATCTGCTACTAAATATGAAATAAATATACAATCCTACCATTCATTTTAAGCATAGAGATTTCCCTTTTAAAATTCAGTGGTCATTTATTGTCTTACACTTACACAAATACGCACCAGTGTAGCTTGTTATTACACAACATCGAACGTCTGCGCGCAACACCCATGTACTGTACCTGTAGCTCACGTGTATTTCACGAGATTCCGGTTTTATTCACAACTGTTTTAGAGGACAGTATATCCTTTTCAACGGTGTTTTTCATTTTTTCTGGGATGCTTTGACCAATAATTTGCAGTCCAGCATAACATAATTTGTTATCTACTCAATGTACTATGACGCAAACAGCTACAGAAAACACATTTGCTGACTTGAGTTTTTCTTCCGCGATATGAAAAAAGTACTGCTTGTAATTCGCGGTTCTTCTCGCTGGCTACATATGTATGTTCGTTTTTCCATTCGATCACTGTCTTGTCCAGTAGGCTATGTTAGATATGGTTATTTTCACATTTTTTGTGCATTTCACACACTGTAGTGTAAACATGAATTGCTCAGTCATGTTTTCTGGTTGATGTACTGACTTTCATTGAAGCTTGAACATTTGGCAGCATTTTCTTGTTGGTGGAATATAATTGTATTGTAGTGTTATCGTACATAATAAAATACATACTATCGTTCATGGAAAATACTAATTCCAATTTACTGTGCACTGATATATAGATGACTGGAACAATTTTCCTGGAGTCATTATGAATGGGAACTTTTTTTCTTTTTTTTTTTTTTACTACCTGAAAAATCCAAGGGCAAAAGAATACATACTGTAGAGAACAGGGGAACTGATGTTTTATTGAGGTACAAGAGTGAATGATTAGGCTACATATTTATGTGTGTGTAACAGTGTAATATCAATGTTCTCATCTTAAACCATCACGTGGGGCAAATGTATATGCTTTATAATGGGCAAAACAAATTGTATTCATTTTATGACATGTATTGGATAGGGTTTTGGACCCATAGATATCTACCTCCCTATACTGACGAAAAGATAGAAATTCCGACTTGAAAATTATGCAAAAGTGAGTTTTATGAGCCAAAACTGTTGATTTGTAGTTAAATATATCATTTTTTTATTATTTAGAGCAGTGCACAATTTGGATAGATTTGGAGACACTAATGGACAACAGCCTATATTTTGCATCATAGATTTTTAGTAGTTCTACATTTCATCCTCAGATTTTGCACACGTGGACATGGAGTTTATGATCCAGGAAATGTATAGATGAACCTAATTCACTTTTGTAGCTCTCAGTATTTTGTTGCAAACTAAAAAAAACTTAAATAAATATAAATAATATTAAAACTAAAAAAATAAATAAATCTATCTTCAAAAAAAAAAAATTCTCCAAAGTTTCTTTGCATTTCTGGAACTTTATTTTGACTTAAATTATGAAAATATACACATCTAAGTTTGTATTGTAAATGGTACACCTGTCTTGTTTCATTTAAGCCATTTACCATTCTGAGATGTTCACACCTGGTGTTATAAAACCTTAAACAGAGCACCCCTAAATAGGTGAGAATTTACCAAATTTGCCATCTGCGCAAAGGGGTTAAACAATGTGAGCGCTGGGCGATAAAATGACCACTGCATCGGACTGAAACTAGCAAAGACACTTGCATTTGTTTTAGCGCCGAGTGAAAGATCGGGCCCTCTGTTTTGTAAACCCAGGTGAATTTAGAGCTAGAAAATAAGCATTCTCCTTACTGCTGTCTTTGGTTCTGCCCCTTTGGTGTTCTACTCAGGAGCCTGATCTGTGACAGACGTCAAACCCAAGTTTCCCTCTGACAACTCTGCTTATTTTAAATGAGCTCTAAGGTTATAACATCACACTGCCACAATCGGTACAGTCTGTCCTTACAGGTTTTTGAAAATTACTTTTAATTCTAGGCTGTGATGATTGGCTGGAGGTCTAAATAAAGGTGAGGGGGCATTGTTGTAGGGGGGCCTGGTTGCTTTCGGTCTAGTATATTCAGCGTGGTTGCTGGCGCAAATGCTGCTTCTTGTGCTGCTGGCTGTGTCTCTTATTCTGCTCCCGAGTGTGGTGGCCTCCACTCTATGTCATCCCTGTCTCCATCGTTTCAGAAACAGAAAAACATGGCTGGAGCCCTGGCCTTCTGGATGGCAAACGCATCCGAGCTGCTCAACTTTATGAAGCAGGACAGGGACCTGAGTCGCATCTCACTCGATGCCCAGGATGTCCTGGCACACTTGGTACAGGTGGCATTCAAGTAAGTGACCATCCCCCACACACACACACACAAGCATGCAGGCATACATGCATACATACATACATACAATGGGGGAAATAAGTATTGGACACGTCAACAATTTTATTATCAAACATATTTCCAATGTAGCTATTCACATGAGATTTTGACCAGACATTGGTATTAACTCAATAAAACTACACAGCTAAAGAAATTGTAACGTTCTTACACTGGAACAATATAGAACACATGGTTGGCTAAGTGGCTCTAAGTCATCAAGGGTCTGATGTATTAAACAAGCCTTTAACCATCACTCTGCTGCCAGAAATACAGTAGATATGGAAGGATCACTTTAAGGGTTGTTTCTCCTGACAGATTTTCCTATTGAACTCTATGGAAAAATAAGTCAGGAGAAGAAACCCTTCAAGTTATCCATCCATATCTACTGTATTTCTGGCAGCAGAGTGATGGTTAAAGGCTTGTTTAATACATCAGACCCTTGATGACTTAGAGCCACTTAGCCAACCATGTGTTCTATATTGTTCCAGTGTAATTTACAGCTAAATCTTGTCTCACCCCCCAATTCCCATAGAGATCCATTCAAATGCAGAGCTGTTATAGTATCGCTTGTAAGAGTACCAGCAAATAAGATATCAAGAGCCTTTTGATGTTGTTGGGTCACAGACATCATAAAGTCATGGCATGCAAAGAATATGCAACCAAATATAAAAAATATGGCTTTTCTACCACATTTAATTTAGCGTGTTCAATACTTTTTTACTGTGTCATTTCACTTTATTGCACATAACTTTTTTTTTTAATTGGAACTTTACAATTTCTTTAGCTGTGTAGTTTTATTGAGTTAATACCAATGTCTGGTCAAAATCTCATGTGAATAGCTACATTGGAAATATGTTTGATAATAAAATTGTTGACGTGTCCAATACTTATTTCCCCCATTGTACATACTACAGGTGGGCGTTACGGTTCCTTTCAGGTTCCATAACAATTCCATTCACTAAAAGGACTCGTTCACGGATTTGTTCATCAATTTGCTCAGTGCACTAGTTCAGACTCTCGTTCTCGTTCACTGCTCTAGTTCTGACTCTTGGTTCTCATTCTTGTTCACTGACTTTCTTTGCGAATGAGAACGAAAGTCATGCAGTGACTGAAAACTCGGTGGCTGAAGAGAGAAGCCAACCCGGGCGTTCACTGACTTATTCTCAAACTTGGCCAGTGATTTGAAGTTGAAAAAATATGGAGGTAGATTTCTATCAAAAATAACCAAGCACAAAAGTATAATCCACAATTGTATTTACCATCCACACACACACCTCTCAATTTGTGTTTCGTAAAAATAATCCACAATCGTATTTACCATCCACACACACACACCTCTCAATTTGTGTTTCGTAAAAATAATCCACAATCGTATTTACCATCCACACACACACACCTCTCAATTTGTGTTTCGTAACACTGGCGAATCTACAGTTGCCGATCGAAGGACACGCTTGATGTGCTTGGATTTACGGACAGAATTTTGAGACAAATATTCCGCTGTTTTTCACCGTGTCGTTTCACGATCGTAACTTGCAATTCGTAATCGTAAACTTCTTCTTCTTTGGTGTTACATAACACGGCGATTGGTCTGTTCGGCTCATCAGCGCCACTTTTAGAACAAGTGGCCAAAATTGCACATGATCTTTAAGAAGCGGATTCATGGTAAATTTAATTAAAACAACCGAGTTGTGAGTTTATTTAGGTTGTAAAGTTAACCCCACGCTAATCTTGCGATGGCAAGTTTTTTAAACAGTCATTGCACAAAACTCCTATCAGATTGCATGTAGCTAGCTAGCTAGATTACATTACACAGGGGTAGGTCCGTACACAGTAGCTACATAACTCTTTCGCCCCTCATGGAAAAGATTATGTAAAACAAACTCAACCATGTGAAGTATTATAGCCAATTAAATTAATTTGACAGCTATTCTCACTGATACCGATGTCTCCTATTAAATCTTTTATTTGTTCAGCTAGCTAGCTAGTAGATAAGACACATAAATGAAAATGAGAATTCAAATTGCATGGAGTGCTCTCCTTATTTTAGCTCAGTGTTGTACTTCCTAGTTCCTATCAATGTACGGACCTACCCCTGTGTAATGTAATGATAGGAGGCGTGCAAAAATCGGAGTTTTGTGCAATGACTGTTTAAAAAACTTGCCATCGCAAGATTAGCGTGGGGTTAACTTTACAACCTAAATAAACTCACAACTCGGTTGTTTTAATTAAATTTACCATGAATCCGCTTCTTAAAGATAATGTGCAATTTTGGCCACTTGTTCTAAAAGTGGCGCTGATGAGCCGAACAGACCAATCGCCGTGTTATGTAACACCAAAGAAGAAGAAGTTTACGATTACGAATTGCAAGTTACGATTGTGAAACGACACGGTGAAAAACAGCGGAATATTTGTCTCATAATTCTGTCCGTAAATCCAAGCACATCACGCGTGTCCTTCGATCGGCAACTGTAGATTCGCCAGTGTTACGAAACACAAATTGAGAGGTGTGTGTGTGTGGATGGTAAATACGATTGTGGATTATTTTTACGAAACACAAATTGAGAGGTGTGTGTGTGTGGATGGTAAATACGATTGTGGATTATTTTTACGAAACACAAATTGAGAGGTGTGTGTGTGTGGATGATAAATACGATTGTGGATTATACTTTTGTGCTTGGTTATTTTTGATAGAAATCTACCTCCATAAAAAAACTGCTCTGAAATTAGTAACTGTCCTTTGTAGGTGAATTCGTATAGTAGCTTATAGGGATATTATTGTCGCAAAAATAAATAAATAAATGTCACTGATCCACAAATAAATGTAACTTGGTTCACAAATACATGCAACAGATCCACAAATAAATGAAACTGATTCACAATTATGTTTTTGCAATCACAAACAAATACCTGTGATTTGTCAGAGTAGTGTGGGCGTTAGTGAAAGGATGTTTTAAAATCTGATTGGCTGGACTCATATTTGTGTATTTCTTCACACATCTTGCTGTGAGAATTGTCTCAAAAAACATTTAAGCGATTCCATATGTGCCAAGCGTTGCGCAAGTGCAGTTATTTGTCCTGGAGACATTTGTTTGTGAGTGCAAAAATGTATTTGTGAATCAGTTGCATATATTTGTGGATCGGTTACATTTATTTGTGGATTAGTTCTATTTATTTGTGGATCAGTTACATTTATTTATTTATTTATTTATTTTTGAGACAAGAATACCTACAGTGGGGACGGAAAGTATTCATACCCCTTCACTTTTTGCACACTTTATTGTGTTGTAGATTTAATTTTAAATCGATAAAATTGCCATTTTAGCAAATTTATAAAAAATCTAAAACTGAAATCTCTCATTTACATAAGTATTCATACCCTTTACTTGAACATATTTTTAAAGTATCATATTTAATATTTGGTAGCATATTCTTTGCATGCTGTTACTTCCTGAAGTCTGTGACCCATAAACATCAAAAGACTCTCGATATCTTATTTTTAGGTACTGTTATAAGCGATACTATAACCTCTCTGCATTTGAATTGATCTCTATGGGAATTGGGGGGGTGAGACTAAATTCAGCTGTAAATTAGGCTGGTACAGTATGGAACACATGATTGGCTAAATGGCTGTAAGTCATCAAGGGTCTGAGCTATCGAAGGAGCCCCAAACCATCACTCTGTTGTCAGATATGGAGTAGATGTGGATGGATCACTGCAAGGGTTATTTCTCCTGACTCATTTTCCTATAGAACTCTATGGGGAAAAAAGTCAGGAGAAATAACCCTTGCAGTGATCCATCCACATCTACTCCATATCTGGGCGCAGAGTGCTGATTTGGGGCTTATTTGATACGTCAGACCCTTGCAAAAAATTTCTAAAAAAATGTTTTCACTTTGTCATTATGGGTTATTGAGTGTAGATTGATGGGCAAAAATGGCAATTTTATCCATTTAAAATTTAATCTACAACACAATAAAGTGTGCAAAAAGTGAAGGGGTATGAATACTTTCCGTCCCCAGTGTATATAGTAGCTTAGCATACACTGTTATTATGCTGTTCACAGATCATTTCAAAACATTTAGCCTACATTTAAAAATGAATATATCTGGGCATGTTTTTGCGCAGTTTACTCATGCAGGATTTATTGTTAGAGCACAATATTTAGGGACAATTTCTAAGGAATGTGTAGCTTTATTGGTACAGATATTATATAAATTTAGTGGATCATGCAGCAGTCATAATTTTATGACCTGTAATGAATCCATACACAATAAGACCATACCCGACAATCCCACTACACATCTGCACTGGTTCATACACGGATTTGTTCCTCACATTGTCACCGCTTTCAGTTCCAGAACTATTGCTTTTGGTCACCCCAGACGGGAGGGGCTCGGAGAGCACTACCGCTCAAGCGGATCATTGCTGTCATTTCACCCAATGGTGAAAATTGTTAAATGAGAGTAGCTGCAGCTTCAGAAAATGGCAAGTTCGCAACTGAGAGTGGAACCAAAGGAACAAATTAATAGAATAGAATAACTTTTATTTTCCCCGCTAGGGAACTTCAGTTGTAGCCACAGCAACAACAAAAAAGACATTGGGGCAGACCCACATCACACAAACAAACATATCAAACAAAGACATCCAACAGAATCATAACATCAATCAAGTGAATTAAAGTGCAATACAGCCATGATTAGAAATAGCCCCCGCTGTCCTGAGATGTACAGTGTCACCAAGCAGTCCAACACACAAACTCCGCCTCCACGACTCTCCTCCATACACGCAGCGCCGCGGTCTCTGTACACCGCCGAAACTAAGCACCGAAATACGTCAATCTTCCCAGTCGTCTCCTCACTCCTCCCCCACATTATGTTCTCCTTCCCTGGTTGTCTTTTGAAGATTGCCTGCACTCCCGGATCAGTCCCGACATCTTCAACTGCGGTGAAGAGCGATGGTAAACTTTGTTGCTGCAGTCTGCAGATCCAACGGATATTCCCGAGAATATGTTGTGAATGCGTCTCCATGGTGACGGCCACAAACAAAATTACCCCAATATACAATTCATCAATATTATAAAAACAAGCAGCAGGAGTGCCCCCGACAAATCTCCAGCCCGCTTCCCCATCCCACAATAGACACACAGTGCATGAATAAAAACAAAAGACAAAAGACCGACAACAAATACATTCAAATTAACAAACACGAACACGAGAGACAGCTGGACTACATGTCGCCATTACAGCGCCACGTGATGTCACGTTACATGGAGGTGAATGAGTTCCTTTTGTTCACCAAAAAGATTTGTTCTAAAGGAACGATTGAACGAACGACACCACTAATACATACATACATACACACACACACACACACACACGGTACCATACACCCACAAATATGCACATACATACACACACACACACGTCCCCCCTTGCATTGATGCTGCATGATTGCATTTTCCGATATTGTGATATGTATATTGAACACATGGGAATAAGCCTTGTGAGCAAGAATGGTTGAAAAGTGTCACTGGCTCAATAAGTACAAATGGAGTAAATTTTGGTTATCTTGTAGTTTGTCTGTCTTCATTATAGTTAAGTGTGAACCATCTAATCAAGTTACATCCATTTGAATTACAATAATCTGTGAATATGTATGTACAGTTTATGTTCCTGAATACCCTCAGAATTGTTCAGGTGCTAACTGTATGTGCTGTGTTTTCTGCCAGATACCTGGTATACTGTCTGCAGGCTGACTTAGGTAACCACATGCCAGCTTTCCTGGAAGACCCAGAGGAACATGATTCCCAGCTTGCTAAAATAGGTAAACCCAGCAGTACAATTTTATATAAAAAAATCAAGTGCATCAGAGGGTTGAAAGGATGTTTAAAGGACTACTCTAGGGAAGGAAGGGAGCCCTATGGTTGTATGTTTTTCAAACACTCTTATTATATGATTACTAATATTAAAGACTTCATAAGATTCATTTTCTAAGATACCAATACAAATCCGACTGTTTCAGTAAAACTACAACTGAAAAAAGCTTTGAGAAACAGAGGAGCCACATTCTTTTCATTAAAAAATTTTTTAATGGGGGAAAAAATTACCTACATTTGGAGTAGGTGAATATTCCGCAACATTATATGAATTAAATAATAAATAAATGTAATGAATGTCACTGTCATGACACTGTTTTATCGATCTTTTATCGAATCAATCTTAACCATTGTCATAATCTGCTGGTTTGGGAACATGAAGGTGAAAAGTAGGGTGAAGCTCCAGAGAGTTGTGAACACCTGTTCAATAATCACAGGGGTACCTCAACTCAGCCTCTCTGCCTTATACAATAAAAACATTGTCAGAAAGGCCACCTCCATTGTAGCTGATCCCTCCCACGCCTTGTACAGTGAGTTCCACCTTATGCCCTCTGGGCAGAGGTATAGGGTCCCTAGGTTCAGGAGCTCTAGAGCGAAAGGATCCTTTATCCCTCAGGCTATTGCTGCTATCAACTGCTAGTCCTTATGGCACTTTGCACACTTGATTTTTGTTTTCTATGTATTTAATGCATCTTGTCTTTTGTGTACCTTGCTTGTTTTTATGCTACAGCCGAATTACCTTCCGGGGACAGATTTATTGAATTGAATTGAATTGAATAAGACTCATAAACCCTTCCCCCCCCCCATTTCTGAACACACACACACAGAGGACGTTCTCCATACGCTGACGGGCGCTATGGCCTTGCTTCGTCGTTGCCGTGTCAATGCAGCCCTCACCATCCAGCTGTTTTCCCAGCTGTTCCACTTCATCAACATGTGGCTTTTCAACAAGCTGGTGACAGAGGGGGACCTGGGATTGTGCTCGCACTACTGGGGTGCCATCTTACGGCTTCAGCTTAGCCGTGTCGAGGCCTGGGCTGAGAAGCAGGGCCTGGAGCTAGCTGCTGACTGCCACCTGAGCCGCATTGTTCAGGTGGGGCTCAAGACCGTGCCGAAACCCACTCGTTTGAAGTGTCTAATCTGTGTATTTTTATGGATTTAGAAGATATTTCAGCACTCTGCCTTCATTAGTGATTTGGTGTTACATGCTGATATATGTTCGTCACAAAAAATGTTTTAAGTGAAATGTTTGCATTTGCCAAAATAAAACCCTCAAAAGACAGAAAATTAAATTGATGAGCCCTAATGCTAACATCGGTCTGCTCTCCATTAAGGTTTATGAGCGCAGAGCTTTCACAACTGCTATACTGTAAAGGGAATTGATAAATGTTAATAGTTTATATTTAGTTTTTGCACAACAAGACTTTATTCTCATTTATACCCAGTTACAATGGGGTGCAAAAATGTGGGCATCCCTGGTCAAAATGCCCTTTTCAATTAATATCTTAGAGCCAGATTCAGAGTTGAGATAAGCACGCGCAAATGGGACGTAGCTTAAAAGTAGCTCCCGAAATTCCGCGTAGCTTAAGCTATTTGTGATTTGACATTTGACTTATCCGCTGTTTTAAGCGTCTCTCCAGTATAGTTTTCACTTTGCTCTGAAAAAAAGGTGGTTTTTGTATAGCGCTGCCAATAGATGATCATAAAAAATACAGCATCTTTTGTAAAAATAGATAGAATGAGTGCTTATTCTTTGAAAACAACATTAGTCTTATTTTCCTTTGCCTAGCCTTTTTGCAATTATCAGAGAGCTGTCATAAAAAAATATGTAAAAGTAGGCTATGATTCATACCAGACCAATATTATATGGATTAATTGATAGACAGTGTCTGGATCATATTCACTTTGACAGAGAGACGATTTTGTAGCCTACTTGTGTTAGAACTGCTCCTCCAAAATTATTAGGAAGCGTAAAGTAACTCTCCGCAGTGCTCCAGGTAAAAATCTCTTTCCCATTTCTGGCCACATCCTTCCACTGTGTGACAGATGTACTCAAAAAATAAATTGTTGGACAGTGTTTATAAGTAATGGGCTATTATTAAGTATATGTAACTTCAATGGGTTAAGTTGAAGACCTTGCATATAGGCTATTATGTTGAACCACCGTACATGACTTTATTATAGGTAAATCGTATCTTTTTAAAAGTAAATCCAATTATTTATTGTATGTTTTCTTAATAATATTGCGTGCAACCACCGTCCAGCGATTATTGTTTTGATTGTGTGATGGGTATATCCCAGTCGTCAATAGGAGCTATGATCATTTTATCAATGCGATGTATTAATACATTCACTACCTTCCCCATCACGCAAGAGCAACTACGATGCACCACGGCAGGATTTTCCAAAGAGAAAATGCGGTTATTAAAGGCATTGTCACTGACACGTTGAAAATGTATACCCCCACACACATTTTTTTAGTAGAAAGCAGGCAACCCAAGGGGCAGGTACAATAAACAGGCCATTAGAATATCATGCCCTGTGCCACCCACATTTTGAGAAACGCACACGCGTAGAGTAGGTTAGAATTAGGGATGTGCGCGTTTAGTCGACTACCCTCGCTAGTCGGCACCAGAAATACTAGTCGGTTAAACTTTAAATTACAAATTTAAATTACATATTGACATAATTTGCACTGAAATGTCATGTTTTCCTGGTCAAATGTTGCTTTATAAAAAAACGAGCATCCGTTACTAATGTTAACAACGCCGGATAAAAGAAATTTATTAAAAAAAGGAAAACGCATTCGCCTGTTCGCCCTGCAAGTTAAACCAGCGAGGTGGAAAGAGTAAGTAGGCCTATCGCGTTGTTGAATAGCCCAATAAAACTAATCTAATGTCACGTCGATCAGTCGGCCTAATTGTTATTTTTTTGTGTTCCTATTATTGGTAGCTTTTCTGATAACCGATTATTATTTTCTACTGTATTTGCTATGCGATCGCGTTCACCCAATGAAAATGCCGTTGTAATAATCAGGCACGTTTCCTAAAAATGTTTTGTTACGTTGAATATTGTTTTCAATAAATGTTATTTGTTAACTTTTATTTAGTGAGTTGTTGTAATGTTTTGTAGGATAATGTGCAATGTTCATAATGCAAGGCGCAAAGTGCCACATATTTCAGCTGCATTTAAAATAAGATTTGGTTATTGAAGAATGTGATTAACGGTTTCAAATGGCTCTTATAATATACGCAATATTTTTTCGGACAATGTTTAACCTTATAGATTCAATTGTGCTCAATTTTGACTGTTTTCTGAGTGTTTTCTTACTTTTAGACTAGTCGACTAGTCGACTAGTCTAAGTTTAAACTTCCGTTTAAACGTCAGGGAAATTAGTCGTTAGGAATATCCCTAGTTAGAATATGGCGTATCTCGGTCTGCGTTAAATCTTTAGTTGGCCATCTCTGAATCCGGCCTTTAGAGAACAGAAGCTAACCTGACCTCTAAATGCTACAAAGTTAAAATTAGATTCTAATAATAAAGCAATAAAAAATTTTACAGTTTAAAAATAATAAAAAAAGGCCCTGGACAAAAGTTTGGGAACCCTGTCTTTTGGTACTTTGTAACACCTTCTCGGGCAACTATAACAGCTTGCAAATGCTTCCTGTAGCCAGCTAAGAGTCTTTGAATTCTTGCTTTTGGACTTTTTCCCCATTCTTCCTGGCAGAACTCTAGCTCAGAAATATTCTTTGGTCTCCTTGCATGCACGGCATGTTTGAGAGATCTCCACAGATTTTCAATAATATTCAAGTCTGGGGACTGTGGTGGCCATTCCAAAATCTTCATCCGTCTTTCCTGGAGGTACTTCATGGTTGATTTCGAGGTATGCTTCGGATCCTTGTTTTGCTGGAATACCTAACTTCAACTGCAATGTCTGGACTGACCTTCGAACATTCTTCGAAGAATTTCTTGATATTTGGTGGAATCCATTTTTAATTACACCTGCACAATATTCCCTATGCCCCCAACTGCCACACAACCCCAAAGCATAATGGATCCACCTCCATGCTTAACAGTTGGCAAGGTGTTCTTCTTTACAAATGCTTCACCCTTTTTTCTCAAAACATACCTTCTTTGGTTTCGTTAGTTTCTTCTTTGGTTTCGTCAGTCCAAAGCACATTGTTCCAAAAGGCTTCAGGCTTCTCAAGGTTTTCTTTTGCATACTTCAGACGTTTAAAGGCTTCTTTGTTGTTTAAAGTACGTTGTATTGTTTTCCTGTGAAAAACTAGGCCTGTGTCTGCTACTCTTTTGGAGTGATGTGTGGGTTCTTCTGAGCATTTCTCACCAGGTCTTCGGCCATTCTTTCTGAAATTGTTCTTGGTCTTCCATATCTTTCCTTGACTTCGACTGTTCCATTTATCTTCCATTTTCTGATAATGTTTCTGACAGTGGATATAGGTAGTTTGAAACATTGAGAGACTTTTTTGTAGCCTTCTCCTTGTTCGTGGAAGTGAACTATCTTGATTCTGACATCCTTGGACAACTGTTTCGAGGAACCCATGGTTGTCAACACCAGACAGAACAGCCATCGCAGTCGGATCCTTTAGAAGGCATGAAGTTACTTCAGAATAAATTGTTCAGCCCTGGAATTATATTCACTTGACTCATTGAAGCCCTAACAAGTAAATCGCCTGGGCCTCGTAATCATCTTTTTAAAATATAACAAAGAATAATCCAAAATGGTTCCCAAACCTTTGCACAGGGCCTTTTTCCTATTTTATCATTTTGAAACTGTAAAAAAATGTAAGTAAAAAGTAATCTTGCTTTAAAATTTGAAGAAATGTGTCATGTACCATTTAGAGTACATACGCTTAAATGCCTCTCCTGCACGGATTTAACACGAGCTGACGCTTCTAACTTGTGTTGCGCAGGTGCTTATCTCAAAATGCAGGTGGGACAGAGCATGATATTCTAAATACCTGTTTCTTGTACCTGCCCCCCGGGTTGCCAGGTCTACTGAAAAAATGTTTGTGGGGTTATGCATTTTCAACGTGTCAGTGACAGTGCCTTTAATAACCGAATTTGCCTTTTGGAAAATCCTGCCTTTGCACATCGTAGTTGCTCTTGCGTGACGCCATATAGGCATGCAGTGAACGTATTAATACATTGCATTGGTAAAATGATCATAGCTTTTATTGATGACCGGGATATACCCATCACACAAGCAAAAAAAGAATCGTTGGACAGTGTTTGCATGCAATATTACTAAGTAAACAAATAAATTGTTGAATTTACTTAAAAAATATATTTATAAAGTTTTTTTTTTTACGATTTAGCCTACCTAATAAAATAATGTACGGTAACATAATAGCCTATATGGGACGTCTTCAACTTAACCAGTTGAAGTCACATATACTTAATAATAACCCATTACTTGCAACCACTGTCCAAAGATTTAATTTTTAGTGCATCTGTCACATGCTGGAAGGATGTGGCCAGGAAGGAGAGAGATTTTAACCTGGAGGACTGGTAGATCTACACTGCTGGGAGTTACTTTGCACTTCCTAATAATTTTGGAGCAGCTGTGCTCTCACAAGTAGGCTACAAAATCGTCTCTCTGTCTAAGCGATTATGATCCAAACACTATCTATCAATGAATCCATCTAATATTGGTCTGGTATTATATAGTCAATCATAACCTACTTTTACATATTTTTATTTTTATGACAGCTCTTTAGTAATTGTAAGTAGGCTAGGCAAAGGAAAATAAAACCAATATTTTTTTCAAAGAACATGCACTCATTCTAATATCCATTTTTGCGGAAGATGCTGTATTTTTCATAATCATCTATTGGCAGCGCTAGACATTACCTTTTTACGCAAGACCTTTTTTTCCGAACAAAGTTGTGTGAAAAAAAATTATTCTTATTCTTATTTATACCCAGTTATTTGCATGGTATTAAGATGGCAGCATCTGCTACAGCCCTTACCCTATATGACCTACTGTACTTCAAACACTCACCACTGGGCAGATTGCTTAAGATTCCCACCTTCTCACAAAGAGCCTAATTCATACTCTTATCGTAGGTGATCTGTATAGTATATTGGCAATTGTGGATATTAAAGCCAGAGGTAACAGGCTTACAGATTTTGCATAAAGCATGCTTCATTTCCAACATGCCTATGTGTCCTATTTGGGACCACATACAGTTGATGTCGGAAGTTTACATACACTTAGGTTGAAGTCATTAAAACTCATTTTTAACCACTCCACAGATTTCATGTTAGCAAACTATAGTGTTGGAAATCAGTTAGGACATCTACTTTGTGCATGACACAAGTAATTGAGACAAGAGTCTTTTGATGTTGTTGTGTCACAGAAATCAGGAAGTCATTGGATGCAAAGGATATGCGACCAAATGTTTAAAAAAAATACATTTAAAGGCACAGTCAATTTAGTGTATGTAAACTTCTGACCACTGGAATTGTGATATAGTGCATTAAAAGTGAAATAATCTCTCTGGAAACAATTGTTGGAAAAATTACTTGTGTCATGCACAAAGTAGGTGTCCTAACTGACTTGCCAACACTATAGTTTGCTAATATTAAATCTGTGGAGTGGTTAAAAATGAGTTTTAATGACTTCAACCTAAGTGTATGTAAACTTCCGACTTCAACTGTACCTTGTATCACTGTTTCAGCAGAGCTTGTCCACAAACTGTGTTGGTATGTAGCATACCATTTTTAAACTAGTATGATTAAGTGATAGATCCTGCATTAGACTGTAAATTGTTGAGTGTGTTCATATTGCTATGATCTCTTAAGGATATGAATCTAATTTTCAACTCATAACTCCAGATCATAATGCTTACGACTTCATACATCAAAATGTTATAATGTAATGTTATACAAACCCAAATTACAAAAAAGTTGGGACAAGTATGTAAAATGCACATAAAAGCAGAATGCAGTGATCATTTAAAGGGTTGTTTCTCCTGACTTATTTTTCAGTTCAATAGGAACATGAGTCAGGAGAAACAACTCTTAAAGTGATCCATCCATATCTACTCCATATTTGGCAGCATAATGATGGTTTGAGGCTTGTTTGAAACTGCAGACCCATGATGCCTTACAGCCATTTAGCCAACCATGGGTTTCTAAATGGCTTTTGACATCCTTTTATACCCAGTCATGATAGCATCACCTATTTAACTGTGGAATGTTCCAAACAGGTGTTTTTTGAAGCCTCCCCCCCCCCCCCCCCAACTTTTTTGGAACGTGTTGCAGGCATCAAATTCAGAATTAGCATATATTTACCTAAATCAATAAAGTTGATAAGGTAAAACATTAAATATATGTAAAAGAGAATTTACAAATCACTGCTTTCTTCTTTTATGTGCATTTTACATACTGTCCCAACTTTTTTATAATAGCGGTTTGTATAACATTATATAACATTTTGATGTATGAAGTCGTAAGCATTATGATCTGGAGTTATGAGTTGAAAATTAGATTAATATCCTTAAGAGATCATAGCATTATAAACACTCTCTACAATTAACAGTCTAATGCAGGATCTATCACTTAATCACACTAATTAAAAATGGTATGCTACATACGAACACAGTTTGTGGACAAGCTCTGCTGAATCAGTGATACAAGATATTTGTACCCAAATAGGACACATGGGCATGTTGGAAATTAAGCATGCTTTATAAAAGTGCAAAAACTGTAAGTCTGTTACCTCTGGCTTTAATATCCACAATTTCAAAAATACTGTACAGATCACCTACGATAAGAGTATGAATTAGGCTCTTTATGAGAAGGTTGGAATCTTAAGCAATCTGCCCAGTGGTGAGTGTTTGAAGTACAGTAGGTCATATAGGGTAAGGGCTGGAGCAGATGCTGCCATCTTAATACCATGCAAATAACTGGGTATAAATGAGAATAAGTTCTTGGTCTGCACAAACTAAATATAATGTATTAACATTTATCAATTCCCTTTACAGTATAGCAGTTGTGAAAGCTCTGTGCTGATACACTTTGATGGAGAGCAGGCTGATGGGGCTGATAAATTTAACTTCCTGTCTTTTGAGGCTTTTGGCAAAAGGTTTTTGTGATTAATTTTAGTTTTACACCAGGAGGTTTAATTAATACTTGTTTTCATTATGCATGCAATGTTCACTGGAAAAACATCATCCTAAAGCAAGTATTAGATAATATAGTAGTGTCAAATGTTTAATATTTTCTATAACACTGCATTACATAGCATAGCACTATAGGTGTGAGAAATATGCCACCCAAACGCACTGTTATAAGTCCACATTCATGTTATATTGGTTGGTAGTGGTTTCTAATATACTGATTCTACCCCAGCTTTATTAGCATTTGCTAGCATCTGAATCCTTCGAAATGAACGATAACATTTGTGCTAGTCATATCAATGGGTGCTAGGTTGCTTAACCCGATCAGCAATTGTGAATTTATTGACATAGGCTAATGTTACAGTCGACTGGCAAAAAACAACCTTGCTAAAATGAACATTTAAGTTCTATGCTAGCCAGTTAGTAATTCTTACTTCTTGTTCGCTTGGTAACATTATTACAACCCATTTACAACAGGCTAGCTAACGTTTTAATGTGCTGCTTGTCTGTGCATGCCGGTGTTCTGGTGCTAGACATAACAGTCTCCCATTGTTCTCTTGTCAGTTAATAAATTATTTTGAATTATTTACTTACAAATTATTCTTCTGTTGAAAAGCTAGCCTGATTTATAGACTAGCATTTTGCTTCTTCCGTATTAAGTCTATGGACAATTCACGGTCTCATTCAAATTTAATTATGTCTATAGCCATGAAAGCATAAAAAGCTAAATGAGGGGTCTTGTGTCAGGATACGTTGGATTTAATTTGAGTTATGTTTGCGCAAAGAATGTCTTCATTTTTAATGCAAATTTCTATGGGGTATCCACAACATAGTAATGGCATAATGTAGCTATACGAAGATCTGTATTTGGCGAGCTCATGGCTATTGTAGTCCACCTGTGAAATGGCATTGAGATTGGTTTTGAAACGGCAGAGATATCAAGGTTTCAAAATCGCTGTTTTAAATTGGAGTAAATGTTGTTTTAATCTGTGCTATACGTGTAAAACGGGAAAAAGTCCCTGAATTTATTATGAGCTACCATAAACACTTCTGTAGTGCAATGAAAGAGGATGAGTACAGTTATGCAACATAATATGTCTATTTATTAATTGTTCTTTTTGGAAGATATTGCATTCAGAGACAAAAATGACATGTCACATACAGGTGCAGCTCAAAAAATTAGAATATCGTGAAAAAGTTCAATATTTTTTGTCACTCATTTCAGAAAGGGAAACATATATTATATAGATTCATTACACATAGAGTGAAATATTTCAAGCCTTTATTTCTTGTAATTTTGATGATTATGGCTTACAGCTAATGAAACCCAAAATTCAGTGTCTCAGAAAATTAGAATATTTTGCTTTAACATATTTTTAAAGTATCATATTTAATATTTGGTTGCATATCCTTTGCATGCTGTTACTTCCTGAAGTCTGTGACCAATCAACATCAAAAGACTCTCAATATCTTATTTTCAGGTACTGTTACAAGCGATACTATAACCTCTCTGCATTTGAACTGATCTCTATGGGAATTTGGGGGTGAGACTGGATTCAGCTGTAAATTACACTGGTGCAGTATGGAACACATAGCTGGCTAAATGGCTGTAAGTCATCAAGGGTCTGAGCTATCGAACGAGCCCCAAACCATCACTCTGTTGCCAGATATGGAGTAGATGTGGATGGATCACTGCAAGGGTTATTTCTCCTGACTCATTTTCCTATAGAACTCTATGGGGAAAAAAGTCAGGAGAAACAACCCTTAAAGGGATCCATCCACATCTACTCCAAATCTGGCCGCAGAGTGATGGTTTGGGGCTCGTTTGATACCTTAGACCCTTGATGACGTACAGCCATTTTGCCAGTCATGTGTTCCATACTGTACCAGCGTAATTTACAGCTGAATCTAGTCTTACCCCCAATTCTCATAGAGATCAGTTCAAATGCAGAGAGGTTATAGTATCGCTTGTAACAGTACCTGAAAATAAGATATCGAGAGTCTTTTGATGTTGATTGGTCACAGACTTCAGGAAGTAACAGCATGCAAAGGATATGCGACCAAATATTAAATATGATACTTTAAAAATATGTTAAAGCAAAACATTCTAATTTTCTGAGACACTGAATTTTTTGAGCTGCACCTGTACTCATACATGTCATTGAACCCATCTATATGTGTGTGCGTGTGTGTCGTGCAAAGAAGGGAAAGTCTTGCAGACTTGCCACTTTTACAATGGCAGTTATTCAGAGGCAGTGCATTCAGGGGTTTGTGGTATAAAGCAAAAAAATGTATGTACTTCACATAACTCCAAAGCAATTTGTACACCAATATTATGTTTCCAAAGGCTGTACATATTCTTACCCCTAGACTCTAACTCAACCTGGGAAAGGGGCAAAGAAAACCTAACCTAAATTGTGATGTAGTTATGCCTAGATACATACAAAACAAAAAATGCCACTGCCTGCAGAGGTGGTCCCTATCTCCCCAATACCGAAGAAAAATAGAAAAAAAAACTCACCGGCAGCTGGCATTCAACCTGGCACAGCAAAGTTATTCTTCTGGGCTACACTCTCAGAAGAAAGGCAGGGTTTGTACACATTTTGACTAATGGAATTCCATGACTTTTCCATCACTTCTCAATGACTTTAAACCAAATTTTCATGAGCAAACATTCCATGATGTCACTGTGTAGGCTATACATGAAAAAGGATCAAATCTGGTATTGAAATTAACCAGGAGAATTCCAAAGTGCACAATATCCCTTGAATAACATGAATGACAGACAATATAGTTTGATCAAATGTATTTTTGCTGATAGGCATTCCATAACACTGACACATATCAGTAAGAGCTTTAGTATTGCACACAAGAACTTGGGCGGCTGTGGCTCAGGAGGTAGAGCAGGTCATCCGCAGATCGCAGGGTTGGCGGTTCGATCCCCGGCACCTCCTGTCCACATGTCGAAGTGTCCTTGGGCAAGACACTGAACCCCAAATTGCTCTTGCATTTATATAGCGCCTTTCTCACCAAGCGGTGACTCAAAGCGCTTACAATGATGAGGGGGAAACTCGCCTCAACCACCACTAATGTGCAGCACCCACCTGGGTGATGCAGCGGCAGCCATTTTGCGCCAGAATGCTCACCACACATCAGCTGAGGTGGAGAGGGAGAGAATAATTTTTTTGCCAATTAAACTGGGGGATGATTAGGTGGCAGATTGAAAGAGCCTGGGTTGGGAGTTTAGCCAGGACACCAGGACATGAGGAAGGTGCTCCATTTGTTTTAGAATAAGTACATTTTCCTTTACATTTTAAAATGGCTGTTTTCTCCATCAATGTGAAACACAATGTCAGACCGTGCGTGATGATGATTCTTTTGAATAAAGTCCAGACTTTTGTCAGCTAAATTCTAGCAACCACTTTTATTGCCAATATCAGCTGAATATTGGCTGACTTAACTAACGTTAGTTGATCCCTCTGTATAACTGTCTGAATGTTTACATTGCAATGACCACAGAGATAACTGTTATATACCGATATAAACTCAACCATTTCTAAATCATAACTCACCTTAGGTGGAAATGTTGTTTAATGGCCTGGTGCCGAAAAGCCAACTACTTATTCAGGTTCTGACTACCCTACACAAAATCGCCAGTGGTGGTGCCTGTCTGACAGGGGCGCGGAGAGAAGCAGGAACAAGCAATGGCGTAGCCAAAGCGTAGCCTATAGCCTACTATGATTTGGCATAGGAGCGGGCGTACGCTAAATCATATGTGAATTGACCAACAACTGTTTTAGTTGCGTTGTGACAAGAATGTATATACATTTGAATCTTACAATAAATATTTAGACAACTAGAAGGTTCCGGGTTTCACGTCTGCATATATTTTTAATGTTACGTAATTTTTTTTTATTTTTAAAGCATATCAATTATTTTAATTGAAAATTCCCAAAAGTTAGACAGTGAGACACAACTTCTGGAAGTTGTCGTAGAGAAGCGTCAGGACCAAAACAATCTGAACCGACACACCACAAACAAAACGTTCCCAAATCAACTAAATAAAACAAAACCTACCTTATGTGTTCTGTTTCCTAACAATGTGAACAGATTAATTTCTGTTAACAGTGTTTATTCATACTTATTATACAATTAATCACAAAAAACGATGTTGTAAGTGAAATGGTTGCGTTTGCCAAAAGCCTGAAAAGAAAGGAAATTTAATTGGTCAGCCCCAATGCTAACATCAGCCTGCTCTACAAGGTGCATCCGCACAGAGCTTTGACAACTGCTACAGCCCTGTATGTCTACTGTATTTCAAACACTCACCACTGGGCAGAATACTAAAGATTCATACCTTCTCTCAAAAAGCCTAATTCATACAGAGTAGGTGGTGCTCTATACAGTATATCGGCAATTGTGGGTATTAAAACTGAAGTCAATATACAGTCAAGCCGGAAAGTCTGCATACCCCTTTCACCTTCTCCACGTTTTATTACGTTACAGACATATTCTACAATAGATTGAGTTCATTTTTTGTCACATAATTCTACACAAAATAGCCCATAATGACAAAGTGAAAACAGGTTTTTATTAAAAATCAAAATGTAAAATATTATATGTACACAAGTGTGCACACCCTTTGATATGTGAACTGAGGTGCATTTTGTTTCCACTGATACTGCTTGAGATGTTTCTACAACTTAATTGTCCACCTGTAATAAATTCAATTGATTCGACATAATTGGAGATTGCCACAGTTGACAGTGCATGTCAGAGCAAACTCCAAGCCATGGGGTCAAAGGAATTAAACCTCAGAAACAGGATTGTGTCAAGGCATAGATCTGGAGAAGGGTACGGAAAAATCTCTGCAGCTTTACAGGTCCCAAAGAGCACAGTGGCCACCATCATTCGTAAATGGAAGAAGTTTGGAACCACCAAAAATCTTCCTAGACCTGGCCGCCCGGCCAAACTGAGCAATCGGGGAAGACGGGCCTTAGCCAGGGAGGTAAGCAGGAACCCGAGGGTCACTCTGACAGAGCTCCAGCATATCCTTGTGGAGATGGGAGAACCTTTCAGAAGATCAACCATCTAGCTCATCACCTGGCTAATACCATCCCTACAGTGAAGCATGGCAGTGGCAGCATCATGATGTGGGGATGTTTTTCAGCAGCGGGTACGGGGCGACTAGTCCTGATAGAGGGAAAGATGAATGCAGCTAAGTACACCGAGATCCTTGAAGAAAACATGCTCCAGAGCGCTCTGGACCTCAGACTGGGGCGAAGGTTTACCTTCCAACATGACAACGACCCGAAGCACACAGCCAAGAGAACAAAGGAGTGGCTTCGGAGAAAGTCTGTGCATGTCCTTGAGTGGCCCAGCCAGAGCCCAGACCTGAATCCAATTGAACATCTGTGGATAGAGCTGAAAATGGCTGTGTACCGACGCTCCCCATCCAACCTGACGGAGCTTGCAAGGATATGCCAATAGGAATGGGCAAAAATGTCCAGAAACAAGTGTGCCAAGCTCGTAGCTTCTTTCCCATGACACCTTGAAGCTGTAATCGCTGCCAAAGGTGCAGCAAGTATTAGGCTAAGGGTGTGTACAGATATGTAACCCCTAAATAACCTATTTTTGTCGGTAAAATTAAATTGCATATTTTCTAAAAACCTGTTTTCACTTTGTCATTATTGGCTATTGTGTGTAGATGTTTGAGGAAAAAAACTTACTAAGTCTGTAACGTAATAAAACATGGAGAAGGTGAAAGGGGTGTGCAGACTTTCCGGCTTGACTGTACTTACACATTTTGCACTTTTATAAAGCATGCTTCATTTCCAACATGCCCATGTGTCCTATTTTGGACCACATATCTTGCATGTATTCTTTCAGCAGAACTTGTCCACAAACTGTTGGTACATGCACCATAGCATACAATTTTTTAACTAGTGTGATTAATTGACATATCCTGCATTGGAGTGTATGTCGTAGATTGAAGAGTGTATATTGTTATGATCTCTTAAGGATATGGATCTCATTTTCAACTCAAACTCTGGATCATATATTACATTTTAGCTATCAAAATAGTAGTTGTATGGTGCAGTTGGTAGAGCACTGCGCTACAATGCAAAGGCTGTGAGTTCAATCCCAGGTGACTGCATATACTGAAAAACGTATGCATTTGTACACTGTATGTTGCTTTGGATAAAAGCATCTGCAAAGAAGAATATCATCTAAAAAGCAAAGTACATATGCAATATATTTATCTGGCCCAATTTTATCTGCTGAATTTATCAAAATAATAATATGCTGCCATTGTAATACCATTCAAATAACTGGGTATAAGTGTTAATAAGGTTTTGTTCTGCTAAACTAAATATAAACCATTAACATTAGTGTGTAACATTTATTGATTCCCTGGACACTGTAAGGCCATTTAAAACGCCATCATGATCATCTTGGAAATGTTATCTTTAACACCCTTAACATCAGTCTTAATTCTTCACAACACTAACTATATGTAGTCACTTCTATGAAGAGTATGAATTAGGCTCTTTGAGAGAAGCTTTGAATCTTAAGCAATCTGCCCAGTGGTGAGTGTGTGAAGTACAGTAAACACCCCCCAACCCATGGAAGAAACTTAATTTATAATTTATAAAAGTATTTCACTTTCACAAATCAAATGAAGGCTAATGGTATTTTCCATTAATAAGAAAACTTTACATAACATAACATTACTAACTCTAGCACACAGAAGCAGTTGTAGCCTACTATTTATGTTCGACGTAACGTTAACGTTAGCTAGCTCTTCTCATGATGAGCGTACAACATCAGTAACGTTAATCTAAGTAGGCGAGCCTAGGCTAAGAAATCTAAAATGTGCTTTTACAGCATAAGTTATGTAACGTTAGGTGCATTTAAGTTACGAGCAAGCTACCCACCGAACATTTGTGTGTTGAAAAGTCGGAGAAATGCCGTCTAGGCATTCGAACCGGCTAACATTAGCTACATTTGATTTGGTTGAAAAGTTAGTTTTGTAACCGACTAGGATGTAGCCAGGCTATATCCGAGTAAAACCTCAGCCAAATTGAGGTTAACCTAACGCTAATGTTAGTCCATATCAAAACGTTTCAACCTTTTGCTCACTGCTGGGTAGCTGGCAATACAATCTGAAACCGTAAACATTTCAACGAGTATAGTAATTTATGTACCAGTAGAACTACGCAGCTACATCATGCAGCTAACATTAGCTAGAATGTTCAAGTTAGATTTCTAACTAGCTAGCTATAGCTAGCTGGCTAACATTATTACTGTAGCTATGCTCATAGAAATGAATGAAACAGTGGTATTACCTAATTTAGCTAACGTTAGTTGCTGCCCATAGGCAGACCAATTTAACACAATTCGAATGGCTAACGTTATATAAAACAACTTGTGAAAGGGAATTTATTAACGTTCATTGTTAGTGCTAGCTAGTTAGCCATATCAAAGTAGCTAGTTAGACAGTTATCAAACTTAGCTCGCTAGACATGAGAGTCAGTCACCCCAGCTGTAATTGTCAAACTAACACAGATAGCAAAGACAATACGGTAGCTAACGTTAACAGAATTGGCAAACTAAAATTACGTGGTTTCGCCCTTGATTTACTGGATCCGACTGCTTGTGCTTGCAACTTTGTAGGGTGTTCACATATATAAGTTTGCTTTCACTCTAGATTAAAGCAAATATGATTAATCAGAATGGCATGAGAAAAACAATGGTCCAAACCCCATGGTTCAAATGTTATCAAGGTTTACCTCTTACCTCTACATATACATGCAAATTACTAGAATTTATATCAATAGAACCTAGAACTAAAAAGTGGTCATCGCTATGCAGAGATGGAACACAAAAATATCTTTTAAACTATTAATTTTTATTACATACACCTATATATCATTATTTTCAGAATTTTAAGACCAATATTAATAACAAATGGAAAAATGTATGACAGAATTCATATCCAAGATTGCGGATTAAATCCAATATGGCCACCATGCAGCGATGGAACACAACTAATTATGAAATTAAAGTTGATCTTTTAAACTATAAATTTTTATTACATAAACCGATATATCATTCTTTCCAGAATTTCAAGACCAATATTGATAACAAATGGAAATATTGATCACACAATTCATATCCAAGATGGCGGATTAAATCCAATATGGCCACCATAAACAAATTGTTTGTCTTTGGTAAATGCTGTGTTAGGTTTTTGTGTATTAATGCTAAGCATAAAACATATACATAATACAGGTATAATGAATTAATGGTATCAGCTGAAAATTTAAGATTCATATACTTTAAAGGTAGTACATCTCATTTTAAGTTTTTCGTAGTCTGAAAAATTAATGGCCGCTAATGGGATATAGGGCTTATATCCAATTATGGCTCCCTCCTTGGCTATTCATTAAAAAAAACAAATTATGTCAATAGCCTACATTACTGTATAAAGTGTATCAAGTAAAATTTCAAATAAATATATACAGTATTACAGTATAGTATTAGTAATGAATAGGTTAAATTATAGCTTCTAGAATGTGCACCCACTGGTCATATAATGTGAGAAAACAGTATCGGTCAAGGTATTCAAAAATAATTGATTAGTGCTAAAACCTCAAGGTATACAAAAATAATTGACTAGTGCTAAAACCTCAAGATATACAGTAAAGAACTGATTGGTGATAAAACCCCCAAGGTATAAAATAAAGAACTCATTCATGCTAAAACCTCAGGGTATACAGTAAAGAACTGATTAGTGATAAAAACCTCAAGGTATAAAATAAAGAACTCACTAATGCCAAAACCTCAAAGTATTCAAAAATAACTGATCATTGCAATGGTAGAGGTGTGTGTGTGTGCGTCTGAACCCCTCTCCAGGGCGGAGTGTCGGGGGATGGGGGGGAGATCAGACAAGATACTGTTTTCTGAAACCGAATCTGGGCCAGTAGTGCCTCCATCCACTGGCCAGAGCCGATCCCATCGAGCCGCGACTGCACCTCCTCCTTGGACTATGGCCCCCCCCCATTGGTGACATCTTGGGTTAACCTAATTTTTGTGGCCCAAAGTGCGGCATTCTTAGCTTCTTTAGATTGGATCTTCAACGCCATCTTCTCCAAAGCCAATTGAAGAGAAGCCTTCTTATCCTTAATTGACGCAATGAAGGAAGGAACTTGACGCCTCGCCTCATCAAGAACCTTTGTCTTCTCAGCAGGTCAGCTGTCAGATAATTGCTTGATTTGTTCTGCCACCACATAACCAGCATCTCCAGGTTGTGACTGGAGATGGAGGGCTTGGAACGGAGGAGATTGTCGAGGACAGCCATGTCACACTCACCCAGCATGTTGGTTTTGGGGACTGTGCTTGCCATTTGCTGTACTGGAGTACTGGGCTCCCAGTGTTTCCCCCCTGGCAGTTGGATGGAAGCCTGCCTCTGTAGCACAATCAGCATCTCCGCACTAATTAGCTCGATAGCGAGCTGAGTGAAGGCATTCTCCTCCGGATTTTCCACCTCTCTGAAGATCTTCGCCGTCAACTTATTGTCAAGGGGCTGCACGGCGAACACTGACCCCCTCTTCATTGCAACGGATCCATCGCTGGACCACACCTGGAGGGAGGAGAGCATCCTTTCTAGATCGGTGTTAAGATCTAAGATGTTACCCGGCATCTTCAGGATCCGTTCAAAAGGCTCCATGAGGATCGCATAGATGAGGCCCATGGCCCTGCACCCGGCCCTGTACAGAGGCTCCTTGATGTCATACCTCACTGACTTTACCAGGCCGTTGTCAGCAGGCCAGTCAGTGAGGAACGAAGTGGCATCTTCCCAGTGGAAGTACAGGGCCAGGGCATTCCGGAATTAAATTTTCATTCGGTGGCTATGGTAGGTCACAAGATGGTTCTTTTGCTGACCTTTGCCTCTCAAGAAAACCTCCCACATGTCGGGTGCCCCCGCTACTGCAGACCCACGCCGTGTGAAAAGTGCTGCATCGGTTTGGATCACTCTCTGTGTGCCTGCCTCCTCACTGTGCAGACTGTGGGGATTGGTGCCCTCAGAGAGTGTGATGTCCAGAACACGGAGAGCATGGGCTGCTGCAGGTTCCATATTAACCAGCAGGTGCATACAGCATGCAAAGGTCCCCATCTCCACGAGCTGCTGTTGCTGGTCTGTTGAAAGACTAAAAAAAAGCTCTCATTAGATTAAAGTGTGGAAAATGTGTTCATGTTTGCACAAAATAGAACACTAGTCACAAGAATCGCAAAAAATAGAAAGACAGTTAACTAACTATTCAAGATCTTGTCCTTTTCTAATTCCTTATCAATACTCATTTATTGTTTCTAACACACAAAACAAATTGAAGCCTCCTTGTCTTATTGAAATAACTAGCCTAATACTGCACTATACCTATCAAACTCTGGGATTACGGTTGGCAGTAGCTCTTCCCGAAACTGGGCCAGGAAGTCGATTGAAGACCCCGTTGACCGCTGGCTGGTCTGACATTAAGCACTTGATGCTCAACACAAGCAATGCCACGATGACAGACTTCTCCTCCTCAGCTGATGTAATTGCTGCTGCCAGACTGTCTATGCTCTCCTTAAAAGCGGTCAGATCCAGCATCTCCTCCTGCTACCTGCCTCAGCCCTAATGTCAGGTGTTTCCCTGACTTCAGTGACACCTAAAACATACATAGTAATCTGTTCTTAAATCTCAATCATGTTTGCCTCTCGCTCTCTCCTTTCCATCTGCTTCAATTCAGCTTCCAGTTGTTGAATGGAAGCCTCTGTCTGTTCTTCAGCGTCATCCCTCTCTTGTCTTGCCCTCGCCACATTCTCTCTCACCACACTGAGCCTTTTCTGGAGGGCCACTTTCTCCTGCTTCCACTTTTTCTGGAGGCTCAACTTCTCAGTCAGCATCTCAACGAGTTCCTCTTTCTCCTCAAGAGCATACTCGGATTTTTAGCCGTTTCATTGTTTTTTATTTCATGTCCAATGTTCTTTTTCTAAATAATCTTGCTTTTAGTCAAATTATTTGTTGTAGGCAGAGGTCATACTGTTTGGTCTGATTAGAGTTCTCAAGTTCAAATTGTTACGATTTTAATTTCAATGATTCTCTGTCCAATGTGGCATCCGTGCAGGCCTGCTGATACTGCAATATAATTTGGGTGAATTTGGTTTGATTATCAGCTATGCTTTCCTCCATGGCTGTGAGATGTGTTTGCAGCTGAGAGACCTGGGGCCCTATCTTACACCCGGCGCTAAGCGGTGCTAACCCAAACGCAAGTGTCTTTGCTATCTTACACCCGGCGCATGGTTCATTATAACGCCTTGCATTCACGTCGTTTAAATACCAAGTATTCTTGCGCCCATTACAACTGAACAGGATTATTTTTGGCACATTGCTATCTTGAGGCAGCAGAAAGCGCTTGCGCTTAAACCACCACAAACCTGGTCTAAAGTCATGTCGCAGTTGTTTACATGTTATTTTAGCGGCGCATATAAGTGTGTGTACATAGGCGTGTGCACAACGCGCGTACACCCTCCTGCATGTTACACACAGGGGCGCGCACAAGCATGACTAAACATATCAAGATTACAATGTGAAATATTACAAAAATAAAAAATGCATAATAATAAAAGGGTCCAAAGGTCAAAGACCACATAGCTACCTGTACCTCAGCGAAGGGGAATTAAATTGCTTTCAGCCCACTTCATCAACATCCAGGCGATGTGCGATAGTACGTGTAAGGTTACGTGTATAGACTATTTGCAATTATCCTGGATCAAGCTATGACTTAGCCTATATTTGCCAATAATTCCTGTAATCTTATGGGGGGACAATATTATGTTACGGGACAATGGCTATCCATTAAAAATGGCTTTCCATTTGCTGATAACACCTATATCAAAATTGTCATTTACACCTAATGCGTGAATTGTCATTCAATGGAAAACTCGCGCACTGCAATAGACGGACATTTGAGTTCTGAAAATGCGCTTCAGATGTCATTACAATACAGCTCTCTAGGCCTACAGCCTCTAAATAAATAGATTGGTTTTGACTTCTTATTTTTAAAATTACAGTGACAAGGTTTCCATACTCTCAGCTTATTAAACCCCAGCTGATTTCACCCGTTATTCCATAACTGAATAAAACGATTTTAAAGAGAACTATACGCGTCTAATTAGAAACAAAAACAAATTTACAGCACGTTACACAGTTAATTGTAATGCCATTCTCTGCATGTTCTCCGTTTCCCCTGCTGTAAGTCGCACGTTTCACGGTCTTCCTGGGAAAGTGGATTGTTTTAAAGCATTATGCTACGAGTAAAACAGGTTGGTCACATTTCCATAAGCCGGACATAATAAAACAAAGGGAAATATGCGTGAACATACGAGTTGCCAACCTATTGTATTTAGTGTAATCATTAAGGCAAAATAACGGTATTTATGTTATTAATCAATATTACTATGCAGGTAGCCTAATGAACTTCGGATGAAGCTTGAACTTCGAGAACTCCATGAGAACAGCCTCATGGAATTGATGTTTGACACTTTCATTGTAGAATCAAATGAAATTCGTTGAACAAGCAGGCTAATTTGGCGTTTTCTAAGGTGAGACTGAAGCCATCGATAGCTTATTCTCAGCTGTTGCAGGTCCTTTTAACGAAATGTAATCGCATATATTTAGTAAAATAACAGCCATGTCGGGAATTACCGGGAACTCATAGGCTAATGGTTAGTCCGAATAATATTGATGATACTATTGATCCATTTAGCCTATTCCTTGATCGCACTAAACACCCACGAGCATGTCTATTTCGCTATCAAGCAATCCGCCAAGTTGAAAAAGCAGGCTTTTAAAGGGAATGGGATAGGACATTTTGATTGGTTTATTGCATGTCACGCCCAAGACACACCTATAATTAATGAAGAGACTTAAGTTCAACCAATTTGCGCATTGCGCCGTGCTTGGCGCCCAAAATACAAGCCAGTAAACTAGCAAAATGGACTTGGACATGTCCTAAATGGACTTTAGACCAAGCGCCAAGATAGAGCCCCTGATCATCTGATGACTGAAGCTTTTTGATTAGGTCTAGGTTTTGTTTTTTGAGTTGGGTTTCGGTTGAATTTTGGGTTTGGACCTTTGGTGGGAGAAATTCAGATTGCCAAAATAATTGTAGGTTTTGACATTTGTTTTTCTTAATTTTTTTAATTTTAGAAAGGGTGTCGGCACATTTTCTTCAAACTCTGCTCATAGAGCCAACCATTCGTAATGACAGGTGTGCTGATGGCCATAGTAAACTGTAAAAATCAAATAAGAAACATATCAAAACAAAGAACAGAAATTAGGCTACTCAGTACTGTGTGGACATAACACAATAGGTATTATTATAGTATTGCAGTCAAGCCGGAAAGTCTGCACACCCCTTTCACTTCCATGTTTTATTACGTTACAGACATATTCTACAATAGATTGAGTTAATTTTTTTGTCTCAAAGTTCTACACAAAATAGCCCATAATAGCCCAGGTTTTTAGACATTTGTGCTAATGTATTAAAAATCTAAATGTAAAATATCATATGTACACAAGTGTGCATACACTTTGATATGACACACAAAATTGAGCTGAGGTGCATTTTGTTTCCACTGATACTGCTTGAGATGTTTCTACAACTTAATTGGAGTCCACCTGTGATAAATTCAATTGATTGGACATGATTGGGGATTGCCAACACCTGCCTATATAAGGTCCCACAGTTGACAGTGCATGTCAGAGCAAACTCCAAGCCATGGGGTCAAAGGAATTATCTGCTGACCTCAGAAACAGGATTGTGTCAAGGCATAGATCTGGAGAAGTTTACGGAAAAATCTCTGCAGCTTTACAGGTCCCAAAGAACACAGCGGCCACCATCATTCGTAAATGGAAGAAGTTTGGAACCACCAAGAATCTTCCTAGACCTGGCCGCCCGGCCAAACCGAGCAATCGGGGAAGACGGGCCTTGGCCAGGGAGGTGAGCAGGAACCAGAGGGTCTCCAGTGTATCCTTGTGGAGATGGGGAAACCTTTCAGAAGATCAACCATCCAGGCAGCACTCCACCAATCAGGCCTTTATGGTAGAGTGGCCAGACGGAAACCCCTCCTTAGTAAAAGGCACATCACAGCCCGCTTGGAGTTTGCCAAAAGGCACCTACAGGGCTCTCAAACCATGAGAATCAAGATTATCTGGTCTGATGAAACCAAAATTGAACTTTTTAGCCTGAATACCAAGCGTCACGTCTGGAGGAAACCAGGCACCGCTCATCACCTGGCTAATACCATCCCTACAGTGAAGCATGGCGGTGGCAGCATCATGATGTGGTGATGTTCTTCAGCAGCGGGTACGGGGCGACTAGTCCTGATAGACGGAAAGATGAATGCAGCTAAGTACACCGAGATCCTTGAAGAAAACATGCTCCAGAGCGCTCCGGACCACAAACTGGGGCGAAGGTTTACCTTCTAACATGACAACGACCCGAAGCACACAGCCAAGAGAACAAAGGAGTGGCTTTGGAAAAAGTCTGTGCATGTCCTTGAGTGGCCCAGCCAGAGCCCAGACATGAATCCAATTGAACATCTGTGGAAAGAGCTGAAAATGGCTGTGTACCGACTCTCCTCATCCAACCTGATGGAGCTTGCAAGGATATGCCAAGAGGAATGGGCAAAAATGTCCAGAAACAAGTGTGCCAAGCTCGTAGCTTCTTTCCCATGACACCTTGAAGCTGTAATCGCTGCCAAAGGTGCAGCAACCAAGTATTAGGCTAAGGGTGTGTACAGATATGTAACCCCTAAATAACCAGTAAAATAAAATAGCATATTTTCTAAAGACTTGTTTTCACTTCGTCATTATTGGCTATTGTGTGTAGATGTTTGAGGCAAAAAATTAACTCAATCTATTGTAGTATAAGTCTGTAACGTAATAAAATGTGGAGAAGGTGAAAGGGGTGTGCAGACTTTCCGGCTTCACTGTATAATCAAAGGGGAAAAGCAGCACATTATCTTTTAACAGATAGTAGATTAAAATAGATTGAATGCAACGCGCACACACACACACTGCATTAACACGTTTCAAGCATATATAATATTAATCTAAATACAGTGTTTGTGTTTTTTTTATGTTTGTCAGTTTTTTTCTATCATGAAATAATCCTGTTTCATAGCTGTATCACAAGCAATTAGTTTAATTTCACAAGTTTGCATTTAATACTCGTGTCAAAAATAAACGGTTGTGTTGTGTTGCCCATAATCATAAAAAAAATTACTAAACCTAGTCGCCAATGTTAACTGAGTTACAGTAACGTTAAAGGTATCTGTTTAATCCCCTCGCGACAATGTTGCCTGATGGGCCGTTCACACAGCGGGTGGTAGACGGCAGGATGAAACCGTTGTTTACAATGAGACAACGACGGCAAGACGGCAGTAGACGGAAAATAACTGACGGCAGGACAAACTTGCTGTTTACTTTTCTATTTTGTACTTTTGCCCCGCGGAGTGGACTTCGGTCTTGACTTTTGCATTGCCTTCGACCCCGAGCCTGCCTACCGTCTGCCTGTACTTCTGCCCCGCTGACAGCTACTCTGGTACTGGATTATTGCATGGTGTACCGATTCTGAGACTGCCTTCTCCCTCGGTACTGTACATTGGTTTTGGCTGGATTCTTGTGTATGCTTGTTTTTTGACTACGCTCATTGGACATTCCTTGAATAAAGCCGTGACGGGACTTTATCCTTCGACCACTGTTTCTGAGTCGTGCATTTCAGGTCCAACCCTTACGCACCCATCTCAGAACAATTTCGCCAACATGGACCCCGCTGACTCAATGGCCATGTTCCATGCCCTCCAGCAACAAGGCGCCCTGGTTCAGAAACACTCTCAAGGGATCTCCGAACTTTGTCAGGAGATTCGAGAGCTGTGTGCGGAGATGAGGAGACTCGCCGTCACTGTTCAGCCACGCCCCTTCAGCCGACACAAACCTCATTGATGAGGTGATGGTCAAGGAACTGGACATTCCCACCCTTCCACTGCCCCACCCCGAGAATGCTCTGTCGTTGGATGGCAAGACGTTTTGCCGCATGACCCACATCAATAAACCCATCCAGCTAATAATTTCTGGAAACCATCAGGAGAAGATTCAGTTCCGTATCATTCGGTCCCCTAACGATCCGCTCATTCTGGGATTACCCTGGCTCAAGAAACACAACCCTACTATGGACTGGGGTTCAAGCCTGGAGTCATGAGTGTCACCAGTCCTGCCTGCGATCCGCTCCTGCACCAGCAGAGGGCATACCCACTCCACCGCAAGTCTCCAAGCCCTCCCTTGAGAAGGTGCCCACCCCTTACCATGACCGGGGTGTGGTCTTCTCCAAGACGCAGGCACAGATGCTTCCCCCTCATCGACCCTATGACTGTGCCATCGAGCTGCTACCCGGTTCCACTCTCCCCTCAAGCCGTCTCTATAATGTCTCCAGACCTGAAAGAGAGGCCATGGAGAAATATATCCGGGACTGCCTTGCCAACAAATTGATTCGCCCATCCTCTTCACTCTTGGGCGCCGGATTCTTCTTTGTTCAGAAGAAGGATGGTTTCATTGCGTCCGTGCATCGACTTCAGAGAACTCAACAACATCACGGTGAAGAACAAGTATTCTCTGCCATTAATGGACTCCGCCTTTCACCCTCTACACGATGCCACCATCTTCACCAAGTGAGACCTACGTAACGCCTACCATCTGGTCTGTATTCGAGAAGGTGACGAGTGGAAGGCCGCCTTCAATACCTCCCTTGGACACTTTGAGTACCTGGTCATGCCGTTCGGCGTAACTAACGCACCCGCTGTATTCCAGGCACTCGTCAACGATGTCCTTCGGGACTTACTGGGCCGACACGTATTCGTTTACCTTGACGATATCCTAATCTACTCCACCAATGCCAAGGAACATGAGATTCACGTCAGGCAAGTTCTCCAACACCTGCTCCGAGCGTGAGACGCCTGAGAACATCCTCCCTGTTTCCTGCACGGTCGCTTCCATAACCTGGAAGATTGAGGCAGTGATCCAGAGGGCTCTACGTGAGGAGCCCGATCCCAGGTCCAACCCCGGCACACGCCTTTACGTCCCCTCAGCTGCTCGGACACAGGTGCTTCAATGGGCTCATTCGTCTCTCCTGTCCTGCCATCCCGGCTTTACCCGCACCTTGGCGGTCAAGGAGGTGTTCCGCATCCATGGTATCCCTGGGGGACATCGTATGCGACTAAGGCCCTCAATTCATCTCCCAGGTTTGGAAAGCCTTCTGCCTGGCCCTGCCTGTACCTCTGCTCCACTGACAGCTACTCTGGTTACTGGATTATTGCATAGTGTACCGATTCTGAGAATGCCTTCTCCCTCGGTACTGTACATTGGTTTTGGCTGGATTTTGGTGTATGAACTTTGCTTGTTTTTTGACTATGCTCATTGGACATTCCTTGAATAAAGCCCTGACAGGACTTTATCCTTCGATCACTGTTTTCGGGTCCAACCCTCACGCACCCGTCTCAGGTCTGTTGCAAAATGGATGAGAAATTTGTGCAACTTTGTGGTAGAGAACGAAAGAGGTGGTAGGAAATATCGAACCAAAAAGTAAAGAAATACAGAGATCTTGACAAAAAGGCTGCAGCACTGTGTGTGTGTGTGTGTGTGAGTGCGTGCGTTATAAACAACATGTAATTGTTTCCAATTAAGCACTGACGTGCAGATTCCAGGTACACATTATTATTAGCTGTATTTTCAGAAGCTTTTCTTTTGATTTGAGGCGTAACTAACTAGCTAACGAAGCTACCTAAACTAGCTGACATTATAATACATACGCACACACCGCCCATTTTATGAAACAACGCAGTAATACACACACACAATGTATAAATACACTTTCGGTCACGGTCCATTTTGCAAAGGCGCTCTTTGGTACACCGGTAATGTTCCGCGCAGACCGTAAATATGGCAACGGATATAAACAATGAGTTACCGCGACGGACATTTCTGTACCATCAACTATGTCCCTGCCATTGTACTGTCTACCGTCCTGCTGTCTACCGCCCGCTGTGTGAATGCCGCATGAGGCGATGAGCGCCAGGCGGGCTCTAGGGTCGGTATCGTAACACTACAGTGACCAGCTCAGCTGAGGACCACCTCTCGTAAACTTCATGACCGTCATCAACAGTGGCAACATTCAGAAAAACAACATATAAACTTAGCTAGCTAGATAGCTAGCTACAGATTCGGCCAGCATATGTCTATTAACGTTACAAGTTACAGCCAGACCATTCGCAAACAGCGGCTAACTAGCTGGACACCACTGACCACCGTTCAGAATGTCACAGACTTCACTAGGTTTCGCGCCTATAATTGAACCGGAGCGGAGTACCCTTTCGAATCGAAATCAGCGGAATACAAGGCAAACATGTAGCTATATATATATATATTTCTACAAAGAAAACAAGTTGAAAACTTACCCCACAGATGATCCGATTCCAATTCCGTCGCGTATCTTCCAAGTGTCTTCTTAAAATCGCCACAGGAAAAAAATCTCTGAAGTGACGAGAAGTGGGGATAGACTAATAGGAAGTCAAAATACTCACGATACAGGTGATGTGTCCATTAAATGGATTACTATTGGTCTAAACCGCAGAAATGGCAAGAAAGAGAGGTTGGAAATTGTTGAAAATGATGGGAGATAGGGTTTAGAACGGTGCTGCTGAAAGCGGTAGTGAGTATCAACGGTAATGTTAAAATAACATTCTTACAACAATTCTTACAACAAGTACGTGTCATGGTCTCCGCAGAGAAGCCACCGCCGCCTCCTCGGATGATGGAGGGAGGTCCAGTGTACACTGTCCACCGTATTTTAGCCGAGAGACGGGTTGGGAGAGGTTTCCAATTTTTAGTAGATTGGGAGGGTTATGGCCCGGAGGAGCGTTGTTGGGTTCCCTCCAGAAATATTCTGGACCCACAACTTATCAGGGATTTCCGGGGTCGCAGGCTTGAGGGATCGTCTGGGGTCGTCCCTTAGTGGGGGGGTCCTGTCATGATTTCTCAGCCTGCTCTTCTCTCATTGTCCACTTCCCTGGGGAGCGCTCATGTTGCGTCTCTTCTCTTTGTTTTCCTTGTCCGTTTCGTGTTTTGGGTTTTCAGCTCAGTGTGTTCACCTGTTCCGTGTTTCCTGTCATTATTTAAACCTCGCGTCACCGTTGTTAGACGCTTCCATATTGCCAATCTTTTGACAAGGAAAGCCGGTAATTTTCGGACATTAAGCGTCGACCGTATCACCTCAACTTGTTGTGGCTCCACGGGACAAGGGTGCATGTGTTCAAGAGTTTGCTAGAAACTTATATTAGGCTAGTCGTTTCTATCCTGTCTCTTTTTTTCACCCCTGTCTTCTGTCTTTGACAGATTGTCTTCGCCGTCTCTATTACCTCTTGTTTATGTGTTTCGGCTCCCTCGTTGTGAGCTATAGGGTTTTTCATTGTTGTTTTGCTTTAATATCTAGTTAAGGGTTTTTCGCCCTCTTCGGGTCGCTTTGAGTTGTCGCGGTCTCTCTCCTGGTGTGGAGAGTTATTATTTATTTGTATAATCGTTATTCCCTGTTTGCGGGGTTTCCCTCCCGCTCTGTGGTGTTCAGTCGAGCACTTTTTGAACCCCTACTGTTGCGTCTGGTCCTTCGTTCCCACACTACCCCTGACAGTACGTCGAAAACAAGTACAGCTAATGCTATAATACAAATGGACATGTATGTTGACTTATTTAAGATAAAATCTTCCTCACATTCCTTGACCAGTGGGTGGACGCCCTACACTTTGGGCAGTGTCAGACTTACCAGACTGGGGGATTTTACACTAAATGTAGGGATGGTTTTAGAGTAGAAATGTATGGGAGTCTATGATAGATGTGGGATTTTAAAAGGAGGTATTGGGGGAATTGAGAAAATTGTATAGGAGTCAATTGAAGAATGGGGGTTTTCAGAATATTTTTGGGAGAGGGATTCATTCATGCATCTGGCAACACTGAACCGTGTATGACAGCCACAGAACTGTGTATGGTGACAGCTGCCTAGTGTACATAACGGTCATTTAGAAAGATGGAATTATTAATACGTTGAGCCTGCCTGATTTATGAGTTAGCATTTTATTTCACCATGTTAAGTCTATGGGCAATTCATTGTCAAAATTTCGAATTTTGAGGTCTTATTCAAATTTAATTAAGTCTACAGCCATGGAAGTATAAAAAAAAAAAAAGCACGCAGGTCTTACAATGACCGACTGAATGAGGGGTCTTGTGTCGGGATCTGTTGAATTAAAATTTTGTTATCTATGCGCAAAAAAAATCTTAAAGTGATGGTCAAGGGATTATAAAAACTTAAAATAACCACAACATATCACAGAGGTATCCACTACACACCCACCAAATATCTTTTCAAGAAAATGTGAATAGGTATATTAATATACATCTCAAAGTCAGCTAATAAACTCAGGATTGTAGGGGTGTGGTCTAAATCCACGCCCTCAATCCAAGTGCCATCGATGTCATCCAGCCCTACATGTTTGATCCACAGAACTGTTCTTATACAGTTCTGTGGTTTGAACCATAGGTTTGAACCCGGCGAGGGATTAACGCAATCAATACAAAGTAAAATACAGTGCGGCTGCTTTCGAGATAAATATCACACGCAAGCTCGCAAAAGTTCAATTAACTTAAACCCTAAGCAGAGTATTGCAACCGTTTGATCTAACATTAGTCTATTTAAAGCAAGCTAAATTGCAAGGTGACGTACGTTTCACCAAATGCATGTTCCACAAAAATTATTAAATAATGGTAGGTTTTATCGAGTTTTAAAAATTTATTTACAGGCCCATTCATTCATTTCGGTTGCTAATCGAACGAAAATTAGTGGCAACTAGTACTTCGGTGGATAATTGTTCTCGTCGTATTTTTGTTACTGTCACTAGCCACTGAATAATACGACAAAACCATTTCCAAAGCATGGTTTATTTGGCAAAATCTTAACTATCTATTATTTTCAATATATTATCTGACGAATGAGCAGTGCACCAGTGATTAGTTCGTTTCCATGCTGAGCTGTGCAAGTAGCAAGCTACTAGCTAGCACCACGGAGGGATGGATAAAAAGGTGAAAGAATGGGAGAGGGATAAAATTGGTATAGGGATAAGGAGAGCGGGAAAAAATAAACACTTTAGCTAACTAACTATTCCAAATGCTGATAACGTGGACAACTATTCTCAAGGGCAAAAAACAAACGTTTGGTTCAGACTTCAGACAGGAATATCTTAGTGGAAAAGGACACTTTTATTCACCTCAAACTATGCAAGGAATTATGTAATGAAATCAAAGTATGTATTGGTTGAGGTTTCACGTCTACACCACCACGGACCTATTTAGACTCCACCCTTTTTACATTACATTACAGTCATTTAGAGGACGATTTTATCCAAGGCGACATACAATAAGTGCAAACAGAAACGTCATCGAAGTACATCCTTCGAACATCCTTCCCATAACATAGCAGCTATCCCTAGTAATGAACATTGAATGTAGTTCACAGTAAGCTGTGGGTAAATCAGCTACACTACAATTCTATTCTAAATATTATTATAAACTATAACAAACAGTTAGACAAGAAACAAGTACCATGAAAGGTCCTTGATTAGTATATCAGTCAAGGTGGAGTCTGAAGAGGTGTGTCTTCAGGCCACGACAGAATGCAGGCAGGGTTGGAGTAGAACGTAGGGGAATGGGGAGTTCGTTCCACCACTGAGGAGCTAGGGTGGAAAAGCTCCACAGTCAGGACGAGCGAGAGCCATTGATACAGAGGGGGGGAGTGCGAGTCGCCCTGCTGTAGAAGAGCGAAGTGGTCGAGCAGGAACATAGATCTGGATTAAGTCCTGCAGGTAAGCAGGGCCTGTCTTATTGGCTGCAGTGTAGGCCAGGGTCAGAACTTTGAACCTGATTCTGGCTGCAACTGGCAGCCAGTGGAGTGACCTCAGCAGGGGGGTGACATGCATACATTTCGGGAGGTGGAACACAAGCCGGGCAGCTGCGTTCTGGATCAGTTGAAGAGGCAGAATGGCGCAGCCTGGTAGGCTTGTGAGCAGGGAGTTGCAGTAGTCCAGGCATGAGCTGACTATGGTCTGGACAAGAAGCTGGGTGGAGTAGGTGGTCAGGTATGGTCGAATCCTCCCGATGTTGTACAGAAGGACAGGAGGAACCTGTAGGACCATGCCGTTGCCCTGATGTGCTCTTTGAAGTCCAACTGGTCATCCAGGACAACCCCCAGGTTCCTTGCAGAGCAGGAGGCAGCCACCATGGTCCTGTCAATGGTGATGGAGAGGTCATGTAGTGGGGAGGTCTTGTATGGCATGAAGAGGAGCTCTGTCTTGTCAAGGTTGAGCTTCAGGTGATGGGTAGCCATCCACTCAGAGATGTCAACCAGACAAGCAGATATCCTCTCGTTAAACTGTGGGGTAGAGGGAGGGAAAGAGAGGAAGAGTTGAGTATCATCAGCATAACTATGGTATGAGAAGCCATGTGAATTAATTATTGAACCAAGAGACTTAGTATAAATGGAGAACAGCAGTGTAGTGATGGGTTTGGTATGGGGGATGTGGGGTGTCACTGTATGCGTGAAAGAATTCCAGATCATGGCCACCTTCCCCTCAAAGTGGGTCAGGAAGAGAGGGTGGAGGGGGGATAAGCAGGGAGGAGAAGGTGGAAAAAAGTTTACGCGGATTGGATATACATGCATTAATTTTAGATTGAAAAATTATCTTAGCCGGAAAAAAAGTCTTAGTCGATGTAGTTGCAGCTGTGAAGGCTGCCAGCAGAGTGTGATAGGAGGCCAGGTCATCTGGGGATCTGGATTTCCTCCACTTTCTCTCAGCGGCTCGCAGCATGGTTCTGCTGGATCTGAGAGAATCCGTCAGCCACGAGGGGGGGGTTGATGGTCGAGCTGGCTTGGAGACAAGAAGACAGTGTGTTGAGAGACTGAGAGAGGCAGGAGTTAAACATGGAGATGGCAACATCAACAGGCATTTTATCAAAGGGAGCAGGAGGAGGAAGTGCAGAGAGAGCAGAAGTAGTGAGAGAGGAGTGTGAGAGGGTGCAGAGATTTCTCCTGAACATAACGGTGGGTGGGTTGTTCGTGGAGTTGAGGGAGAGTGGGCAGGAGAGTGAGAATGAAATAATGAAATGATCCGATACGTGGTGCAGTTCCCGTGAGTACAAGGTCCAGTTGGTTACCAGCCTTGTGATTGGCAGGCGATGGGGACTGAGGGCGAAGGACTTGAGGAGTGAGGCAACACTGGATAGCTGGTGTGGCAATGTCGAGTGCCACCTCTCGGGAAAGAACTGACGACACAGTATTTCGTTGAGTACCCCGTGGGTTTCTTTATTAATTATTTAAAGTTTCTCTCGGCTCTGGCTCTCCGGAACGCTTCCTCCTCCGTTCTCAGCCAGCCTCGATTGTCCGCCCGCCTCTCCCTTTTCAAGCCCCGGCTCACTGTCACAGCAATCAGAAACAATTAAACCATTATTCAATTACGGTTCCCCGTGCTACTGATTAACTTATGACAGCTGTGGCTCCGGGTCCGAGAGCCGCTCAGCTCTCCCTCTCTCTGCAAGCAGAGGCTAACCACGCCCACCCTGCCACATACCCCCACCGCCCGACTTAGGCCGGGGAGCCATCCGGCCGATGACTAACCCCCCCCTTTTTTTTTCTTTTTTTTTAACGGCGAGAGAGGAAGTCCGCCACCACCATCTGCGTCCCCGGCCTATGGATCACCTTAAAATTGAACGGCTGTAATGCCAGATACCAATGGGTGATCCGCGCGTTGGCATCTTTCATGCGGTGGAGCCACTGGAGGGGGGCGTGGTCCGACCAGAGGGTGAATGAGCGGCCCAGCAGGTAATACCGGAGGGATCCGACCGCCCACCGGATGGCGAGGCATTCCTTTTCGATGGTGCTGTACCTCGCCTCCCGCTGTGACAGCTTGCGGCTTATGTACAGCACCGGGTGATCGACTCCCTCCACCTGCTGGGTCAACACGGCCCCCAGCCCTCTGTCCGACGCGTCTGTCTGCAGGGTGAACGGGAGAGAAAAGTTAGGTGTGAATAACAGCGGCTCCCCACACAGGGCTTCTTTCACTCGCTCAAACGCCCTCCGGCACGGCTCCGTCCACTGGACCGGCTCTGAGGCACCTTTCCGAGTTAAATCAGTCAAGGGGCTGGTCAGCTCCGAAAATGCCGGAATGAACCTCCTATAGTAACCGGCCAGCCCCAAGAACCTCCTCACCTCTTTTTTTGTCTTGGGCCGGGGACAGGTCGCAATCGCCGCGGTTTTGTCCACTAGAGGCCGCACCTGTCCACTTCCCAAGTGGTACCCCAAATACCGTACCTCCGCTCTGCCAATTGCACACTTCCTCGGGTTAGCCGTGAGCCCCGCCCGCCTCAGAGACTCGAGCACCGCCCCCACATGCCGCACATGCTGCTCCCAGGTCTCACTGTGGATGATAACATCATCAATATAGGCTGCAGCATATGCAACATGTGGACGCAGCACCCTATCCATAAGGCGCTGGAACGTGGCTGGAGCCCCGAATAGCCCGAACGGAAGTGTACGAAATTGGTACAAACCGTCCGGAGCGGAGAAAGCCGATTTTTCCTTAGACTCTGGCGACAAGGGAATCTGCCAGTAGCCCTTGGTCAAATCCAGTGTCGAGAAAAAACGAGCCGTGCCCAGCCGATCCAAGAGTTCGTCGACCCTCGGCATTGGATAGGCATCAAACTGTGAAACCTCATTCACCTTTCTGTAATCCACGCAGAACCGGATAGCCCCGTCTGGTTTCCCTACCAGGACAATGGGGCTACTCCAGGCACTGTGTGACTCCTCTATTACGCCCATCTCCAGCATGGCCTTTATTTCTGCCTGCACCAATTTTTTTTTGTGTTCTGGCAGCCGATAAGGACGGGAACGTACCGTCACTCCCGGGGGGTTTCAATGTGGTGGTGTATGAGATTCGTGCGTCCGGGTAGGGGAGAAAACACATCCGCAAACTGCTTTTGCAATAGAGCAAGGTCTGCCTGCTGGTTTGGCGAGAGATGGCTGTCCGAAAGGGGCGGGGTCTGATTGGGTGAATTTGGTACCTCCGGCCCCAGCTCATCTTTCTCCTTATCTACCGTCACCAGCGAGACAGCCACCACCTCTTTCCAGGCTTTTAATAGATTTAGATGGTAGATTTGTTTAGCTCCTTCTCTATCCGACCGCACCACCTCGTAGTCTACCTCCCCAATTCGCCGTGTGACCACAAAGGGCCCTTGCCACTTGGCGAGTAATTTTGTGCTGGATGTGGGAAGTAATACAAGTACTTTATCTCCCGGTGAGAATTGTCTGAGTTTTGTCCCTTTATTATAGTGCGCTTGCTGCCGTTCCTGGGCCTTGAGCAAATTCTCCCGTGATACCTTACCCAGTGTATGGAGTTTTGCTCGCAGGTCCATGACGTACTGTATCTCATTTTTACTGGGGCTTGGACCTTCCTCCCAGTTTTCTTTAATTAGGTCCAAAACTCCCCTGGGTTTTCTACCGAATATTAATTCAAAGGGAGAAAATCCCGTGGAGGCCTGGGGGACCTCCCGCACTGCAAATAATAAAGGGACTAACCATTTATCCCAATTTCAACTATCATCGTGAACGAACTTCCGAATCATCGACTTCAAAGTCCTATTAAATCGCTCAACGAGCCCATCCGTTTGGGGGTGGTATACGCTGGTTTTAATAAACTGAATGCCCAATAACGCGTACAGTTCGTTTAATGTTCGTGACATAAATGATGTGCCCTGGTCCGTCAGAATCTCTTTCGGGATTCCGACGCGGGAGATTATTTGAAACAGTGCCTGCGCAACACTCTTAGCTGAGATATTGCGCAATGGAACTGCTTCGGGATACCGGGTCGCATAATCCACCAGAACTAGTACGAATCGGTATCCCTGAGTGCTCCGTTCAAATGGCCCGATGAGGTCCATAGCCACTCTATCAAATGGGACCTCTATTAATGGAAGTGGCTGCAACGGCGCTTTTGGGGTGGCCGGGGAATTCACTAATTGACATTCCGGGCAGGCCGCACACCACCGACGTACGTAGGCCCAGATGCCCGGCCAATAAAATCGGGCCATTATACGGTTGAGTGTTTTTTCATATCCCAAGTGCCCCGCCATGGGGTTATAATGAGCCGCCTGGAAAACCATTTCCCGGCGGCTTTTAGGTACCAACAACTGGGTATTTTCTTCTCCTGTTTGAGCGTCCCGACACACTCGATATAACCTATCTCTAATAACAGAGAAATACGAGTGAGAGAGAGCCGTCTCCGGACGCACTTGCTGACCATCAATGCGCATTACTTGTTCGTAAGCAAAGCGTAAGGTGTCATCCCGAGACTGTTCGAGTGGGAAATCCTCCGTGGGGTGAAAAACCGGAACCAGGGGAGTCTCACCTCCCACAGCTTCCCTGACACTTTACGAAACCCCGCCCAATCAATGCCCAAAATCAGGGGGTGCGACAGCCGGGAGCTAACCGCAGCTTTGACGATATAAATTCTCTGTTGATATTTAATTTGTACAGGCACTACCGGATATTTGTGCACATCACCATGCACGCATTTAATCGATACCCAGGGTGCTTTCACCAATGCCTCTGGCCGAACCAGGCTTTGTGGAATCATGGACTGCATCGCCCCTGAATCCAACAACGCCCGGGATGCAGTACGCTCCCTCTGGATCGTGAGCAGGAGCTGGCGGACCGACAACCCGGACCACCTGACCCATCTCCATAAGTGGACAATCGCGGCGCAGGTGGCCGAGCTGCCCGCATCGCCAACAACCCGGTCCGACCGTCTGAGGAGCCCTATGTGGGTCGGACCCTCCTGCCACCGAGCCTGGGCCTGAGAGGGAGAGAAAAAAGAGGGGGGGTTAATTCGGGGATAGGTTGTAGCAGGGTCGCGGGAAAGGGAGGAAGGGACCGTGCGAGGCGGGGGCCTCCTCCTAGAAGCCTGTTCCAGCGGCTTTTGCGGCGGGCTGCTGGGTAACACGGCCAGATGGTCTTCGGCCAGTATAACTGCCAGCTCCAGGTTAGTGGGTCGGTGGCAGCGCACCCAGTTGGCGGTCGTCTCTGGCAGCCCGCCCACAAATTTCTCCAGCACGACCTGCTCCACCACCCCCGCGGCGGACCGGATTTCTGGCTGCAGCCATCGTCGGGCCATGTCAGTGAGCCGCTGTGCGAACGCAAAGGGCCGGTCCCCCGGAACCAGGGCGGCTTCCCAGAACCGGCGCGTTTGGTCTTCTGGGCTATAGCCCAGACGATCCAGGATTGCCTTCCTGACGGTGTTGTAGTCTGCCCGGGCTGCGGCCGGCAGCCCATGTGCCGCCTGCTGGGCTTCCCCCGTTAAAAGAGGCAGGAGGCGGACTACCCACTCCTCGCTGGGCCACTGACACGCCTCCGCGGCCACCTCGAAGCTGTCCAGGAAGGCCTGGGCGTCATCGTCGGCCGTCATCTTGGGCAGCTGGATTTTGATGGGGGCTCGGACGTGCGAATCCCAGGACCCTGCCCGACTGCCGACGGCTAGCTGTCGCAGCGTCTCCGTCTGGAGGGAAGCTTGCTGCCGCAGAGCCTCCATCTGCTCTTGATGCACCGCCGCCTGCCGCTCCTGCATCTGTGTCATTGCTTCCAGCATGCGCGCGAGCGCTACTACTGGCTGCCCCGCTTCTGTTCTCTCTGGGCTGGTGTCCATTATTTTTTTAATTATTTTTTTAAATCTGTGTCTGTCTCTCCAAACTTTTCCCCCCCGTACGGGCCACCACTGTGGCAATGTCGAGTGCCACCTCTCGGGAAAGAACTGACGACACAGTATTTCGTTGAGTACCCCGTGGGTTTCTTTATTAATTATTTAAAGTTTTCATCTCTCGGCTCTGGCTCTCCGGAACGCTTCCTCCTCCGTTCTCAGCCAGCCTCGATTGTCCGCCCGCCTCTCCCTTTTCAAGCCCAGGCTCACTGTCACAGCAATCAGAAACAATTAAACCATTATTCAATTACGGTTCCCCGTGCTACTGATTAACTTATGACAGCTGTGGCTCCGGGTCCGAGAGCCGCTCAGCTCTCCCTCTCTCTGCAAGCAGAGGCTAACCACGCCCACCCTGCCACAGCTGGGAACTCTCTGGTTGGAGGTTGAAGTCTCCCAGTAGGATTACAGGGGTGCCATCCTCAGGGAAGTCCAGAGAGTGTCCAGTTCATCCAGGAAAGCACAGAGCGGACCTGGAGGGCAATAGAGAACAACAATATTAAGTGTAGAAGGGTGAGTTACACTGACTGCATGAAACTCAAAGGAGGAGATATTCAGGCAGTTTACAGTGGGAATAGAGAATTTCAGGATGTGGAAATCAGCAAACTAGTACCCCCGCCTCGGCCAGAGGCCCTGGGGGTGTGGGAGAAGGAGTAGCCAGCAGACAGACCCGTGGGAGTGGCTGTGTTATCAGGAGTCATCCAGGTCTCAGTGAGAGCCAGGAAGTGGAGGGACTTGATCTTGGCATAGGGAGTGATGAAGTCAGCTTTCTGGACAGCTGACCGGCAGTTTCATAGTCCAGCCACCACTGAGAGTTCCTTATAAGAGGACAGGGGTGGGCAGACCAGGTTAGCCAGGCAGTGCCTGAGGCATAGAGCACAGAGGAATGGGGGTTAGACACATGGTAGGGGGTGATAAGACAAGTTAAGTAGTGAAAGATAAGAACAAACAGACAAATCAGACAAATTGGTGATACGGCAGCCTCTGCTTTAACTTACACACTATTTGCTAATTTCTCAATTGCACTCAGCTGCTTGCAGGGCTAATTCACTCAGGTGAAGCTAGTTTAAATTAGCAATACAAAAGACCGGTAGTTGGCCTAATAACACAAAGCAAGTTACCAACTGACCGCTAATTCCTACAATTCCCTTCCACTGTTACACAGTTCTATTAACTATGCACAGCTAAAACCAAATGAAAATTGATACTTAGCCTATCCGAGAGTAGATATGAGTGAGCATGGTTTTTTTCAGCATACAGGAATAAAGAGATATAGATAGACTGAAATTTAGCGAGATTGCAATGGAATTTATTCCTCGCATTTATTCCTCGCTCAATACATACCTTAATAGCCATACATAACGTGGTTATAAGCATATTACGGATTTTCCTTGACCGTCACTTTAATGTTTTATGCTAATTTTTAGCGGGTACCCATAACTTTGTAATGGCCTAACGTAGCTATACCAAAAACAGTATTTGGCGATTCCATGGCGATAGTAGTCCATCTGTGAAATGGCATTGAGATTGGTTATGAAACGGCGGAGATATCGCGGTTCAAAAATAGCTGTTTTACATTGAAGAGCTGACCAACGCAACTGTGCTCAATACATATAAGTTTTTATATCACACCAGCACTTATTTCCTTGGACACAGCAACAGTTGCATGCTATAACCGAACATAATGTTAAATGTAATTTTCTGAAGAATAATCTGTACACCGAGTCGAGTTTTCAACTTGAAGCCTGAAATTTCTATGTAAAATGTCTTTGAGAACACTTTCCCTAAATTTTTTATGATTGTCTCCCTCCCTTAAATGCATTTTAAAATGTAAGACTGTTGTGCTATATGATTTTTGTAACATGAAAGATGACCAGAGGTCAGGTCTTGAGTGTTTGCTGTCGGTCCATACCCCAGGCGACCACCCTTTTGACCATGGACAAGTACTCCATGCAGGATGTCCAGAACATCCACAATACCTGCTTCAAGCTCAACTCCTTGCAACTACAAGCTCTGCTCTGCAACTACCACTGTGCTCCCGACGAACCCTGTGTTCCCCCTGTGAGTACAGGCTACGCCCCTTTCTTCTATCATTTGGTTACCTTCACCTAGTTCAGAGGTTCTTGACCCTGAACATGTCTGGTACAATTTCAGCTGATGTAAAAAAAAATTATAATAATGTATTGACAGAATGGCTTTAGTCATCTTTAATTTTATTAATTGAGCTGCAGTCTGAAAACTACCCGATGTGGTTAAATAGACATTTTTAACTCATTTAATGCCAGAGTGTTCTGGAACACTAAGCCTCAGCAGTGCCAGAGTGTTCCAAAACACTAGAGTCCCTGCAGTGCCAAGCCATTATGGCTGCCAACATTACATTTTTAAATTAATCTTGTCAATGTGCAAACCTCGAGTAAAGCACATTATTTTACCTATTGACAGAATTATTTGTGCACTATGCAGGATTTCTACCTATAAAATATAAAATAACCACGCTCAGTCATATCTATGTTGCACTGGAAATCGCTAAAAAAATTAGCAGAAACCTTGCTCTTCTGCCTGTATATATTACTCTAAGATGTGTTTGGGACGTTTATGGGCGTGGTGCTCTTTTCTGTGTGGGGAGGGGTGCGTGTGGCTACAGAGCCTGTGGAGTGGGATCAGGTTACCTTCAGCAGAGTGTTTGTTGCCAGCTTGCTACTGCAATGGCGGAGGTGAAGAAGTGCAGGTACAGCAAAGCCAAACATCAACCCTACAGGCCGCGTTCAAGAAGCAGAGTCTACCTAAAATTTGCATTTCCTCAATGGCGACAGCTGAAGTGGATGAAAAAAGAGTGGAGTTGGAGTTGGAGTTTTTTTCTGTTGGATCTGTAAGTAACTGTAACTGGTTCCATTACTGCCCACCAGGGCGCGCCAGTTCCCCGTTCCTAGTGTGTCATGCTGTTCTCTTGTTGTCTTGATTGTATTATCATTTCATTGGGGTTTTGGGATTCCGCACATGTCTGGATTAATTGGTCATGTCACTCACCTATTTCTCTGTGTATTTAAGTTCTCTGTATTCTTTGTCTCATCGCTTGGTTTTTGTTCTTGTTTGCTCTTTGTACGCCTCTCCAGTTTCTAGTTACTGTGTTCCTGATTCCCAAGTATTCCTTGTGTTTCGTGTTTATTTTACCTGTTTATCCCAAGTAAAGTGTATTTTATTTTCTAAAACCAACTTCTGCCTCCTGAGTCTTCTCTGCACCTGGGTCCAAACAGCACATTGTGACAGCCAGCTAGCTATGCTAGGTGGCCAAAGTTGGGTACCTATTTAATCAAATTAATATAGCAATGTAATATTACATTGTATTTGAGAAAATAAATTATATTTGCATACGAATATATTCATGCAAAAGTAATTTACGTCACAAGGGTATTAGCTAGCAGTGATAGACAAGATATAGTCTGCTAATGTTGCTTATTCCACGCACAATTCTGTCTATACATCCCAGTTCTAAATGAATGTTCAGAATAACGTTAACTAAATACTGAAAAAGGAAAAGATATACCTGCACTAGGGAGTTACAGTAACGATGTTCGTACGAGGTGCAAAAATTGTGTAAAGATCATTATATCACCTGGTGTCTCTGAAGAAGACGCTAGGTCGAAATGTCAGTCGTATTTAATAAACGTGCTGCATTCTATTACGAGTGCTTGAGTGTTTACTCTGGGCAGTCTGTTTGATGAGCCCGGGTAAATGTTTATTTATATGCACTCTACCATACTGAGAGCACCTTCTCTCTTTTAGCTTTGACTGAAGCGTGCGGGAGAGCCTTTTCATTGTTATAACACTGCCTAACAGCTATTTCTGATCAGGGACCCCCACCCAGGCTCAAAGGCATTGTATGTTTTGAAATATTTCCTCAAATCTCTCCATGGACCCAGGATATAGAACAATGCATGTTACTAAAAATGTTATTTTAATTTTATCTTTATTCACTTTAGATTTTGCTTGCTGCACTCAAGCATGTTTGTTGCCCTCAACGGTTGTGAGCACGCAGGGTTTAGGACGGAGGAGGGGATGTCTTTGTTTGTAAACAAAGGAGCACAGCAAGGCTAAAAGTCCTGCATCGTGCACCTTTAAGGAACAGAAGAGATAGTCATACCCACATGTAATAGGCTGCAGTTATTTTTAAACAGACTTTCACCTGCTGGTTTGGTTACACATTAGAACAAAGTCAAACAATATTGATAGTAATATAGATAATTTATTTTCAGTGCTTTTCAATTTGGTTAACAGGAATCTTACATTGGTGATATATAATATTGAAATAGTTAGTTTTCCATAAAAAATCTGTTCTTGCAAATATGTAAAAATTAACAATAAACATCACTGTTCATTTGTATAGATATGTAAATAAACAATAAATATAATCGCTGGCCATTTGTATAGATAGGTAAAAATTTGCTGTCCGTGTGAGTTACTTTGTATCAACAGTTTCAACAAAGACATTTATTCTAAGGCAAAAAGTAACATGAAATCTGTGGTGTGAGGAACTAATTTAAAAAAGGAACCAACAAAATGATGGCCACTGGAGGACATAGGGGAAATAACTGGACAGAAGTGGAAATCAAAGAATTATTAAATATGAGGCAGGGAAGGGAAATTATGAAACACATTGATGGTAGCCTACAGTCCGCGTCTCAAACGTGATTGTGGAACGACTGAAAGCTAGAGGAATAAAGCGAACAAAGTAATGTTTTGTGAGACAGTAGCCCAGCAGTAATTTATTATATTGTACACTTGATTGTGTTCAATTACTTTATATCCTTGGTCACTGGTGCAGAAATGACTGAACTTGAAAATTGAACTTGAACAATTGAAAAATTGTTATTCCCATGCCCCGATGTTGGTTTAGGTGGTCAGTTGTTTTAGATTCATTTAAAAACGTAGGCTAAATATAACTTCAAATATTGGCATCTAAAACTATTTTAAAAATGAGAAAATCCAGCTAAAAGGCAGTTTAAAAACATCAGTGTAAATTGTAATTTTTCCCGGCTCAAATCCAGAATTCTTTAACGTGTTAGCAGTGTAAATATGTGTCGACATAAGTCGCCCTTGGCACTTTTGAACATTGACATTTCTGTTGATGTTAGTCGTCACTGGCACTTGAGAACATTTGACGACTTATTTTGCCCGCGGCGCTGAATGTGTTAAACAGCATTTCTTATTTCTTTCACTTGGCACTTATGTAAACCATAGTTCTTTACCATATAATTGCTTGTTGTGTAGCCTATGTGTAAATAATACATTTTTAGGGGGGTTTAAAGGTGCCATGAAAGCAAAATATTATTGGCTCATGTTGTTACACACCCCAGAGTTACCGATATCAGGTACCAGCACATGCTCTGGACTGGGTGTCACAGAGTCTTGTCACAAGGCCCTGCGACCTTAGTCTGAGACACAAATAGCTGTTTGCTATTTTAATTATATCCTGCTCTAGGCAGAGGAGGGCAGAACTGGTGGCAGTGAATTGTAGCGTACAACCAGACGTGCCCCTGTGATTTTATCTATTCTCTCTGTTTCTGTGCATATTCTGCTGCAGAGGTGTAAGGTAGTCTGTGATTTTACTAAGCCCAACACTAGGGATGGAAAAATATATTGAAATTCAATATATATCGCGATACAAAAAGCTGAGGATAGTCTACATATCTTTGGCAGAAAAAACGTATATTGGCTACATTTTATTCTTTTGTAATAATCACAAAATAGATGACTTGCCTATTACTTTCACACACTCTGTCACCCATTACACATTTTCTCCAGCAGAGGGCATCCTCCAGTTAGCCTGCTCATCACAATACGTTTTATTGCAGACTGAATATTCTTTGGTTCTTTGAAGTGCTGACCAAGTAAACATGTCAGTGTAAAGTGTATTCTGCTTATGCCACTGTTCACATAGCTAGGGTTTAACAAGGCTTAGAAGACTTGCACCGTGAAGCCAGTAATCGCTGTTAATATGTTCTCATCCATTTTTGTTTGAAGGTAGGAACATAGAAGGGACTGAACCACACTTTGCGGTATTATTTACAAACAGTCACATCGCCTGCATCACCTCATGCCCGTTCTCATTAAAAATGAATGGGTTTCCGGCGGCGAGTTGCCCACATTGCTTTCAGTGAAAATGCAGGGTTACAGCAAAAATCAGTGGAGCATTATGGAGGCTAAGACTAACAGTAGCGGTGTGTGGAAATACTTTGAGGAAAGTTAAGGACGGGAAGCTATGTTAGCATAGCCTAATGGCCACAAGTACTATGCTATTAAAGCATAAAGAAAAAGAGACTTTGCTGCATGGCCTTCACCACTGCAAGACTTTAATTCATTGAAATTTTCAATTATTTATGAGCGTACTTATTTTACTTGCTGTAGATGAAAGTCACTCTAGAATTTCTGGAGAATATTAGTTTTGTTCTGCCCAGCTTCAATGTACCCACGACATTTTATTTTGTAATACATGTGTTTTAATTTGGCTTATTTTATTTATTTCACTGGAGTAGGCCTAGTGTTCAATTTTTGTTCTGCCCAGGCCAGCGTAATAGTAATAATTTTGGGTACTGTAAGCTACTTTGTTTTTATGACTAAGCACTAGGCCTAATTCCATTGCCTTGTTTTATTTTTTTGTTTTTGTTTTAAGATAACTGGCTCAAACAATGCAATCGTTGTCTTTGAGTGATGTTTTTGCGTAATTATTTAATTTATTTGTTACAACATGTTTGTGAGTTGAGAATAAATTCTGTGACTGCGAATTAAGCAGTAAGCATTGGGTATATTGCTGTGCTTAGTTGTTGCGTCCTGCCATGCCTTCTAAGATGTGTTCTAAAATAGATTTCCCTCCAAGTGTAATTGATCACTTATCAGGTACATTATGCAATCAATTGATCTGGGAATTTTTTTTTTTTAAAAGTCAGCGCAGTCAGCGCAGTTGTACTCCGAGGATCGGGGTTCGCGCCCCGGTCCTGCCATAGCCGAGCGTGGCCGGTGCCCTGTGGAAGCGGCAATTGGCGGTCGCTTCCGGGTGGGGGGAGGGGCTCGGAGAGAATCGCTGCGCACAGACGACCCAAGAGGAGGTGGGGTCACGGTCAGGAGCTCGAGGAGCCGCGCCCTCTAGAGGACGTGGCGCCCTCCTTCCAACTACTAGTACCGGTTGACGGGGTTGTGTAGCAGTGGTTCTCAAGCGGTTGCTACATGGGGGGGAATTGAATTAGAATAGGGGTTCAATTGGCTACCAAATTGGGAGAAAAAGGGAAAAATCAGAAACAAATTTTAAAAAAATAATAATAATAATAATTACACCCAGACAGCTCACATTCATGGTAGGGCTCGGCGATATACCGCAACAATAATTATGAAATTATTGAAAGCATTTCACATGCCCTCTAAAGTTTGGACGCTTACTACCATATCAGGTATAATTAAATAAAGACAAAAGGAAGTTAGGCTATAATTAAAGGAATGGTGGTTGCATTCGATAATTATCATTGCTCTATATTGCCCAACCCTAATATAGGGATGACGTAGGTGCTCTGTTACACTCTACACTATGTGCAGTACAATTATTTTGGTTTACGCTGAATGGATCTGCTTTACATACTACTCTGGAGCATGGGCATCTCCCTGCTAAAGAGGAGATTACCAGAAAGTCCCCATACTATAGCAGATCCAAACAACAGGTGAAAGCTGGGGTGGTGGAGGGTGATCGCAATTTTTTTTACACAGAAACAAAGTAAACTAAGGGCAGCACATCAGTAGGCAGCACAGGGAGGTCTGATTATTGGTCTTAAAAGGGCGCTCCATTAGAGGTGTGTGCATGTGATTGGTTGAGTATGAGATGTGTGGTTGCTAGCCAACCGATGGTCGGTTGAGTTTCCTGAGAGAACTGGCCATGCGCTGTTCGTTTGCAACGCTCATCAAGCAAAAACATTTCTGATTGAGAGCAAATAAATAAATATTGCAAGTAAAAATATAGATTTCAAGAGGACTTTAGAGTTTTGAACAAAAAGAAAAACTTTTGCAAGTAATTTATTTCTGTGCCAGCGCAAATCTGTTTTGTTTGATACTTGATACACAAATCTGATTCTATAGCAGAGCAGCAGTAAGCAACGTCTTTACAATGGGCAAATTACCTCCACATGACTCTCAACCACAGATATAGAGTGTCTACATCGTCCCTATGTATGTGTGCTGTCTGGAATAGGCTATTATTTGCACTTTGTAATGATATATTTTTAGTTTACATGTTCAAGCAAGCCATTGCTAGAAAGATTTAAAGCTAAATGAACACACAATTCTGAACAGTCATACTTAGTTGTCATTGAACTTTTACTATATCATATCGTGGTTGTATCGAATCATGAACCCCATATTGTGCATCAAATCGTATCATGAGATAAGCATATTGTCCCATCCCTACCAGACACTTATAAGAGCATGTACATCATATCCATCTATGACCACGTACATATCCATTCCCCCTTCATACAGCATACGATGCCTTTCCACACACTTCCAGTATGCCTGTATATATGGCATACCTCTCATGCTTTTACATACTGTACAATCGATTGCCACTTTATCAGGTACACCTGCTCGCAAATAGCCTGTTCCCCCAAATAGCAAATCATGTGGCTGCAACTATATGCAGACATGGTGAAGTGACTTTGACCGTGGTATGATTGTTTGTGCCAGATGTGATGGTTCCAGCAGCTCAGAAATAGCTGCCATCCTGGGATTTTAATGCACTACAGTCTCTACAGTAGACTTTACAGAGAATGGTGCAATAAACAAAAAAATCCAGGTTCTGTGGGTGAAAAAACACCTTGTTTATGAGAGAGGCCAGAAGATAATTCAACAGTGGTGTGCAAAGGGGCATCTCTGAATGCACAATGTATTGAACCTTGAAGCGGACGGGCTCAAGCAGGAGAACACCATGCCGGGTTCCAGTCCTGTCAGCAAAGAACGGGAAGAGGAGGCTACAGTGGGCACATGATCCCCAAAACTGTACGCTTCATGATTGGAATAACCTGGTCTGCCGAATTTTAATTTCTGCTGCAACATGCAGACGGTAGGGTCAAAATTGAGTGTAAACAGCATGAATCTATGGATCCATCCAGCCTCGTGTCAATGGTGCAGGCTGGTGGTGGTGTGGGGAATGTTTTCCTGGCACACATTAGACACCTTAATACATGTTAAGCATCATTTGAATGCCACAGCATATCAAAGCATTGTTGTTGACTATGTGCATCCCTCATTACATTCTACATTGCTTTTAGTTATTCAGAGGCCTTAAATTCCTCTTCTGGCTACAAAGCATCTAAACGCTAACAGAAAACAGTGCTGGGTTGTGAGCACAGGTCCAAATACAGGACGTCGGGCCCTCATGGAGTCTGTTTCTGACAGTTTGGTCAGAAACATGCACACGAGTAGCCCGCTGGAGGTCATTTTGTAGGGCTCTGGCAGTGCTCCTCCTGTTCCTCCTCGCACAAAGACGCAGATACCGGTCCTGCCGCTGGGTTGTTGCCCTTCTACGGCACTGTCCAGCTCTCCTCGTGTAATGGCCCGTCTCCCGGTATCTCCTCCATGCTCTTGAGACTGTGCTGGGAGACACAGCAAACCTTATTGGGACGGCACGTACGGAGGTGCCATGATGCAACCTGAATGGGCTGCAGGTACCGCCTCATGCTACCAGTAGTGACAAGGGCACTAGCAAAATGCAAAACTAGAGAAAAATCAGTCAGGAAGGATAAGGAGAGAAAAATGGTCTGTGGCCACCACCTGTAAAACCATTTACTTTTTGGGGGTTGTCTTGCTGTTGCCTCTCCTGTCCATCTGTTGTCACTTTAATTTGCAGCAAAGCAGGTGAAATTGATTCACAATCATTTACGCTTCCTAACTGGACAGATCGATTTTAATTCAAGTTTAATTGACTTGGTGTTATACTGTGTTGATTAAGTGTTCCCTTCATTTCTTTCAGCAGTGTATGAAATACATATACAATCCTACCATTGGTTTTATAGATAGAGATGTTCCTTTCAAAATTCAGTGGTCATTTATTGTCTGGTAAATTCCGTTTGAGAAATATACAACACTTTATAATGCTACTACACTATCTCAAACGTCGACTCGTAATACCCCCCATGCCCTGCTAGCCCGTCTCATTCATTACAGTTCATTCTGGTTTAACAATTAAAAAATTAATTGCAGCCCAGCGTAAAGGCAGTTTTAGTTTTCACGGCCTCATATTACGCAAGCTTTATAGGAAACGCATTAGGGAGGGGAGTTTCCCTTTACCGATATGTAAAAACGTTTGCGTCTAAAATGCTGTTGGTCTCGCTGGCTACATATGGACATTAGTTTTTCCACTCGAGCACTGTCTTTCCAATATGATTGATAAGCCTATTCTTATTTTCGCATTTTGAGTGCATTTCACATACTGTAGTGCAATCGTTAATTTTATTTTTGATGTAGGCTACTGATTTTTATTGAAGATGGAACATTTGGCAGCATTTTGCAGACGGTGGAATACTATTTTATTTTCAAGTATAGTATATAATATAGGCTATGGCGTATATACTTGTCACTTATGGCATGGCAAATGCTGATTCAAATTTTCTGTGCGCTGATATGTGGTAGATTAAAGTAAATCTAAAGGTAGATTTTCCTTGGTGTCATTATGAATGGAACATAAAAAACTACAGAAAAATGCTATCCCAGGGCAAAGGTATACATACTGTAGAGTACAGGGAAAAGTGATGTTTTATTGAGGTACAAGAGTGAATGATTAGGCTACATATTTAGGTGTATGTAACACTGTGATATCAGTATTTTTATCTTCATCCATCAGAAGAAGCAAATGTATATTTTTTATCATGGACAAAACTAATTTTATTCATTTTATGACATGTTTTGCATAGGGGTTTTGGACCCATAGATATCTACCCCCTATACTGATGAAAATATAGTCATTCCCACTTGAAAATGATGCAAAAGTGAGTTTTATGAGCCAAAACTGTTGATTTGTAGTTAAATATGTCTTTTTATTTTTATTTTATTGAGAGCAGTGCACAATTTAGCCATTTGGATAGATTTGGAGACACTAATGGACAACAGGGTACACTGCCTATATTTTGCATCATAGACCTTTAGTAGTTCTGCATCATCCTCAGATTTTGCACACTTGTTGACATGGAGTTTATGATCCAGGAAATGTATATATTTACCAGTTTCACGTATGTAGCTCTCAGTATTATGTTGCAAACTAAAGAAAAACTATTTATTTTTGCATTTTCCCAAAGTTTCTTTGCATTTGTGGCACTTTATTTTGACTTAAATTATGAAAATAAACAAATCTAAGTTCGTATTGTAAATAGTACACCTGTCTTGTTTCATTTAAGCCATTTACCAAGTTTATGTGAACAGAGCACCCCCTAAATAAATGAGAATTGACTAAATGTGCCATCTGCGTGAAGGGGTTAATGGTCATGGATCATAATGTAATGTTGGTTGACATGGTTCCTTACTGGGTGATTCAATAAGGCAGAGGAAGATGTAGGCTACAGTGAATCAGGGTATGCCGGAGGAGTTCCACTCTGTAACCGAAAGTGCTCAAGTCCTGTTTGGTTTAGTTTGCCAAAACTAAGGAAATAATCTTTAGGAAATAACGTAGCCTATTCATTTTCTGACATTATAATAAAATGGCAATGATAGCTAGCTTGATCTACAATGTGTCCCTACCACAGAACCGTCCCTATTCAGAACAGTGACCTCGCTGGCTCCGCTTACTTGCTATGTAATTTACACGGCCTCTTGAAAACACTGTAGTGGTCGAGGTATACGTCAAAATGACGTATACCTCTACCGAATTTTCAACTTTATGTTCAAATAACTCAGTACAGATTATTTTTGACCAGCCACAAAAAAAGATTTAATTAGTTGCACCTGGATTTGTTCAATAAGGTTAATGTTGTTTTTGGGTGGAATTACCCTTTAACAGTCCATAGTCATCCAAGAAAGGGTTGAGATTACATATTTTGGATTGTCTGTCTAAATTCTGTTCACATTTTATGTCTGATCTCCTTTACAAACTTTTCCATTGAGTTACTTGAATCCAATACCTCTCAGCAAACTCAAGTTCATCCAGTTCTCTTCTTGTGTTGTGCATTACGAATTAATCGGATTACCCAAGAAGTGATCCTCATTAATGTGGTTAGTCTGCTGTAATTCCCCAGTGGTAGAATGACTTCTTCGAAATAATTATCATCACTAGGGTCAGATTGAGATGTCAGTTGGTTCTGTATGATGCTTTCCTCAAAGGAGTCATCTACTGCTGGGAGTCAGGCTCAGAACTATCATTCATTCTAAGCCACTCCGGCCCATGCCACCAGAGCATGTCGTTTGTCAAAAGTGCAACTTTTGCTCCTCATGTTTGCTGGATTTTCTTTCCCTTTGCAATGCATTTCTATTTGCCTAATCTCGCTCCTATCAATGAGCCTAACAACTCTAGCCTAGGGAGTGTGATGTTCTTCAAAGGGGCGACTCTCATTTGAAAGAAATTAAAGTTGAATTACACTCACCATTGGACTTGATTGTGCGCATGTAGGTTACTGCACAGTATGCAGTCTCGCTGGCATCACAAAACACATGAATTTCCTTTTTGGTGTCTGAACCGTCACTCTGTCCATCATCATAACGTCGGGTTATGGATACTGATTTCAGATCAGTGAGTTCATTATGCCACTGGTGCTGTCAGGCCAAATAGTGTCCGGCTGCCAAAATGTGTCCGGGCACGTCATCGGAATGCTTGGAATGTAGTTGCTATACCAACATGACGCGCTCGCATTGTGACAAGCTCGCACTTGCGAGAGGAAGCGTGGGAGACCTGGTCGCAATCGCAACGTCATCGCAATGCCTTTGCGCAATTCAGTCTGATATTCAGGCTAAAAACAAACAATTTTAGGAGAAAGTCAACATAGCAGCTAGCTAGACCAGCTGGCTACCACCTTGTTAGCAACAGCTAACGTTATGGGCTGTTATCTGTGAAATAAACTCCTTGTACTCACAGGAGTCATAAACACTGTCGGTGCCGTTAGCTAGCATGCCAATGTTAGCTAACGTTTACATTAGCATGCTAACAGCGTAAGCTAGCTAGCATGCCATTGTTAGCTAGCAAGCCAACAAGGTTAGCATACCAACGTTAGATTATGTTAGATTTAGACCAACATGACGAGCAAGCATTCCTGAGTAGCCTTCGTGCGTTTGCTAGCTAGTTAGTTTCAGTAAAAGACTAATCTAGCTACTTAAAATAAATCTAACATAATCTAACGTTGGTATGCTAGCTAACGGCACCGACAGTGTTTATGACTCCTGTGGGTACAATTGTTTGTTTTTAGCCTGAATATCAGACTGAATTGCGCGAAGGCATTGCGATGACGTTGCGATTGCGACCAGGTCTCCCACGCTTCCTCTCGCAAGTGCGAGCTTGTCACAATGCTAGCGCGTCATGTTGGTATAGCAACTACATTCCAAGCATTCCGATGACGTGCCCGGACACTATTTGGCCTAACAGCACCACTTTCTGGACAGATCATCTGGCAGTTCATCATCCCACTCCAGGCCTTATTCCCAGGTCTCTTGAAAAAGACATTTTATGCATTCAACAGTGAATGGGGACAGAAATCCAATTGGATTCTTGCTGCAGATTAGTGTTTAGTGTTCTTTCTGTCTTTTAGGATTTCCACCAGATTCCTTAATTCAAAAACAAAATCATCAGAGTCTGTTCTCCAGATCAATCTGAGAACTTTGTACTTTAACCTTTTGCTTCACTGTTTTTTGTCGTCATCATTTCCTATTTTTTCCATTTGTCCTGAAGTTCAACTGAATTTGTTTTCAATTTGCACAATGACATACCTGCAGTCCTCATGATTTATTTAGCTGTTGTGCATAGAACATGTACAGCTTCCACACTCTCTGCTCTACTGATCAGATCATCCACATAAAGGCATTGCCTTTCATATTTATCTAGGTGATGGCGGATAGTTACTGCTAACAGGAATAGACTTGCAGATGCTCCGAATGGACCCCTTGTCATTCTCAGAGTACATAGTTTAACATCTTCATTTCTCTTGGGAATGCCATTTGTCCAAAGGAACCTATGCACATCACTATCTTGCTCAGCTATAGAAATTTTGAAAAGACGTTTGTTATGTCGGACATAAATGCTACCTCATGCTGTCTGAACTTGATCAAAATACTAGATTCAGATTTGGTCCTGTCAGTAAACTAGTCCTCCCAGGATTCCGCAATTTCAGGGGAATTCTGGGCCATCCGTGGAATAGTAAACAAGCCGCAGAATAGTAGACAAGCCGCAGAATCATGCAGATGTGTAGTACCAATCACCACCGCTAGATGCCACTGTCTGCTGTATGGGTTGTGCATACACTCGCTGTGTATGCAACTAGCTCAGTTGACTGACAAGACGTTGACAGTTTTGACAGGCAGACTGTCATAGGCGGCTATGTTTCATTCGTTTCACCTGAAACGAGCCTCTCAAATGAAAGGGGCCTCGCCTTAATCATAAACTGAAAAAAAGTATTTATATAATTTAAAAACTAAAAATCACAGTGAATAAAAGTACCGCCGACCCAGTAGTTTTCCCATTCAGCCACTGTAGGTGTTAAACTATTTCAGTGATGCCTTGCTTCTCCTTATTTTTTTATTGGCTAGTCTATGGATCTGACCATTTCTGGCCTACATCAAAACACTTTCTGCTTGCTACGATGTCAGAATTATCACATACAGTAGATTCATAATACCACATAACAGTTCTGTGCATAATTCGCATACAATACGTAGCCTAATGTATTTATATACCTTAAAAAGTATGTGTTTTTACATAACAGCAACGTATCAGCCGCGAGTGCGAAAGGTAACATTAGCGCTGTGGAAACATCAACGTTGAGTGAGTAGGAAACATATCCGCTGGCAAGGGCAAGATCCTATGTTACACGAGGATGGAGGAAAGCTGTTTTGTACAGTGTGCAACAAAGTAGGCTACTTGATTAATAACACTGCCTTCTCACCACGTTAACACAATAAAAGTGTCAATTGTCTGAGTGACTCCTGCTCTTTGAGTTAACCTAAGTCTGCCATTTTAACAATGACAACTGTAGCCTACAACTTAACAATGACAACTGTAACTTAATTATTATATGACCATTATTTTGTCAAATAATGGTCACATTAGGAGACTTTTTTCGGTCCGCGGAATATTGCAGAAAATCCTATTTTCAGATCGCAGATTTTACGATTTCTTCCCGCAGAATCCTGGGGGGACTAGTAGACAGTCATTTAGTGAGTTTTTTTTCCTTTCTCATGAGAAGATGCATCAAAGACTACTCTCACTTTCATAGTAAACATTTATTCTTTAATGACAGCATGATGAAGTAATAAACAGGATTGTCAGAATGTTCACTAGTTACATATTCAACCATGTTTTGAATTTTAGTTTTTTTCAGTACGCCAGGGTAATCGGACTTCATATCTCCCTCCAACCTCCTGTACGTTTTCTTTAAAGAACTGCAAAGCGTTTTCATCCTCAATGTTCAGCTTATTTTCCGTCTCCATATGAATTCCCCAAGGATTCAATCTCTGTCATCAATGTGGTGTTTCTAGGAGTTCTAAATCTATACCCTGATCATTTCTGATGTTTCTTCATTTAACTTTTACTGTTCTTGTAGTGGTTCGTGGCTGTTTTATTTTATTTTATTTTGCGGCTCTCGTCCTGCTTTCTCGATTGTGAATCAATCTGACTTATTCCACGTTACGTTTCATGGTTTGCGGTCCTCATTATTGTTTTCACCTGTGATTCTAAGTTTCTTAGTTCCGCTTCTCCGGTGCTTTATTGTCTTACGACATTGCATTCGAGCCAGGTATAGCCAGGTTACTAGCGACCTCCTGATATTAAACATTGTTTATATTCAGGGGGGACTTGCTAGTTAGCTACTTAATCTTTTTCCTCCTTGTAGCATTCTGCGCTATCTATTTAACACTTTGCTGTTCTCTCAGAAACAGTTTTTTCTTTTTCGTTTTGGTTTTACACTTCTCCGGCTCTGAGCTAAGGCAGCCGAGGGTGTTCTTTTGTTCACTAAGTTTCCCGTTCTTGTGTCATTATTTGTGTTCGGTAGATTTAGTTGTTATTTACTAGTTTTCTAGTTCGCCTGTTTTGGTGAGTTTATTTTTGTTTTGGCTGTTTAGCCTTAAGGAATTACATACTGTTTTTTCTTTCTTTCTTTATTATTTTCTCTCCCTTAATTATTGGTCCTCACGTCTTGTGAGCTGACTTGTTCAGATTCCTCCCACCTTCGCGTTTGAATCTCCTGGCAAGTTAAGTGCACAAGAGATGTCTTCACAAATAAAACTGCGTTGGCTGCCTCCATCCAATAAACAACTATTTTCCTTTTCAAAGAAGTCTCCACCCAGATTTCTGATTAATCTCCTTTTCCTTTTGAACACTTTCTGATTTTGTAAAATTTGCTGTTCTTTCCCTGCTTTCCACTTCTTTTTGGAGAAATGTCATCAGAACCTTCAAATATTGAGCATCATCTTCATCTCATTGAGGACTAAAGTCTAATGTTATCTCTTCTGGGATCATTTTCATGAGTATTGGACATAACTGAACACCATAGGTGTCAGAGACTACTCCCATGGAATCTAAACTCCGTACTTGGATCTCAGTCATCAAAGCTTGCGTAGTGCGACTATGTCATTAGCTCTTTTAACTGGACTCAAATGCTTGTATGAATAAGTTGCTCAATTTATCACCCAATCCTTTCGACCAAATCTATGAACAAGCATTTTGATTGCATGTCCAAGTTGCCTTCTGATAGGGATAAGCCTGCAATAACATTGACCACTGTGCCAGTGTTTATTACTTTAAACAATCAAACTTATCAGTTTTACTCAGACCAGTGTTCTTATGAATTGCTCATTCAAACTGATTCCAGAAAATCTTCCAAAAACATATATCCAGTGAACTTTTCAATGATCAGCTTGCGCAATTTCACTCCATAACCACGTGGCACTTCTGTTTGAGTGTACAGAGCTGTCCAAGTAATCACTCACATTATCTTTATTCTGTCTCATAATTCTTCTGATTCTGGTTTTGCGCACACTGATTTCATCCATATATTCTGAGATAATTTTCCACTTCCTCATTCAAATCATCCTCCTCTGTTCCAGCCTCAATTTCCTGATCCAATTCAATTAATAGCTTTTCCTTTTCAGACATTGTTTCAGAAATCTCTTAAAGTTTATCCACATCAGGACTTTCATTCCATCAATTTTATTCAACAACTTGGTAAACGATGTGCGAACAGTACCTCTTTTCCTTTTCAGTTTTCCAAACGCTTCTGCCATTGTTCCTTTGATCCTCTGATTTCAAATCCACAATCCAAGTCAATCCTCTTTCGAATTCCTGGGTTTCAGCACCATTTTTTGTTTGCAGATTTCAAGGAAATGCTGGACAGTTGTATCTTCTGATTATTGCCATTTTTCTTTTATCAAACGTTTTATATTTGTTTGGAAAAAATAGAGGTGTCATGTCAAAACATGGCTGAATAGTATCATGTCATCATCATTCTTCTTCTTCTAATGAGATTTCCGGCAGTTTAGATGCAACAAGGCGTATTACTGCCCTCTACCGTGAGGACAGAGTAGCATTTTCGCTTAACAACTCAAAGCCAACATCCATGGATATAGGTCAGTCGAGTGCAAGAAAAAAATTATTTTCCCTTCAATGACTTCATGTTGCTTGCCCCGACTAAACATAGATTTAAAAGAAAAGGAAGAAACTCCAAGACTAGCCAGATATTTGAACAACTGATTCCTATCCTCTTTATACTTCTCACATGTGAGCATAACATGCAGGACCAGGCAACTAGCAAGCCGACAGTGACTAAACCTCAGAAGGGTCCAGTTTGACCGCATCCCTTCTGTTGCCTCCCATACATAAGCATTCCCTTTTAATTGAGTGTTGAATAAAATAGTAAAACCTCCCTCTTTTCTTTTTGTTCCATCCCTCTTGCCACTCCTTATCAAGACTCTCCTCGATCTTACTGAACCATTCTAAATGACCCAATAAAACCCTAACATCTATACTTTCTTTCTTTAGTGCATTTTTTCCTATTTGATTGGCTCTTTCGTTTCCCTCAATACCTGAGTGCCCAGGTACCCACAAAAACACCACATCACAGCACATTTTGATGTCATAATTGGGATTATTATGTCACTTCCTTTCTTTAAGGGTTCTCCCGGTGGTGAATAACGATAATGCATATCATGGTTCGAGTATCGTTTGTGTAACTTTCCAAAACTCGACTTAGTTACCGAGTCGTGTCAAGTAAAATCACACATTGTTTCTTATACATATATTGTGGACATAACTAGGTTTAAAACATGATCGTACACCTTTTAGTGTGGTAGAAAAAGGCAGTTATTTCTGATTATGCAACGAAAGTCCCGCCTTGATGGGATGACGGACAAGTGGAAGCCTGTGAAAAGGTTAATGTGATCACCTCCGGATGCATTTGCAATTCAATTTTGCCACCTTTGTAGCGTATGAGGTGACCATATTTCGTGTCAAAGACAGGAGGTACCGTTTCCTTTTTACATTTCGATGACAATTAGAATTTTGCCACCTTTACAGCGCAAATATATCTAATGGCAAAAATGGGAGGCACGGTTTAGTGCAAATGCACGTGAGGTCAATTATATTTAAATGATCATTTTGACACCATTATTGCATAATCACATGAAACATATCCATGCAGTTTGGGAAATACATTTTAAAGGGGTAATATGGTAGTTTACCTACTTTCTGATGTTTTGTATGATATTGGTACATAGGGGCATTGCGGGAACACCACGGAACTATCAAGTTTGTATTTTTTTTAAGGTTTGGAGAAGTAGACAATTTAATTTTGCGTACCCATTTTCAGGTCGTTTCTCGTGTCACATCACACGAGAAATGACCACTCCCCGGTGTCTCAAAACTGTCTATGGAACACTCCCCCATCCACGCCCACAAAAGAAAAAAGACAATTTGCACTAGTGATGGGCGGTTCAGATCTTTGCACCGTCCGATTGATCTCGTTCTGAGACATATAATTGTATCGAACCTTTCAAACTTTTCCAGTTTTGATAAAAACATTTTTTAAATGGTGTCAGTTTGATCCATGATAGCCTACTCAGTATTCGTACATGAACGTTCAATAGTGCTGCCAGTGCCTGCCCCACTAATTTGCATTTACCAATAATGATGTATAAGTTTACATTAATAAATATCAGTTACTTGTTTTTTTTTTTGTTTTTTTTAAATTTTGTTTCTGATTTTTCCCTTTTTCTCCCAATTTAGTAGCCAATTGAACCCCTATTCTAATTCAATTCCCCCCCATGTAGCAACCGCTAGAGAACCACTGTTACACAATCCCGTCTATCGGTACTAGTAATTGGAAGGAGGTCGCCACGTCCTCTACAGGGCGCGACTCCTCGAACTTCCTGACCGCGACTCGCCTGGGTCCCGTGCGGGCAGTGATTCTCTCCGAGCCCCTCCCCCCACCCGGAAGCGGCGCCCAATTGCCGCTTCCACAGGGCGCCGGCCACGCAGTTACTTGTTTTAATAGCACATTAATCCTGCAGTCAACTTGTAGTCTAGGTGTTGTAAGCTCAATGTGCATCGTTACAGACCGACTGCGGCGATTTATCGTTCTTTTTGACCTCAGTAGCAGACGTTCGAGTTTGAAAGAGCAGTTAATTAGATCTCATTCAGTTTAGCCGGCTACTCTGTCTCGTTCAATTTGTTGTCCCACTTCAGTGATGCCAGATGGGAAATATTAAATTATCGTAGGCCTACGAGGGTCTTAAAATTATGTTTTTTAAAAGAAAATTGTTGTGCATTGTAAGGGATCTCTGTCAGAGACAGAGATGGGAATATTGGAGATCCAAATGCGATAGTTGGGAAATCTTAAAGTGTTCCTAAGAACACCACTGGAACGGACAATGATCCGTTGTGGAGAAACAAATAAAATAAAAGAACACAAACCTCGCAATAAAAACGAGGAACTCGATAATCGAGCAAAACAAAGAAATAAGCAATAACGCTTATCTAACTCCCGGTTGTGGAGTAAAACAAAAGAAACAGCGAACTGAAAAGACCCCAAAAACTTTGGGTGAGACACTCATAGGTGAGAGTAGAAAACAAAAGAAAACGAAAACCTCTGCTCTGAAATAAGAGCGTATTAAAGAGAACTGCTTTCTTTCTAAGGTTGTACTGCTAACAAGTCCCGCGTTGCTAATCAAAGCGGTCGATAGCAATACAACTTCCTATACCCTTTTTTACCGGCTCGAATGTTATGTGAAATAACATGGAAGCAATGAGAGAGGCCGGAAGCGGGGTATAAATAGTGAGCGGAAATAAATGCCAGGTGAACTCACTAATGACGAGGCGAAAGCAAAACCCGTGGCGGAACACAGGAAAATCCGATAGATTACCGGTAAACGATAAAAACTAATAAAACGACGCGGAGATAAGGGAAGAAAGATACGATCCATGACAGTGCATAGACAAACAAAGATATATTATAGGTGTAAATATGTGCTATTTTTAAAAAACACTGTTTGTTCAATTGTAGGCTAACAATCGTATTATTTGGGAAATCTTAACACAGCAATAATTAACTTTTAATAAAAAGTGGTGGTCAATAACAGGATGTATTTAGGAGATGCATGTTTAGAGAGGCACAGTCATCACAGATCAACGACCGCATCGACAAGGCAATGAAAGGTAGCCTAACTTTTTATTCACCTCCAATGATAAAGAAAACTTTATCTCCCTCTTCCCTGTCAGCTATCACAATTTCTCTCCCCTCGGTCCATGATCGCAATTGAAATTACCGTCAACGGAGTGTTACCCCCAACACCTATAAATTATAGCCTACAACATATCATGTCAACCACAGATAACCTCTACGTAAACAATGGGGAATGGAAATTAATTAAATGAAAAAAAAATAAAACACACAATGCACATGGTCTAACTTTAGCTATGATCCAGCAACAGTATCCACAATAACCTAGCAATTTAAGTATTTTGCCTTATATGAAGTGTGCACACCTGGGTATTATCAATATGAATCTGCCCGGTGAATTGCTTGAATCCGGAGATGCTGAAGGTAGCATCGTCTTATTGTCTTGGCACTCAAAGACGCAACAGAATGATGTAATTTAGCAGCCTTGTTACTGGTTTACACAGAGCATGATTGATTATTGCAAGCTAACTTTACTGAATGTATTGTTAGGTTGCAAACCTTAGATAAAAGTTAGCCAAATTGACTGTTTCGATAACCAACTTGTAACATAACAAGGGTAATTCGAGGTAGGCAAATGTTAGCCAGCTATTGATAGCTAAGCACTTTCTGTGCTTTCAAATGTTATATGGAAAACGATTTGATAACTGACTTTTTATAACATTAACGTAACAAAATCAAAGTTGTCTAGAGTCGGTGTGTCAACACATAGCTAGCTAGCTAACGTTATCCCGCTCAAACTACATCTTAGGCGTCCTGCTAACGTTACTGTATGCATCTGCTTTTGGTATCGTTAGCCCTCCTGCGCTACGTGACCATGGCCAACCTTATGTCAAGTTATTCTTATAATGAGGCTCGTACAATGACGTAATCGGAGTCTGTCTTTATTTTCACAACCCTGTACAGCAGCAGTAGGCTAGTAGCATGAACGGCTATATCGCTAACAACCTCCGGTCCTGACGTCACATCCCGTTACTACAAAATAAAAGCATTCCTTACACTATTATTCCATAATACCACATCTCCGTTTCTTTGAGAACAAAGGGTGGACTACCTTTGTCTCTGCAGGTCTTAAGGGGTTTATTCTGCCCTTTTGCTGGAAGACTTGTCCCTGTCTCAAGCATACAAAATAGAAATAAAATAACTTACACATTACCATACTGTGAACTATTACTTTAGCAGGCTGTGTTCTTCAAAACTTAAACTCTCAGGTTTCAGGTAAATGTAAACAGTAAAGCAGAACAATTTCACAATCGCATTTCACTCTCTTTTTTTTTTACTGTAGAAAACAAATCACTAAATCACCAATCAAGTCTCTGCGGCTTTCTAACCTCTCTCCCACACCTGGTCCGCACAGTCTCTGTGGTGGGGCCCTCTCTGCTGGGTGATGTTGTCACTGGTGGAGCTGGCTCTGGTGTAGGTGAATCTTCTCCCACCGGTGGCTCATCAGCGTCGACTACCCCACAGTTGGTCTGCAGTGGCACCAAGTGATGCCGGTTCCTCCTCAGTGTGCCCTGAGGCACCTGGACGATATAAGAACGAGGGGTGTTGTGTGTAGATAGCACTGTGCCCTGGACTCGTGCATCGGTGATCCACACATCCTCCCCAGGTACGAGTGGCTCCAGGTTTCTCGCTCCGTGTCTCTTGTCGAAGGATCTTGCGTCGTTCCTCCTCTTCTCTCTTTCTTTGGCCTCCAGCGTTTTGTAGTCAGGCAAAACTGGATTCAGCAGGGTTGGAAGGGCAGGAACTGTAGTGCGGAGGCGGCGCCCCATCAACAGCTCGGCCGGGCTATAGCCGTTCTGTCGAGGGGTTGCTCTGTAGGCCAGCAATGCAAGATATAGGTCTGATGCCTTTGTTAGCAGGTTTTTCATGGTTTGTACAGCGCGTTCCGCCTCCCCATTGCTCTGAGGAAACATGGGGCTGCTCGTGATGTGCACAAAGCCATACTCTGCTGCAAAGGCTTTAAAGTGGCTACCTGAGAACTGGGGCCCATTGTCACTTTTAAGAAATTCACAAATTCCATGATGAGAAAACATGGATTTCAGGTGCACCACCACATCTGTGGACCTTGTGGGTGACAGCAGCATGACTTCCACATACCTTGAAAAATAATCTACTACTAGTGGATAGGTCTTGCCTTTCAGCGTGAACAGGTCAGCTCCCAAGGTTTGCCAAGGCCTGTCTGGCATCTCCGTTGGCATCAGCGGCTCTTTGACGTTCCTTCTCTCTTGAATGCAGGTTCTACATTTCAGCACCATGTCATTCAGCTGGCTGCTGAGTCCTGGCCACCATACCGTCTGTTTAGCCCGGCCCCTGCACTTTGTCACCCCCAGGTGTCCCTCATGTAGTCTCTGCAGCACATCACCCTGTAAGGCTGATGGGATGACGAGCCTCGTGCCCCGCAGCAGCAGTCCATCGTGCACAGTCAGCACTGCTCTATCAGCCCAGTAATGTCTCAGCACTCCCTGCAGTTGGCTTTTGTCAGGCCAGCCGTCTGTGCAGTACTCCATCTGTGCAGAGCATGTGCCGTCTGCCTTCAGGTGCTCACGTAGGCTGCTCAGATAATCTCCACTGACAGGAATGTTGCTGATGACAGAGTCTACATAGATGTTGGTGTCCTCTAGTAGGCTTGTATCTGTGTGTGCTCTTGCGGCTCTCAGAGGAGCACGAGATAAGGTGTCGGCTGTCCACAGGCTTTTTCCAGGGACATGATTGACTGTATAGTTGTACCTCATGAGTCTCATTCTAAATCTTTGGATTCTTGGTGGGAGGTCATCCAAAGCTTTCCCTCCCAGCAGACTCACCAACGGCTTATGGTCAGTTTCCAGCTCGAATGGTCTTCCCAGGATGAAACAGCTGAACCTTTCACATGCCCACGTTGCAGCCAATGCCTCCTTCTCTACTTGAGCATAGCGCTGCTCTGTTGGTGTCATTGACCTGGACGCATATGCCACAGGTGACCACATGGCATCGCTCTTCTGCAGCAGGACTGCCCCCAGGCCAAAGGAAGAGGCATCAGCAGAGATTTTAGTGCACTGTTTGGGTCGTATAGTGTGAGCACTGGTGTGGATGACAGCTCTGTTTTTAACTGATCAAAGGCGGCCTGCTGCTCTGTCCCCCAGTACCAGTGGTTCTTCTTGGACAGCAGGTCTCGTAGCACTTTGTCTTTTTCAGCCAGGTTAGGCAGGAAGCGGCCCAGCTGATTGACCATGCCCAGAAAACTCCTGAGTTCGCTGACATTTTTGGGTGCATCCATCTCTTGTACTGCTCTTGTCTTCTCTGGATCTGGCTTCACTCCATCTGCTGAAATCACATGACCCAGGAATCTGACTGTGTGGCGTGTGAGCTCACATTTGTCCATGTTGAGCGTAATGCCGGCCTTTTGTGCCTTCTCTAGCACCGCATGTAGCCGCACGTCATGCTCCTCCTGCGTCTGTCCCCAGACCAGGATGTCATCCATGTGACACAGTACCCCCTCCAGGCCACCGGTCACTTCTGTCATCATCATCCTTTGAAAGTGCTCGGGGGCTGATGCTATGCCAAAGGGTAGACGGTTAAAATAGTAGCGCCCAAAAGGCGTGATGAAGGTGGTGTATTTGGCAGACTCTTTTGTCAATGGTACTTGCCAAAAGCCCATGTTGGCATCTAATTTGCTGAATACTGTTGCGCCAGCTAGCATGCCCAGAGTGTGCTCGACAGAAGGCAGGATAAACTTTTCTCTGCATACTGCTCCATTCATCATTGTGAAATCCACACAAATGCGAACATCACCTGCTTTTTTCGGCACCACCACCATCCCGGCACACCAATCAGTCAGCTCCTCAATCTTGGTGATTACGCCCATCTTCTCCATACGGTCTATCTCCTCCTTCACCTTTCCCATAAGCGGCAGAGGGACTCTGCGTGGTGTGTGGAGAGAGAAGGGCACAGCCTCTGGCTTTAATTTAATTGAGTATGGCTTCTGAACAAGACCCAAGCCGCTACACAGCTTCGGATACTGTTGTTTCACTGATTCCATGGTGATGCTGTCAACCCTGCACACAAGCTGAAGCTGTTCTATGGCAGGCCTTCCCAACACTGCAGTGTGCAGGTCTTTTACGACATAAATGTCCTCTATGGCTGTCTTTTTGCCTCTGCGCAGTGTTTCTCTGGCTACACCTAGGACAGAGAGTACATTGCCACCTGGCCCAAACAATGGGCGTGTCGACACTGCCAGGCGCTTCACATCATGCCCCCCCGTAATGTCATGGTACACCTCGGATGGCAGGGCGGTGACATCAGCACCAGTGTCTATTTTAAAGCACACTTTTTTTTGTCTCACTTGTAGCTGCACTGTCCACGGGACTTTTCCAGCATCCACTGCTCCCAGGAAAAAGCTCTCTTCTTCCTCTGTAGTGACAGCATTCAGAGATTTTGCACTGTTTCTGCACACTTTGCCATAATGTCCCTTTTTGCCACAGTTGTGACACACAGCATCTTTAGCAGGGCATTCAAATTTTCCATGCGAGGGCATTTTTCCACATCTATAACAGGCCTTTGAACCTGGCTGTGGCCGTGCATTAGGTTTATTTTTGCCTGGTGTTTGTGCTTGTGGCTGAGGCTTTGAGGGAAATTTGGGATTTCTGTAGCTTTTAGCATGCACAGCATCAACATTAGAGCACTTGCTAGCACCGCCATTTTCTCCTCTTAAGTCAGACTGCTGTCGTCTAACTTCTTCAGACTGCCTTGTCTTAGTTATAGCAGTTTCAAGGGTTAGGTCTCTGTCTAGCTGTAGCTTTTCTGACAATGAGACGTTTCTCAGCCCGACCACTAACCTGTCGCGGATCAGCTCGTTCTGTAACTGTCCATAGTTGCAGTGTTCAGCTAATCCGTATAGAGCGGTGATGAAGGAATCCACCGTTTCTCCCGGCAGTTGCACACGCTGATTGAACTTGGCTCTTTCGTAAATTATATTATTTTTAGGCACAAAAGATGCATCAAAGCCCGCCTTGACATCCGTGTACACCTCCTTCTCATCTGCAGTTAGCGTTAGCCCCTTTAGCACATCTTCGGCTTCATCGCCCATGCAATACACTAACGTGTTTACCTGGTTCTTTTCCGACGTTGCATTTAAGTTGCTTGCAAGCCGAAAGCGGTCGAATCTCCTGATCCAACACTCCCATTCTTGAGGCTTGGTAAAATCGAATGGCTCTGGAGGTTGTATTGTGAACGTAGCAGTTGGTGTAGGTTGCGCCATATCTGCCGGCTCGTCTCCCCGCCAAAACGATACACTTTACTCTTCTTTTTCTTTCTTTTTTTCGCTTACAAGTCGCCCAGTTCTGACACCATGTCAAGTTATTCTTATAATGAGGCTCGTACAACAACGTAATCAGAGTCTGTCTTTATTTTCACAACCCTGTACAGCAGCAGTAGGCTAGTAGCATGAACGGCTATATCGCTAACAACCTCCGGTCCTGACGTCACATCCCGTTACTACAAAATAAAAGCATTCCTTACACTATTATTCCATAATACCACACCTTACTCCTTTATCGCACTTATCACACTTGCCCGTTGCCCCTCGGGGACAATAAAGATCTACTACCAATACAGTTTTATGTCATGTTGTATTTATTTTATGCACAACAATTGCCCCTCAGGGACAATACAGATCTACTACTAATAAACTATTCCGTATAGATTTTCCATTTTCTCACTCATCTTGCTTGAAATCACAGCTCTGTGTCGTGGGAGACGCACCATCGTTGTGCTTTTATCTTCCTTTTTTCAAAATTCCGCAAATTCGGGGATATGGCCTGGTAGCAGTGTTGTAAAGTAACAAAGTACAAATACTTTGTTACTGTACTTAAGTAGTTTTTTGACGACTTTGTACTTTACTCAAGTAGTTATCTTTCTGTTTACTTTCACTTATTACTTCACTACATTTTCTAAATAAAATTGATACTTCTACTCCGCTATAATTTTCAAGAATGCGTTCGTTACTATAAAAAAACGCCGAATGGAAGAGAAAAGCGCACCAGCCAGTCACCTGACTAGCCTATCGGTCTGTACTTAATACTACACCCAAAGGTGATCTAAACTATCAAACAAAATATAGCACAGACCCACCATTATTTTTGTTTACATTTTTAAGCGTTTTCCTTTTATGAATTACTGAAGCTGGCTTCAAGTTAACCTGAACCAAATATCTGAACCATACATGATGTTATATTTTGATTAATTAAACGTGAAACAAGAAACCAATTGAAAATCGCTTTTTTTTCTTAAGGTATGCATCCTAGGCTACTACTGACTCTCCAGAGTGTCAGCTATCAATAAGACATAGTTCGCTAGAGGTGATGTTAACTCCACGAAATGGACAATACTAACTAAACCCAAAACCCACACAGAATTAAACATCATGCCTGCATGTGTCAAACGATTCTGAGGAAAGTAACATTAGCAGCATATTTTCAACATCTGCCTCCCAGTGAACAGTTTTACATGGTAAAACGTGGTTTTAAGTCAGTGAAATGCCATCTCGCAGAAATAAATCCAACATTTTGGCAATATGAATTTAATTGAATTTAACGTGGCATTTACATTTTTTATTTTTTTTCTATTTTTTTTTCTGATTTTTCCCTTTTTCTCCCAATTTGGTAGCCAATTGAACCCCTATTCTAATTCAATTCCCCCCCATGTAGCAACCGCTTGAGAACCACTGCTACACAACCCCGTCAACCGGTACTAGTAGTTGGAAGGAGGGCGCCACGTCCTCTAGAGGGCGCGGCTCCTCGAGCTCCTGACCGTGACCCCACCTCCTCTTGGGTCATCCGTGCGCAGCGATTCTCTCCGAGCCCCTCCCCCCACCCGGAAGCGACCGCCAATTGCCGCTTCCACAGGGCACCGGCCACGCTCTTACTGTTGTACCACCGCGGCGGCCCCGGCGCATTTACTTTTACTTTTGATACTTAAGTATATTTAATTACAGATACTTTAATACTTTTACTTAAGTAGTATTTTAATGGGTGACTTTCACTTTTACTTGAGTCATTTTCCAGCAACAACACTGCCTGGTAGGTAGCGTGTCTTAACAATGTTTGGAGGTTAAAAGCTGGTGTGACATCTCACATTGCTTATATTAAGGACTTTGTAAACGCCCACTTTCTGGTAAATCCAGTCTCGAGGTAACTATGGTTCTCATTGATATGCCTACAAAACGGGGTGGGGAACTTGTAGAATGGGAAATTTGGGCATATAAAAAGTTTTATAGTACTTAAAAATGACTGAATAACAACATTGATGGACACATTCACTTTGATGTTACCTAAAGATAACTGGCATGTGTCACATTCAACCACCATGTTACCCCTTTAATTTTCTAATTTGTATTATCATTTGAATAAAGCTAATCATAAAGCATACAAATCTCTGTTTAAATATGATATGAAATGGCAAATGCATGTGAAATTATTGAATCTAAATATTCTAATTTTGTGGCAAAATTTGCACATATGAGTGGGGAATTTAAATCCAAATGTTGGATTACATTGCCATTTTATGTATTGCATTTTTATTTTCATTTCATTAAGTGTTGAACTCTATTGTATTCTGCACCATGTGGGTACTGTGAGTCAATTAGTCCACAATGTGACTTTTGTTACATCCCTGGAGAAAACAGACACATAAGGGATCCCAGCTTGCTCCCAATAAAAAGGGTTGCAAGACCACAGCCCAGTCCTTTGATCCCTGCCTTTCCTGACTTGTTGATGTTAATGCTTCCTGTGGTTAGTAGCTTTTGGTAATTCCGGAACCAGAGTTTTGTTTTCTTGGAGTTGAATGGGTGATGGGTGTTATGGGTTAAGGAAAATGTCACTGTATGGCCATGGGGGAAATTTCATGTTATATACTCAATTTAGCAAGATTATTAGGAAGGAATATGTGTATGCTGGTGTAATTGTACATCTATTATCTTTGCTAAATCATGTTAAATTTGATTACTGTTGCTTCCGAATATGCATTCATACTCCTATTTGTTATTCAGCTCTTATAAATTCACTTTTGTACTTTGCCTTGGCAAATTAATTAATTATAATTATTATTTATTTACTTCATTCATTAATCTTGTCATATCCTTTTCTTCTTCTGTATAGTCAGTAAAACAGTTCAGGTTCAGTACCTTACAGGCTCACAGGCGCAGCAGCAGTGCCCCACACTGTATTTGAGCCTGTATTTGAGCCTCATTTCCATTGACAGGAGATGATTGACGGTGTGGTGGCAGCGGCGGAGAGCACTGCAGATGAGCTAGCTCGGAGCGACGGGCGGGAGGTTCAACTGGAAGAGGACCCCGACCTGCAGCTGCCGTTTCTGCTGCCTGAGGATGGCTACTCCTGTGATGTGGTGCGCGCCCTGCCCAGCGGCTTCCAAGAGTTCCTAGAGCCACTCTGCCAGAGAGGTATACCTCTGCCTGTCCCTTTATCTGTCTCTGTTCTTATCCTTCTTTCTTTCTGTACCCCTACCAATAACTGGACTTTAGACACACTTTGTTTATGGACATGGATGTGTGCTTGTGCATGCGCACCAAATTATATGCATTGCAGAGCAGGCACATACAGAGGATGTTAGAGGAGCAGGGGCCCAAATTCATAAAAGGGCACGGTGGCGATTTTTGCAAATAATTAAATAAATATATCCCTGGAATGAAGGGATATTAAAATTGATGTATTCAGGGTTTTTCCTGGCAGCAAAATAGGTTTTGGCGGTACGTAGGTTATGCGAGCGCACAGAGTGTGCGACCAGCAAATTTTGTTGCATTAATTTCACCGTACAGTTTTTGGAGTACAAAGAGCCCATGTAGGCTTTGGTTGTAAAGTACCAGTAGGATTCTGTTTAGGAGTTAGGTTTTAGAAATCAAAGGTCCTTGAAGCTTTTTGAATATTACACCATTTAGGTTATTTCGATAGAGCACAAATAGAAAAATACTCTAAAACACTCTAAAACACAAATAAAAAATAAGTGTAGCTACAAGTTTAAAAATATTTTTAAAAAACATACAAAAGCACTGTGTGTGTTTTTACATATAACGCTGCATCCCAAATCGCATACTTCCATGCTCCGCACTACCGTACTTCACTATGGACCCACATGGATGAGCGTGCTCGCTATGCATGCTCGGAGCATGGAAGTATGCGATTTGGGACACAACCTAACAGTCTACATTTGCTGTTGTTATTTCAGCCCTAAATGCGATAGGTCACTGTGGAAATGTCGACTGTACGGGACTTTGGCGAAACGTAACAAGATAAACTCTTCAGGGTTAATCATAACACAGTGGTAGCTGCACATCGCCTACATGTAAGATATTTGGTTTCATTAACATATTTATAGCTACGAGAGATTTTGGAGAACAAAAATGAGGTGTCTTCTAAACCGAAAGTGCATCAGATAGCCAGTAGCCTACAGTAAGCAATGGAAATAGCCGAATACTTAAGCCTATTTGTACAACGTTTTTAAAAAATATTATTGTTTCTAGCTATATCTGAACATGATTTTCTTGTAAACGGTGCATTCTATGCATTTTTTCAGTCTGGTTGCACTCTGCCACAGAATAGCTGAGTTGCATTTCTATACAGTATATGGTTCTATGCTTCTTCTACTCAGTCGTCTCCTAGTACTGATATATCGCCATCTGCTAGCCGAAAGACCATATTGCACCCAAAAAATGTAATAAAATTTATTCAGATAAGATTTTATTTGCCGTTTTCTCAATTATTGTCATTTTGGCGGTCACGATTTCAGTAAATTCTCCTCACATGTTACGTATTACATGAGCTAACTAGCTATCGAGACAATAAGACAACATTAAAACTGCTGTGGTGCGATGGGACCGTTCTTTTAAGTTCAGTGGATGGGACACAAGAACTCGACCATGTTCCACTGTTTCCCACATTACTAGCAAAAGGTATCAACGCTAACGATAGCTAGTTGACACATTTTGAGCTGCTAAATAGTTCAAGCATAGATAGACCCTACTTGCCAAATAGTGTCAAGCAATTCCTAAAGCGCATTAATATCAATATAAAACAAAAATGAAGAGTATATTTATACTTTGTTTGGTCACATACCTGATGTCTGCCTCAAAGTAACTCATCACACTGACTCACGACTGTCGAGTGCCTATGCATGCGTATGTGTGCAATTTTGCATGGGTAGAAAGGCTCAGTGCCCACACAGTGCTTGCCGCTGCGGCAGGAAACCAGGAGGGAGGGAGGGTAGAGGGCATCGCCTGGGAGCACCAATCTCCCGACCTGATATTTTGATTCAATCAATATATTTGTTCGGCAGGGCAGGCTGTGCGCAAACAGGAATTTATTCATTTATTAAATAAAAAAATTTAAATAAAAAAACTGAAAATGGGCACTTCTCTATAGGAGGCCAAACGGCAGGTGCTCAAGCACCCTTTGAGGTCTATGTATGCACATGCATGTTGCGGAGGTCGAGCTTGGAAAAAATAACCGCCCCCTGAAGGCGTTCAAAAGCAGAATTCATTAGGGGTAGCGGGTAACGGTTCTTAACCATGATAGCATTCAGCGAACGATAGTCAATGCATGGCCTTAACCCTCCATCTTTATTTTTAACAAAAAAAACCCTGCACCAGCAGGTGAGGTGGCGAGCCATTGGCGAGCGCCTCCTCAATATATTCCTTCATGGCCGTACTTTCAGGAGCAGAAAAGGAATATAAGCTACCCCTAGTAAGGGGGCACAATCGTATGAACGGTGGGGAGGGAGGGTGGTTGCCTTCTGCTTGCTAAAAACCTCAGTTAGTTCCATATATTCAGTAGGAATGTTTTGCGGTAAAGGAAATTCCAATGTCCCTGCCATCTCAGCCGCTCCCCTCTGAGCAGGCAAGTCAAGAGGAGGGGACCACTGAATCTCTGAATCGGAAAGCTCATCAGTAGAGGTCTCTCTCCAGTTAAAATATCCGTCAGCCAAGGAGTCCCACTCCAAACTCTTGTCACCAGATTCTCCTTGAATGTCCCTTCGGACTTCCCTTAAATGCAGTCCTAAGCAGGCCTTCCACAATTCCCTTTGTGTGTCCAAATAAGGTCTGGCAGGAAGCGATGTCACTCCTCACCACCCGGAGACCCCCCTCCAGGAAGATAAGATGCATAGTCTACTCCCCACGATCTAGTGATAGTAAAAAGATTATTTTAACGACGGCACGTGATCTTATGATCTTTCCTATGATTTATCTAGATATCAGGTGAGGACCACTCTATGTTCCAGATACTTATGTGGACAAGCGCATCCCTGATAACCTATACAATCCTCCTTTCTTTCACATTCTTTATTCCTCCCCCTCCTATACTTTCACATACCCCACACATCAATTTGTATTAATCCCGGTTCACCACATTTATCATATTATCCACAATTATTTACATGCACATACATATGATTCAAGATACATATACAGTTTTGTTTCAGTCCATAATATGTTCCAAGAACATTAGATACTTGTTCACATGTCTTTTACGGCCTGTGAACAAACCTGGGTTCCCGGCCTCATTAGGAGGAACAAACATCGCAAAACTGCCTGCAAAATGCCTTCTAATGTCCAGTTGTAGGGTCAATTCCAGCTGTTTACGAGGCCATGAGAGGTCAGAGAAAAAGTTCTCAGGCCACCTGGTGAATTGTTGTATTGCACCCTCAAGGAAGTCACCACCAGCTCCCATGGTTTATGAATGATAATCCATTTTTCTGTCTTACACTGTGATGATTAAGTGTTAAGTTTTGAGCAGTGTATATATATAAAACAACACTAGATGACTCTCAGTATGTGTGAGGCGCAAAAGGACAGTCATCATCTGACTCCGTAGCTAACTGTACTGTTAGCATTTGTATGAATAAAAATGTTTGTCAGCTAATTCTTTGTGTGGTGATTTCTTTATTTTCAATATTTTTCACGTTTTCAAATAATTGTTACAACTGGTGTATTCCGATTTTAGCAAACATTGCAATAGACACCCATGATGTTGGTAAAGTACCTTTTTGAAGGTTGTACGTTACTGCTCAGGATATGCTATGAGATGCTATTTATCTCTGATAAAGCCAATAACACGGGCGCAGCCATATGACATAATCTCTGGTCCAACTAATGATGATAACGTGATAAGATAATTCACTTCCAGGTTAATTTGGTTGAGAATTGATATGGTTAAAGTTGGGAGCAAGTGGAGCATCTCTTCATCATGTATCATCTTTGGTTGAATGCGGATGAACAAGATGGCAGCACCGCAAAACAATATTAGCCTACTGCCGGATAATTTTCGAAAATGCGTTTGAGTATTTTGTCAATTATTTTGATCAGGAGGAGTTTACCCGTGATGTAAGACATTGTAAATTGTAATCGCTGTAAGATTGTTTAAATTAGCCTGTAGTCAGCTCATTTTGACAGCTTGGTTAGCACTAACATTCCCAAACTGTAGCTCAATCAACGTTATAGGCTAGGGGGTATTTGCTGCTTACATTTCTTCTGAGAAAGTGTGAACATCTTCATAAACAAATAAATGTAAATATTGTAAAGATGTTTATTTGGTACAATGGTTTTGTGGAACAGTGTGTTTAGTCCTAGGGTGAAGAACGAGGGTTAACCCATAGGCTTATTGTTGCGTCATTCGTAAATAGACATTCTAATCTTGTGTTCTAATCACACCGGTGTGACCGTACGCTTCAGGGACCACTCTAGCACTGTAACACCTGTGTGACCGTACGCGTCAAAGGGTTAATATCGAAGAACTGTCGTTGAGTAAAGGGGCAGCCCAGTCAAGTGCGGGTCCAGTGAGCAGTGAAAGTATGAATGCCACCTCGGACAATTGAGAAATAAACCATGATGGTTGGGCTTTAAAAATAAAAAAAAAATTCTGCCACTTGCCAGAGCGACCGTCATAGCGGAGGGGGAGCTGCAATTTGGGCTCCCTTCCAATCTGTGCAACAGGGACAGGAGGGGCGATAGCCTGAATGGCAGGTATGGGTGAATGGTGTACTGCTACAAGCTGGCTCATGCTCTCCGCCAGCTCTCGGAGCCAACCCTCTTGTACTTGCAGTTGGGTGTTCAACTGACCCACTTGTCCCGACAGTAACTGTTGTTGGGACTCAAGTCCCCTAATGCACTCCTCAGCGCTCCTTTCCCTCGGCTGACTTTTCTTAGGAGATCTTGCTGATCCATCCATGATATGGCTTCTTTGTACTATGATGGATTTAGTAGCGGTGAATCAAACGCAGAGGTGAGGGAGATCAGACAAGTCACCCACACAGGTGAGGACCAATAAAAGAAGAAAGAAAAAAACAGGAACTAATTCCTGACAGCTGAACAGCTAAATGAAATCTACCCAGGAAAATAGGGCGAACTCGAATAGAACGAGTGAAACACAAATCTAAATCTCCCGAACTCAATACTAGAGCCCACACAGGAGACTAGAAAAGCAAAGAAAACACCTTCGGAACGTAACTCTAAAACGTCAGATAGAGGGTGAAACAAAACAAAACCACCAAAAGAAAACACTGTCTCCTAGAGAACAGCACGGGAATAAATAGCGCAGAATGATAACAGGAGGAAACACAATCCTACACCTGAAGATAAGCTATAAGCAAGTCCCTCGTGAATATAAACAAGTTAATATCACGTCGCTTAAACCTGGCTATACTGGCTCAATGTACAAATGAATGACAAAGAAGCACCGGGGAAGCGGAAGTGAGGAACTCACAGGTAGAAGCACAGGTGAAATGAATAACGAGCATGGGGAAGCAAAACCCCGGACTGGAACGTGGAAAAAATCCGATAGATTTTCAATCGGGGAAACAGGACGAGAACCGCAGCGGACAAGGAAAACAATAACCCACGAACCATGACATCATTATGACGTGTTTTCATATATACAATAATAATCTTAAACATTAGGGTTTAACACCGGCACAGGTTCCCGGTAATTCCCGACCAAACTATTTCCCGTTTCCCAGAAATATACTAATAATGGTAAAACAGGAAAATATTTTCCATTAGCCTACACCAGTGCTGTTATTTTAATAAAAAATGTAAGAAAATAGTCTACATGCGATTCAATTTTGTTAAAAACAACAGAAAATAAGCTACCAGAATACGGCTTCCATCTCACCTTAGAAAACGCCGAATTAGCCTGCTTGTTTAACAAATTTTGTTTGACAAACAATGGCTGAGCTGCTTGCACACCAAAAGAAGAAAAAAGCAGACAAAATCTAATGCAATCATTTAATCTGTAGCAAAAGTAGAAAAAGCAGACGTTTCGGTCTAGAAGACCATCGTCAGTATTTTAAAACCAGACAACGTGGCCTATATAAATCCCAAATAGCCATCAATCAACAGCACACTAATTAATCGATCAATTACAGCAATCAGACTCACCTGAAGCAGGTGGATCTATTAATTTAAGGAAAACTAGAGCACATTATACCATACCAGTCAAATAAGGCTAAACAAGAAAGGAAACCAAATGGGAGTAAATGTTTGTAAACATGAGGGCACATACAGACCTACAAGAAAAAAACAAATAAACAATAATACAGAGACCACAACTAGGACCACGACTGCTTGTATATAAATAAAAATAAATATGAATAGCAATAACCAGTCCTCGTACATATATATTTTTTATTAAATGGCCATTTCCGGTCTTTTTTATATTTTATTTGGAACGTAGATCCGGTAGGTAATTCTTGCGCCAGAAACAGCATTAATGCGCCGATGCGTCAGAAACCACTCATTGGTCCAAATTTACACGGAAACAATTGTTCCTGGTTGTAGATGTGACTGGTGTTGGTAAAACGATCCACAAGTAGCACAGGTTCATTTTTCAGTTTTTTATAGTTTATGAAAATGCAAATCCTCAAATTATGTCTCATACACTGCTATATGCAAATACTTGAAGAAGATATGCTTTTTTAATGTTGGTACACCGTAACTCCTTTGTACAGATACATAGTGAAGGTGGTCAACTGAGACATTTGTTGCTCCTGCAGCCAAACTATTAGTGGAAATCACAAACTATGTTTTTTAACTTTATTGGTAGACGATTCATGACAACTCTGCTGAATAGAAAGTTTCTAAGTGTCACTATTTTCCCATAGCCCATTTAACAAGCACCCCCCCACCCAGTCTATACCTTCCCATGCGTGACATAGTGGACAATAGCGTCTTTGTGTGAGTTCATAAATATATTTATTCATCATATCAAATTTTAATTCCATCATAGCAACAAGATAAACCCAGCAATAGCCTGATCGTATGCCAAAAACGCTGTGAAAAGCCCTGCTCACTCAAATGCAAAATAAACGTGAAATTAGTCTTATTGTACCACGTATTCTACAATGAATATCTGCTATTAAATATGAAATAAATATACAATGCTACCATTGGTTTTATAGATAGAGATGTTCCTTTCAAAATTCAGTGATCATTTATTGTCTGGTACAATCCGTTTGAGAAATATACAACACTTTATATCGCTATTACACTATCTGAAACATCAACTCGTAATACCCCCCATGCCCTGCTAGCCCGTCTCATTCATTACAGTTCATTCCGGTTTATTTGTTGGCTCTTTTATCCAATAGAGTACATTATAACCTCAGCAGCGGTATATGCAATGTTTTATTTTGTGCTTTGAAAAATTAATTGCAGCCCAGCGTAACAGCAGTTTTCATTTTCACGGTCTCATATTATACAAGCTCTATAGAAAATGCATTATAGAGGGGAGTATTCCCTTTTGCGATATGTAAAAATGTTTGCGTCTAAAATGCTGTTGGTCTCGCTGGCTACATATGTACATTTATTTTTCCACTCGAGCACTGTCTTTTCGCATTTTGAGTGCATTTCACATACTGTAGTGCAATCATTAATTTTATTTTTGATGTAGGCTACTGATATTTATTGAAGATAGAACATTTGGCAGCATTTTGCAGACAGTGGAATACTATTTTATTTTCATGTTTTTTCGTACATAATATAGGCTATGGCATATATACAGTCAAGCCGGAAAGTCTGCACACCCCTTTCACCTTCTCCACGTTTTATTACGTTACAGACTTATACTACAATAGATTGAGTTCATTTTTTGCCTTAAACATCTACACACAATAGCCAATAATGACGAAGTGAAAACAGGTTTTTAGAAAAAATGCAATTTTATTTTACTGACAAAAATAGGTTATTTTGGGGTTACATATCTCTACACACCCTTAGCCTAATACTTGGTTGCTGCACCTTTGGCAGCGATTACAGCTTCAAGGCGTCTTGGGAAAGAAGCTATGAGCTTGGCACACTTGTTTCTGGACATTTTTGCCCATTCCTCTTGGCATATCCTTGCAAGCTCCGTCAGGTTGGATGGGGAGCGTCGGTACACAGCCATTTTCAGCTCTTTCCACAGATGTTCAATTGGATTCAGGTCTGGGCTCTGGCTGGGCCACTCAAGGACATGCACAGACTTTCTCCGAAGCCACTCCTTTGTTCTCTTGGCTGTGTGCTTCGGGTCGTTTTCATGTTGGAAGGTAAACCTTCGCCCCAGTCTGAGGTCCAGAGCGCTCTAGAGCATGTTTTCTTCAAGGATCTCGGTGTACTTACGTAGCTGCATTCATCTTTCCCTCTATCAGGACTAGTCGCCCCGTTCCCGCTGCTGAAAAGAATCCCCATATCGGGATGTTATTAGCCAGGTGTTGAGCGGTGTCTGGTTTCCTCCAGACGTGACGCTTGGTATTCAGGCCAAAAAGGTCCATTTTGGTTTCATCAGACCAGAGAATCTTGATTCTCATGGTTTGAGAGTCCTCTAGGTGCCTTTTGGCAAACTCCAAGTGGGCTGTGATGTGCCTTTTACTAAGGCTTCCATCTGGCCACTCTACCATAAAGGCCTGATTGATGGAGTGCTGCCTGGATGGTTGATCTTCTGAAAGGTTCTGCCATCTCCACAAGAATACGCTGGAGCTCTGTCAGAGTGACCCTCGGGTTCCTGCTCACCTCCCTTGGCCAAGGCCCGTCTTCCCCGATTGCTCAGTTTGGCCGGGCGGCCAGGTCTAGGAAGATTCTTGGTGGTTCCAAACTTCTTCCATTTACGAATAATGGTGGCCACTGCGCTCTTTGGGACCTGTAAAGCTGCAGAGATTTTTCCGTACCCTTCTCCAGATCTATGTCTTGACACAATCCTGTTTCTGAGGTCTGCAGATAATTCCTTTGACCCCATGGCTTAGAGTTTGCTCTGACATGCACTGTCAACTGTGGGACCTTATATAGGCAGGTGTTGGCCATCCCCAATCATGTCCAATCAATATAATTTATCACAGGTGGACTCCAATTAAGTTGTAGAAACATCTCAAGCAGTATCAGTGGAAATAAAATGCACCTCAGCTCACTTTTGGCTGTCATATCAAAGGGTGTGCACACTTGTGTACATATGATATTTTACATTTTGATTTTTAATAAATTAGCACAAATGCCTAAAAACCTGTTTTCATTTTGTCATCATGAGCCACTTTGTGTAGACTTTTGTGACAAAAAATTAACTCAATCTATTGTAGAATATGTCTGTAACGTAATAAAACGTGGAGAAGGTGAAAGGGGTGTGCAGACTTTCCGGCTTGACTGTACGTGTCACTTATGGCATGGTAAATGCTGATTCAAATTTTCTATGCGCTGATATGTGGTAGATTAAGGTAAAGATTTTTCTTGGCGTCATTATGAATGGAACATAAGGAACATTAAAAAACTACAGAAAAATGCAATCCCGGGGCTTATACTGTAGAGTACAGGGAAAAGTGATGTTTTATTGAGGTACAAGAGTGAATGATTAGGCTACATATTTAGGTGTATGTAACACTGATATCAATCATTTTATCTTAATCCATCAGAAGAAGCAAATGTATATTCTTTATAATGGACAAAACTAATTCTATTCATTTTATGACATGTTTTGCATAGGGGGTTTGGACCCATAGATATCTACCCCCGTATACTGATGAAAATATAGTAATTCCCACTCGAAAATAATGCAAAAGCTAAAACTGTTGATTTGTAGTTAAATATATCATCTTTTTTTTTTATTGAGAGAAGCGCACAATTTAGCCATTTAGATAGAATTGGAGACACGAATGGACAACAGGGTACACTGCCTATATTTTGCATCATAGACCTCGTAGTTCTGCATATTATCCTCAGATTTTACACTTGTTGACATGGAGTTTATGATCCAGGAAATGTATATATTTACCTATTTCACTTATGTAGCTCTCAGTATTTTGTTGCAAACTAAAGAAATTCTTTTTTTTTTGCATTTTCCCAAAGTTTCTTTGCATTTGTGGCACTTTATTTTCACTTAAATTATGAAAAAAAACAAATCTATTTTGTTTGTATTGTAAATGGTACACCTGTCTTGTTTCATTTAAGCCATTTACCAAGTTGATGTGATGCTCACACCTGGAGTTATAAAGCCTTAAACAGAGCACCCCCTACATAGATGAGAATTGACTAAATGTGCCATCTGCGCGCAGGGGTTGGGCTCTCAAAGATTTGCAATGATTCACACCTCAGGCTGGCAAATTTAATGGGCGTGAACAGTAGCTGGCTAACCCCACCCCCAACCACTCCCCCACTAGCTGTCACTGGCTGTCAGCTGTAGCTAAGGCAGATACACAGCCTCCAACCACAATTGCAACCACAATCAAATTTGAACTGATCAAAATAAAGGCTGAGGTGAATCAATAATTGGTGAAATTCACCTAATTGGTGAAAGTGTTGACACATGGCCACTAAAACTAACCATTTGGGTTAACCAAAGTGAGGTGTGCAACAGTGTAGATCTACAATGTCCAATGCAGCTGGAGAGCTACAGTTGAAGTGAATCTACAAACGGGGATTCTTGTTCTGTGCTGTTGTGGAGTTTGGTGGGGGGCATGTGATCATCAGAGCACAATTCTCTGATATTTCTGCCTGGCTGAGTCCAGTCTGGGTGGGGCTTGCACAGGGGGGGCAAACATTAGCGTTGTGCAGCAGCTGAAATTCTGTTGCTTCTGCATCACAATACTCTCTGGCCATAACCACACCAGGTTTCAGAGAATCAAAGCTGTAATAGAAAGAAGACAGGACATCAAACATTGTACACTGCATTAGGCACTCACTGACTACCATGTTCTTAAAATAGAAAAGATAATAAAATTACAATTACCTTAAGTGCTGGTAACTCTTAATCTTAAATTCAGAAGTAGATGTTGTTGCCACTAGTTTTCAACAAGCACTGTGCCATCGTCCAGTCCAGCAAACTGTGGGATATTTCCTTCACAGGAGAGCTATCCCTCACAACCCTAGCAATGTGTGACAAAGTGTCCACTCTAGTCCTCATGAAGCACTGCTTGATCAGACCGAAGCACCAGTCAGGGCCAAACTTGGTGTGGTCTGCAATCAGGAAGTGGAGGCCCAGATTCTGGTGAAGGCTGTGCATGGTCTGCCAGGCACAGTACCACAGCACAAATTTGTTCTTATTTTGCCCACTGCAGTTGTCACAGTACAGGTCCACATGTGTTGGATTTGACCTTGTCTGGCAGGTTGGCACTTCAGAACACCTGTAGTTATTCTTCTGGCATTGCCAGCACAGATTTGTCCTGGGTTTAGTGCTTGTTATATGAAGAAGCAATACAAACAAACACGATCCCCTGAAAAGTAAAAGGAATAGTGTAAATACTTAGATTATAGAAATGTCTTCTGTGGCTATTACACTTCAACAATACACAACTTTACATAACAAGCTTTTCCACTGCGTCTTTGTAGAGACGCCACACTGAGGCTTTGGAACCATTGGATGGCAGCAACTTTGCACTCAAGTCCCTGTGACCAGGTTGTTGGCCAGGCAGGACAATGGCATGGTCTTCTGCATAGTTTGTGATGAATGCCACAAATCTTTTGATGTCCTCATGCTTGAGGAAATTATTGTTTACCCGTGGACCTTTACCCCTTTGGTGTGGTACTGCACTATGCTCCTTGTAAGATTGGAGAAGGGCAGAGAGCTGATTTTTGCCGGTCCTGAAAGGAAAAAATACATTGGTTTATATATTATATATTGACGTCACGTGGCGCTGTAATGGCGACATGTAGTCCAACTGTCTCTCGTGTTCGTGTTTGTTAATTTGAATGCATTTTGTTGTGTCGGGCTTTTGTCTTTTGTTTTTTTTTCATCCGCTGTGTGTCTGTTGTGGTACGGGGAAGCGGGCTGGAGATTGTTCAGGGCACTCCTGCTGCTCGTTTTTATAATATTGACAAATTGTCTAGTCGAGATAATGTTGTTTGTGGTCGTCACCATGGATACGCATTCGCAACATATGCTCAGGAATGTACGTTGTATCTGCAGCAACAAAGTTTACCATCGCTCTTCACTGAAGTTGAAGACGGTACTGATCCGGGAGTGCAGGCAATCTCCAAAAGGCAACCAGGGAATGGAAGGAGAAGATAATGCGGCGCAGGAGTGAGGCGACGACTGGGAAGGTTGACACAGTTCGACAGTGTACAACACTGTGTGTATGGAGGAAATTCGTGGAGGCGGATTTTGTGTGTTGGACTGCTTAATGACAATGGACATCTCTGGACAGTGGGGGCTATTTTAAATTATGGCTGTATTCCACTTAAATTCACTTCATTAGTTTGATTAATGCAATGATTGCATTGAATGTCTTTATTTGATATGTTTGCTTGTGTGTTGTGGGTCTGCCCACTGTCTATGTCTTTTTTGTTGTTGCTGGGGCTACAACTAAAGTTCCCTAACGGGAAAATAAAAGTTATTCTATTCCATTCTATTATATTCTATCACAACAAACATGCTTGCAAATTATACATTACATCCTGCTAGTTAAACAAAGACTGGTAGATATGAATATCATGACAAAATGTTTATACTATGTTTGGACATGGGGCTAGGTAGATAGCTAGCTGTTAGCTTAGCTTGGTTTGTTTTAAACAAAGATACATAGCCTAGATAGATAGCAATATCACGACAAACATGCTTGCAAATTATACATTGTTTGGACATGCTGCTACTTAAACAAAGACTGGTAGATATGACTATCACAAAAAAATGCGGATAGACTTTGTTTGGACACAGGGCTAGCTAGATAGCTAACTGTTATCTTAGCTAGAAAATGTTCTGTTTGTGTCATCTAAACAAAGGCTGTGTTCGAATCGACGCCCTTCTATTGAGTAGGCTATGTTAACGTAGCTGAGTAGTCACTGGATGAGAAAGTTGTTAAGTAGGTGAAATGTTTTGTAAATGTAGTGTACTTTAAATTCCACAATTATATAATTATTTCCAGGTTTTCGCTGATAACAGTATTGAGGATATTTTTTGCATAGCTACTGCATGTCACTAAACGGCTTATGCTAAGGAGAACAAACCCGTTTTTGTGATCTTTCAGAAAATATTTTGCCAGCTTATTTTTCATGCATATTGTCCTAAATGCTACAATATAATCAAATAACAATATATAAACAGCTTGCCAGGAAAAGGACGTTTGTTTGCTTTAAAATTGACAAAGAAAATGACCACGGATCATTTAATTAATTGTGTTTGCAATACATTCTCTGAATAAGTTTGATATGCTTGAAGGCTATTATAAATGTAAAATAAAGAAAGTAACTCTGAACTTGATATGTTTGTTGAACTAAGGGTATATTATAGCCTATGCCATGTATATTTCTGTAATTTTGGGGAGAAGGGGCAGGGCGCTGGGGGTGCAAGAGAAGCATCTGGAGGGGCAATACCCACCGTGCCCCTGCGTACATCCGGCCCAGGTTTGAACTTGAACCTATGTGTGTGTGTGTGTGTACTTGTTCTTGTATTCATGTATGATGGACCACTGCTCTGTTCCTCCTTCAGGGTTCTGCAGACTCATCCCTCTCCCCCACTCTCCTGGCACCTGGACCATCCACTTCAGTGGAGTTGACTGCGATGGTCATCTTTCTGCTGACTTGGTACCCTCCTCCATCTCACGTAAAAACTCTCTCATGCCATAATAGCACATACCGTACAGCTGTCTCTCCCCACTGTCTTATACCCTAACAGCACATCCCATATAGCTGTCTGTCCTCTCTCACATGCCCTGATAGCGCATACCCTACAGCTGTCTCTACCCAATGTCTTATACCCTACAGGGCTTGACATTAACTTTTTTATCCACTTTGGACAAGTGGCTCAGATTTTTACTTGTCAAACAAACTTACTTGTCCGAAACTGAAAATAAATATAAATATAATTTTTAAAATAATAAAACCGACAGAGATTTGGACAATTCTTGTTATTTATTAGCTTATTAACAACAATTACACAATGCCCGTACGCGTGCATGCGTTTGCACCGTACACAAGTCTTGTTGGACGCGTAGCAGTTGGAAAGTTGGATTTTGTAGATTAAACCATGTAGGGTTGTCGGGTGAAGGGCTGCTCTTCTCTGGCTACATAATAAGCAGTGTGTATTATATTGGCCATTTTCACCAACATATTTTTTTCCATCCTGTGAGGACAGGTGATGGTGGGGCATCAGGTCCCCTCTGTCTGATTCTGGCAGCAGCTTCAGTAAACTGGTGTTGCTTGTCCCCCTGTCAAATTTTGCAAGATTTTATTGATAACATACAAAGCCCTTCATGGTGTAGCTCCTTCTTATATCCCTGAGCTTTTTATCCCTTACCAGCAGTGCAGCCTTAGGTCCGAGGGCAGAGCTCTACTCACTGTTCCAAAGTTTAGGTTCAAATCCAAAGGTGATGTGGCTTTTGCTGTCAGGGCCCCGAGAATCTGGAACAGCCTTCCAGACACAATGGCCATCTCATCTTTTAAATCCCAATTGAAAACTCACTTATGGACTTGCTTAACTGATTATTTTTTAATAATTGAGCCTTTTATTACAGTTAATTGTATTTTGCTACTTTGTATTATATTTATTTTTATTTGTTTGTATTTTGGATTTCATCTCTATCATGTTGTTTTTTGTTCTTTTATTTTGTACAGCACTTTATAACCCAGTGTTTTAAAAAAGTGCTATATAAATAAAGTTGTTGTTATTATTATTATTTGCATTGTTGGTCAACTTTGGAGCTTAACAGCCATATGCTTCAAATAAAGAAGCATTATTAAAAAATATGCCACATATTTCATGATCTTAAGGTTTTATTTTTGTCTTCAGTCAATGCACTAATAAAGATTCTCCTCCATTTCTGAAATAACTCCCAACTCAGAATCCAATCCCCCAACCTAATGATTTGTGCGTTAACGTTACCTAATATATAATGTGTGCTTTCACATTGAGAGACTTGACGCAGTGACGTGACAAAGTTGGCCTAACGTTAGCATTTACCTACACAACTTTTGTCAACTGCCTGAATGTCAGCGAGGACAATTAACATTAGCTTGCTAGCTTAGACTTCACACGCACAGTCACGGTTTATTTCAATTTCAACTCATCAGCATTACACAGGAGGATACGTTTGTTAACTTTTTAAGTGCACTTATGTGTCTGCAGTATCGGGCTAATCGCGGCAGCTTATTCGTTTCACCTCTAATCTGGAGCCAGCTGTTTTCTCAGGGGCTTGTCTTGGGCTTGGTTAGGTTTTGGAGGCTGCCTGTTTCGATTGCGATGGTCATCATCTTTCTGCTGACTTGGTACCCTCCTCCATCTCACGTAAAAACTCTCTCATGCCATAATAGCGCATACCCTACAGCTGTCTCTCCCCACTGTCTTATACCATAACAGCACATCCCATACAGCTGTCTGTCCTCTCTCACATGCCCTGATAGCGCATACCCTACAGCTGTGTCTCCCCACTGTCTTATACCATAACAGCACATCCCATATAGCTGTCTGTCCTCTCTCACATGCCCTAATAGCGCATACCCTACAGCTGTTTCTCCCCTCTGTCTTATACCCTAACAGCATATCCCATACAGCTGTCTCTCCTCTTTCTTGCCCTAATAGCACATACCCTACAGCTGTCTCTCCTCTCTCCTGCCCTAATAGCACATACCCTACAGCTGTCTCTCTTCTCTCCTGCCCTAATAGCACATACCCTACAGCTGTCTCTCCTCTCTCCTGCCCTAATATCACATACCCTACAGCTGTCCTTCTGCACTCTCATGCCCTAATAGCACATACCCTACAGCTGTCTCTCCTCTCTCCTGCCCTAATATCACATACCCTACAGCTGTCCTTCTGCACTCTCATGCCCTAATAGCACATACCCTGCAGCTGCCTCCCCCCTCTCTCATGTCCTAATGCATCTACCTCCCTCCCTCCTCAGCCTTTGCGGAGAGAACCAGAAATCGTTACCGTCACGCTGAAGAAGTACAAGGGCATGGGCCTCAGCATTGTTGCCGCCAAGGTGAAGAAGAAGGCACAGATCGCCCTTTTATAATCAATAAGTGTGATGTTAACCTGACAAACAGCCATTTGTATTGTAACAAAAGAGTTTCACTAGACTGACAACTTATGTTTACCCAGCTATATCTATACATTACCCAAAATGGAAATCCAAAGAAAGAAAGGATATCTAAAGGGGGTCAGGGGAGCCATGGTACAATCTGAAGAAGTGAATCTTCATTCCGCTTCGGAAGATGGGTCAGGGTTTTTGCTCTCCTGACTGCAGTGGGAAGCTCATTCAACCACCAGGAGTCAGGAACAAACAGGAGACGTGACCTAGAAGTGCATGGGGGGTACCAGGTACCAGGCACCAGGCACCCGGCACCCAGAGGTAGAGGAACGGAGAGGTCTGGGTGGTGTGTCTGGGTCTTACGATCTTTTCAAGCTAATTTAGGTAAACAGTGGGGCGTGATAAGAATGGGAGTGGAATGGCTGAGCCTTAAGTCTCTATGATTGGAGACCACAAAGAAAACTAAGATATTGTAGCTAAATTTAGCTAAACAGCTAAAAGCAAAGACAAAACAACAACCCCTCCCCAAAAAAAAGAAACACCCCTAAAAAATGTAATAAAACAAACCGCAAAAGAAAATTTTTTGAAATATATACTCATATACAGTACCAGACAAAGGTAAGAAAGGTAGATATGGATTACAGAGGGATCAAGAGTGTATTTTTTGAGCAGGGGGGTGACAAGTTTATTTGAAGACTGTAGGGACACATCCAATGGACAGGGATGAGTTCCCCAGAGAGGAAATTAATGGGAGGGTGTTGGAGAATGACTGGAGGAGAGGTGTAGGAATGGGAAAATAGGATATATTGCTTTTTGTATTTAGTATGTTTCTTATTTTGTAAAAAAAACTGTGAATATTCTTGCTGTGCTTGCCCACAGTTGATCTTTTTTTTTGCGTTCTCACCTGCTGTGTATTTTGGCCCAGGGTGCAGGACAGGAGAAGCTTGGGATCTACATCAAGTCAGTGGTCAAGGGAGGAGTGGCAGATAAGGTGAGTTTGATCATGATTATCTACCTCAGGCGATAGTGGTCTGGGCCATGAGTGGCATTGCGACACAGAGGAGAGTACTATGCACCACTGACCCTATCCCTGCCTCAAACATGGTGACAAAAGTAGACATTTTACAGGGTTCCTACACTGTCTGGAAAAGTATGGAATATAATTTTGATCATTTCCAAGTGTGGATAAATATGGAAAAAAATAGGAGAGAGTATGGGAAAATATTTCTGTTTCCAGACTGTTGCTTCTACTTATTGTTTTATAAAAGGCATAATTTAGAAATTCAATCAGACAAGTATTGTATTTTGTTTGCGTTTGGAGCAGCCAGGTGAATATGTTTTCAATTGAGAGCATGCAAGGCAAGGGATTCGAACGCCTCCTATCGACACTACATTTCGTCTATGCTTTTTTACAGATGGCTTACTGATCTGAAATATAAAAAAATGTTGGCGAAGCACCATAAAACAGAGAAAAGAGTATTGTGCAAACTGTCAAATCATTCACTATTTCCAACAAGAGTGAGGCAGCTATTGCTAGTCATATGGAAGGGAAAAGTAACAGTGATCTTGCGAAAGCATGCTCAGCAACAAGGTTATTATTGTAAACAAAATATAAGACTAAAACTAGGTGTGAACAAACATTATTGTAAACTGAGTTTTTGAAAAAACAAAAACTAAAGTAAAAATATAACCGCAAGCAGCAATTGAGGATTTGAGCCCTTAAAAGCCTGAAGAAAGCCAAGTATATAAGACATTTAAGAACATAAATGCAATATGACATGCAGCTGCACAATGATACACATTCTACACAAATGAGAGGAATATTTCCTGTTTAACATTGAAAAACAATGAATGTCTATGGGAATTTTTGTGAATGTAGTCCATTGACTCATGTAGCAAGTAGCTAACATTTGCTAACAACAGCAGAATGACCAAACCAGAGACCATAGTGTGAGACTAAAACCTCTCTCTCTTTTTAATTTGAAGCAATAATACATTTTTGTATGAAAATATAAACAAAAATATGACACTTATGGCACATGTAACAATTTTACAATCAATACATTCCTTTATTTGCAATGTTATTTGCATGTTTTCAAATACTTGTTACAAATGATGTATTCCGATTCTAGCAAACATTACAATGATGTTGGTAAAGTACTTTTTTGAAGGTTGTACGTTACTGATCACGATATGCTATGAGAAAATCTCTGATAAAGCTAATAACACGGGCGCAACTGTATAACGTCATCTCTGGTCCAATCAAAGATGGTAATGTGACAAGATAACTATCATCTTTGCTTGAATGCGGAGATGCAGCACCAGAAAACAATATTACTGTCGGATAATTTTCAGCCTGTAGTCAGCTCATTTTGACAGTTATTTTAGCAGTCTAATGTTAGCTAACTGTAGCTAAATGATAGTCTATGATGTATTTCAAAAAGCAAGATTAGCTGGATAACTGCACTGAGTAAAACCCAGAACCCTCCCAAATCTGGAACATTGACTGAAGTAAAAAGAGCTGTTCCGGATTTTACTCAGTGCAGTTATCCAACTAACTCAGTAATCCTGCATTGTTAATTAGTCCCGTATATTTTACATGAATGTCCTTAGGTAAAAGCAACACTAAAAAGGTGTTTTTCAGCTGCCCTTAAAGCAGGTGGGAGATTATTCCAGAGGCGGGGACCATATGAGCTGAAGGCCATAACTTTTAGTCTGTGATTTAGGAATTATTAAAAGAAGTGAGTCAGAAGATCTGAGGGCTCTGCTAGGAACATATTTAGGAAGTAAATATGAAATATAACCCGGTGCAAGTCCATGGACTGATTTAAAAACGAATAAAATAATCTTAAAATCAATTTAAAAATTTACAGGTAACCAGTGTAGGGACTTTAAAATGGGGGTAATGTGTGCTCTCTTCCTGGTTTTAGTTAAGACCCTAGCAGCAGCATTCTAAAGGAGTTGCAAGTGACCTATTGCCTTTTTAGGAAGCCCAGAGAATAATGCGTTACAGATAGGGGTGTGCAAAACTCATATTTGTCATGTTCGAATAATCAGTGGGTGGTATGAGCGAATAATCGATTATTCGGATGTGCCGACAGGATCAGAAATTGACACCTGTCGAGTGCAAAATGCAGTAGATTTTTCCAGTAAAAGTTAAGCGACTGCACGTCACTCTGAATGGAGAAGGTGTCAAATAAGCAACAATATTGTTGTTGCAGCCACTATTGTAGGCCTATGAATTTCCCTTAATTTTTCTGATCTTAAATAGTGAATGCTTAAGACATTATGTTTTCATCTTGCGGGTGTGTCGGCTTAACCCTCCTCCCGCTGTCACCCTTGTCGTCTTGGTAAATTCGCGAAAGCCAACTTGGATTTCCAGATTTCTTTAACCCGATCCACGTTGGACCCCTTGTGGTAGACGTATCTGTCACAATTACAGTATTCATGTTTGTCTGAAATTAAAAACTACAGCTTTAAGAAAAGACCATAAATAAAACGCACACAAGAAGCATTAGGCCATATTAAATAGGCTATTTATTCAATTGTAGGCCTATTAACAATGAAATTGTGGCAATTCAGGCAACAAATTACAAGTAACAATTCTATAATATAAAATACGTCGATCAAGAAAATTAGTAGGCTGTAATGTGCTATAAACACACATCTAGGCTATATCAAAACACACAAAAGCACATGAAATAGGATAGCTGCAAACAACAAAATAACGGCTGTTTTTCCTGTTTTCAGTACTTTATGCACCTACCCTTTGCAAGGATTACACTGCTGTTATCTAGTGTCCTTGGCATGCCAGCGATTTTCGCGGATATTTTTTCAGCTCGAGGTTTGTCATATTTGCGAGTTTGCAAGAAAGAAGACGTAGCCTGCACCGGGCCGATGGTTGTGTTGTGGATGTTTTTGAGATCATCATTGTCGAGGTCGATCCGTGGTAGGACAATTTAAAAATATTGCACTGCACTTGATTGTCCCCGATTGTTTTAAATTGGTCCCAGGCTGAGCTTTTTCTATCTTTTTTAAACACTGACATTTTTGCTGGCTTAGCGGCTAGCTAGGAAAGGCTAATGCATCCCCAGCGAGAAGTAGTCTCTAGGTGTTTCTCACTAATAGTTTGACAGAACCATGAACTGAAGTGCATAATGGTTCTGTTCAGTGATTTGTATTTATTTATGAAACAATAAACTCCGCAACCTTGTGAGTGCATCCCAATACTCAAAAATGCACCCTCCTTTCCTCCACTACCACCTCCTCTCCTCCGTGCTCCGGAAACTGATCTTTGTGTTTTAATTTGATGTTGCTGATTACATTTGAATTATGTATTAATGGTTACATATTAATGAATGTCTCGACGCAAACCGCAATGTCAGGTACATTGTATACTGTGCCAGCAAATACTTGTACTCAAAACGTTCAGACAGGTTTGCATACTTCCGGGTAGGAGAGGAGTGGTAGTGGGGGAGTGGAGGAAGGGAAGTGGGGAGTGAAAAACATTGGGATGCACCCACAGAGTTTTTCACACTTCGCTTTTGCGTATTTCCAGCACCTGTGGTCTACAGTCTAGTGTACAAACCTTTATTTTTATATTTATTTATGAAATATGACATAAGAAATATAAATTGTATGTATTTATTCATCCCCAAAATACATTTCACAAGAAATTAAATATGACTTATTTTTTGAGTGAAAATTACCTACACAAAAGTCGTTGCCCCCCCTCCAAAATTCGATTCTTGCTGTCATGAACGAATAATCAAATCAGTAGGTCGAGACTGCTCATAATAAATGCGCGCATTAGTTTTTCTGTGTCTCCTTGAGTGAGAACAGGTCTGACTTTCACAACATTTCTTAAAGGGAGTGTAAAGGTAAATCCGTAATTTGCTTCAGTCTACATTATATTGGGTTGTTATGTTATGTATTAAGCATCAGCAGCAAGTATGAGAGTTCAATTTCATTGCAATCTCAAACTATATCCATCTATCCATTTCCATTTATTCCGATGTGAGGAGTTCAAATTATTACCGGTCTCAGTTATATTGGGCACAGCTCCTTCATGTCATGATGGACCTGACGTAATGGCCAATACATGTTTTAATGTCATTGCATATCTCCTCCCATAGTTAGAGGCAAATAAAACTATTCTGTCCCACTAAAACAGCCTTTTTGAATCTGAGCAAAACAATCGTGTACCATAGTTAACCTTTGTCTGCATTATCAATAGTTTTGTAATCCTTAGCTGTAGTTATTTAGCTATTTTTCCGTTCTTAATCCTGTACCAACCTTATCCCTCTCCTTCTCCAACCCGCTATTTAATTTCTCCCACCTTCTCCATCCCTTCATGGTGGTGCTACCTAGCTGTCTAGCTAGCAAGGCTACTTTAGCCCTAGAGGCTAGCTAAGTTAAGAGTTATAACTTAGATGTCGTTATCGCTTCCATTTGCATTGCAAGCATGCCGCATATACCCCGTGTATGTGCCCTCCCTGGATGCACAAACAGAGAAGATGAGGTCGAGGGTAATGCTACGGTGTAATTTTTTCGGTTTCCTGAAAATGCTGAAATTCATAAGAAATGGGTGGCATTTTTGGAAAGCTATTGCTACAATGGCAAGCTCAGTGCAAACACTTGTGCAGCGACCATTTCACAAAACCGGACAGCTTTCAGAATTATAACCAGAGACTCCTTTGCTTGGCCAAATTTCTCAAACTTGTTGCTGGGGCTGTGCCCTCTCTACTTCGTTCCTATCCAGGATCCTCCTCTCCCTCCCCCGATGACATCGGTGGCCATCGCCGGGCAGATGAACCTGCTTGATTTATGCCATTCCCCAAAAAGCATTTATTTTCTTTTATGGACTTCTTAAGTTAAAGTTTCCATTGCGAAATTGCATTTTTTCTTCACACTCCTATCTGTCATTGTTTCCGACATTCCTTCATGGATATGAACAGGGATATGTAGGCTATCTAGGTTAACTGTGGGCATTTTCTGACCATTGCTGCAAATGTAAGAGTGGAGACTAAGCGCGTCCATGTCAAAAAATGTATGACGATTTCATCTGGACGCTCTGATTTATCATGATAAACAGGTGTACATGGTGTTTGGTAACGATAAGTAAGAGAAAACTTACATACGGAGAAAAACTGTAACATAGCATATATATAGTGCAGATTCTACGCAAACATTGCTACATGCGGCCCCAGGTCCGGTAAATCTGTCATGCTCAGTAGATATTATACTAGCTAACGTTAGCAATGTTCAGCTATCTGAGTTTCTTTGTTTTATTATCTGATACGCTTCCTGACCATCTAACAGTAACGTTACCCAATTTGTACAACCATTAAGCAGAATGCCAGTGTGATCCAATCCATGTGCCTGTAAGGGGGAGGCGGGGTGACGCCGCAGTCCCGACCACGCTCACACAATCCTGAGGTTTTCAATACAGATTTTATGTCTGACTTGTGATGTTTGTTTATTATAGTTATTGACATTACTTTGAATCGATATTTGGTGAATATGTAGTGGATACATCCCTCTGTGATCATTTAAAATTATTTAAACTACTTTTCAGCCCCTTTACAATCCCTTTAAATGGGTGTATGTACAAGCATGTACAAGCTAAACAGGATGGGGCCTAATATTGAACCTTGAAGGACTCCACAAGTAAGGGTGACTTTCTGTGATGAATGCACTCTGAGACAGACCAGGGAATCACGGTTCATGAGGTAGGACCTAAACCAATTTAAAACTGTGCCAGAGATGCCAACCCACGTATGGAGTCTGTTTAAAAGCATTTCATGGTCTACAGCAGGGGTCAGGCCTCGGGAGCCGGTGTGTAGGCATGTTTTTACTGCCACCAGTTACCACGGCTCGATCAGCTAATTAGTCATACACACAATCACCTATTCACTCGTAAATTACAGAGCGATAAAACGCTACAATACACACATAGAACATAGAACACAAGAACATCCATCATCTGCTGTTCATATCGCGGATATGTAGATTAAAATATCATATCATGTAAACGATTGGGCTAATTAAATAATTGGTAACTGGTGGCAGTAAAAACATACACACACACCAGCCCGCGAGGCCTGGAGTTGCTGATCCCTGGTCTACAATATTGAATGCTGCACTAAGGTCAAGAGTCAAGAAGCAACAAAATTGAGGATTTCTTTGAGTCAAGATTCACTCTAATGCCAGTACAGACTTTAACCAATGGCGTTTCAGTACTATACATAGTGTTTAAAAATTCAATCAGCTGCGTAAAAACCAGTGTCTCAAGTATTTTGCTGAAAAACATTAAATTGGAAATTTTTCTATAATTGTCAAGAATAGAAGGGTCTAAATTAGATTTTTTCAGTAGGGGTCATACAACAGCAGTTTTAAGAACAGAAGGTAGGGATAGGATCAAGAGTACAAGAGTTGAGCTTTTTCACAATTTTAAAAAGCATATTCTCATCAATTGTGGCAAAAGATTCTAAGGAGACATTTTGTGGAGAGGCAGGGTCAGTGCAGATAATTTCTGAAGATATGCCAGTCCTAATGTTTGTTATCTTGTCTCTGAAGTACATGGCAAATTCAGTGCATTTAGCTGGGAGACTTTCTCACTATCCACAATGGGAATAGGATTAATCAGTCAATCTAGTGTTGAGAATAGAAATCTCTGATTTTCCCGATTTTTAGCAATCAGGATGGAGAAATATGCTTGTCTAGCAGCTTTGTTACTCTTATTGTAGTTGGTAAGACTATCTTTTAAGATCTCATAGTAGATCTCCAATTTAGTTTTCCTCCACTTTCGTTCAGCCCTACAGCAAATCCTTTTGAGTTTGGCCGTCTCCTCATTTTTCCAGGGAGTTCTTGGCTTACTTGCAATGTTTTAAATTTTGAGTGGAGCCACGGAGTCAATTGTGGTTCTTAGTTTCAAACAAAAATTGTTAGTGAGTTCTTCACAGGAAGATGGTAGATATGATGATGGACCATTGTTAAAGAGTGAAATAAAATGATCAGGCGCTTCAGAGTCAAGAAAACAAGAAAATAGTGACACTTGTTAGTGAGTTCTTCACAGGAAGATTGTAGATATGATGATGGACTATTGTTAAAGAGTGAAATAAAATGATCAGCCGCTTCAGAGTCAAGAAAACAGAAAAATAGTGACACTTAGAAACTCTCTATTCAGCAGAGTTGTGACGAATTGTCTACCAATAAAGTTAAAACACAGAGTTTGTGATTTCCACTAATAGTTTGGCTGCAGAAGCAACAAATGTCTCAGTTGAGCAAAATGGTGACGCCGGCGCCACTATCACTATGCATCTATACAAGGGGTTAAGGGAAATTTGGAAAATCATCCCTCTTGTTAAGATATGCAATTCAGCTAAACGAAATGCATTGGGTTCAATCACTTATTTTCACTCCTTGCATCATTTCCTCGTGTCCTTTCCTCAGTCCTTAGCTCCACCGAGGCCCGGACTGGCCATTTTTCCCGGATACTTGAGCAATGTCTAATCAGATAACACTTTTGTTGTGCATGTTTATGAAGAGACAAGCTATCTTTTTGAACCCATCTGTGGTCATTAGCTAGGATTCGTGCTACATAATGCGAGTGCAGAACTCGCTAATAATGTTTATTTACAGGCCAATTGAACAAATACATTGAAAATTATCAGTTCAGTGCTAGGTGCTAGTAGCTAGCGAGACATAGAGTAAAGCAACGGACCTGGAAGTGGGAAGAATTGTACACTACACTGGTCCGACTGCCTTGTTGCAAGAGAGAGATGGAGAGAGGTAGGACAGTTATTATTTTTATATTCCATTCTATTAATTTGTGGCTTGGTCATATATTGATTTGTCATGTAAAGGCATGTAAAGTTAGCCGTGTGTATGTTTTTTGGCCGCAGTGCCATGTGCACATGTGTGAATGTATTTGTATGACATGAATTGTATCAGTAAAATAAATAGATGTAAGCTAAATTACATTATTGTTTCTCAATCATACAGTTTTAATGCCGCGGTTTCCACTTCTGCTCCTTATTAGTGCAGAACAAATCATATGTCCGTTTGTAAAATTATGGCTGAAATGTAATTGTTAAAGTTTTATTTTTGGTTTGGTGGGGGCTAAATTACATAGGCCTACAGGTAAATAAACTGTGGTGGCCTGTAAACTGTAATTTGTTCTACTGTTTCAGAACAAGGGCGACCTGCACCTAAAAAACTGAGGGGGCACAGAGGAATAATGATAGGAGTTGATAACAATATCCTGTTTGGAGAATAGTTTTGAGGGAATATACAGTCATCTTACAATATTTTTAGATGTAGCTATAATAACATTTGGAAATAAAATTGACTTATTTATATGTAGATAGATACTGGAGAAAGCTTAATCTGAAATCTGGCCAAATCGGGGGCTTGTTGAATGGGCAGATTGGCATCACTTTTTCAGAATGAAGGCAGATTTTTTTACTCTCATAATTAACATAAAAGATCGCTACTACTTTGCAGCATCGCTTGAGCTAAGCCATCGGTCCAGAACACATTTTGAGGAGACTGTCAGAGACAACATTGTTTGCAGTAATTCTCTATTTTCAAGCTACATCAATGTGATTGTGGTTACAATAGTTTAAAACATTATTTCCAGCATCAAGTTAGCAAAGCTGTATTCCGACTTTGAAGTTGAATATGATCTCTAAATCTGACATAGCATGCGGTGCCATATATTTTTACTGCAACCTTGGACTGTGATTCCAAACACCTTAAATAAACCAGTACAACAAACGTGACGGCTTTATGTAATTTATTTGATGGCTCAAGTGTAGGATCAAGCATCTTAAGTTGATGGGTTTTTGGATTGTTTACAAGAGCGCACAATTCTTCACAGATCTAGTGTTTTAATTTTCCTCTCAAAGCACACCAGATTGATGCATTTAACTGTTAAAATTTACAAAATATCTCCCCCCCCAGCGGGGGTTTACCACCTCACAGTAGAGCCAACTATTTTTACTTTTTATTTTTTGCCGGATACATTCAACTGTATGAACATAATTATAGTCTAAACATGACATATTGCATACTACATATGGCAAAATTAATAGGCTATATTTTTGAAAGGACATGGGTTAACGTTAAGCATTGAAGGTTGCGTTTCCTAGTAACAAACACACTGAATGATATGGGAAACAAAAACGTCAGTAATATGCTTACGCCCATAACTGTAATGTGTTTTAGCCTTTTTGTTTCATAAATAAACGTGGCTTTTGTTTCTAAAGAATGTGAGGGTTTCTGTCAGTGAGAATCAAATGCAACGGGAAGGGGGGTCAGAACAAGTCACCCACAAAGGTGAGGACCATTAGAGGAGTGTAAGCCGCTAATGGGCAGAAAAGAAAAAGGAATAAATACTTCTGGCTCAACAGCCAAATAATAATCAACCCAGGAAAAGTGGGCGAACTCGAAGACACGAGAACAAAACAAAGTTTCCTGAGCTCAAATACTTGAGCTGACACGGGTAAATAACAGAAAAGAAACACCTTCAGCACAGAAGGTGAAATAAAAAATCAAACAACAAAGGAGACTGTCTCAGGGAGAAGAGCATGAAGTAAGTAGGAACAATAATAGCACCAACGAGGAATAATCCTCAACGTAAAAACTTTGCTTGTACCTGACTATACCTGGCTCAGTGTTGAGTCGATAAGACGCAGAAGCACCGGAACATGGAAATGCGGGACTTAAGTAGTCGACAGGTAACTAGCACAGGTGGGGCAACTGAGTGCAGGGAGAAAACAAAATCCTGAAACGGAAAGCGGAAAAAATCAGATAGAGTGCTATCGAGCCGCTCAGAACGAACCCGCTTCCAATCCACTCAACATCTCCAAACAAGAGAATCAGCAGAGGGCACCTCCACATTCCTTTCCAACTCCGATAATAGTGGGGGCAAATAACCCACCTGGGCCTCGAATGGGGAAAGACCTGTGGAGGCATTGCGTAGAGTATTATGGGCATACTCTGCCCAGGCAAGGTAACAACTCCACGACGTGGGGTTTGAAGCCGCCAAGCAGCGGAGAGTATCCTCCAGAGTTTAGTTAGTGCGTTCCGTCTGTCCATTCGTCTCCCGGTGAAACCCGGAAGACAGTCTAACGGACGCCCCCAGCTGGGCAATAAAACTTGGTGATAAATTGGGGGCCGCGGTCCGAAACTATGTCCTGTGGGTTTATGCAGTTATACAATTAAATAAATTTGTTCTTAAAAACTTCAGGTTTTCTCAACCTGGTGTCATTTGTGCCCACATGAATGATTCGTTTTTTAATTGGAGGAGCTTCATGTTTTATGGCATCCACTCTCACACCAGAAAAGCAGTTGGCTACACAGGCATGGTAGGGGAGCTGAGAACTTCAAAACAATTTCAAAAGTGTTTATTTCATCGTTATAACACTGGCTAATTACTGTTACCAACCATACAGAACAATGCATGTTGCTAAAAATTTTATTTTCATTTTATCTTCGCTTGACATTTTGCTTGCTGTGCTCGGGGGTTTAGAATGGAGGAGACATTTCATTGTTAATACAGGACCATAGAAAGGCTAAAAATCATAGTGCACCTTTAATAGAGGAGGCAGAAAATGGAAATACTGCTCACCTGTTGGTAATTCTATTACCTGTCTGGTTAGCACTGTCTTGCATATACTAGCTGATTGGACAAGTGATAAAATGTTATATTGCTTTGAAGGCGCAAAGTACTCGCTTTGTGGTGTATTGCTATAATGTGTGGCCTAGACAGCGCATTCCCAAATGTTAGACTGATAGATCAGAAGGCGTATTTGTATGATTGGCTGCTGCAAGTCAGCTACTTGTGTTTCACCATTCATGAAACTGTAATATGCTAATTTGCTTAAGATAATGATTATTAAAACAGCAGAACTTTCAATTAGAAGGCATAACTTTGCCTGACATTAACTGTAATTTGGTATGCTTCGGTAGTGATAGCAAGTCTTTAGCTGGCCATACCAGTTCACGGTCAGTTGAGGTAAAATGGGAGGGGGAAAAAATCACTGCTTAGACCCCTAAAAATACATCATAAGAAGGACACCTCTCCATTCAGTCAAAGTGCAGCAAGTTGTTTAAGAATAAAAGCATCTTCCATTAAACAGAATTTAAAAATCATGATTGTTTTTCAAAATATGATTAATTCGAATTACAATGTATTGGTCTAGGTTTGCGCAATACTCTTTTCTCTGTTTTAGTGTCCTTAGCATTTTTTATATTCCGGAACGGTAAGCCATATCTCTGAAGTAATGTTAAACAGTCACCAAAATTCACCAAGAAGTCTGGAAATGTAGGTCTGGAAAAGTCTGGAATTTTGAAATTGAACACTGAACCCTTCAGTAGTGGCCTGTTTGATCTTCTTTTGTGATGTGGAACTTTTTCAGTTTTTTTTTGGATATCAGTTTCTTTCAATGGTTTAATGTTATTACACTTTACCTGCACCCTGTGTGTGTATATGTGCATGTACGTGTCTGTGTTTATGCGTGCGTGTGCATTTGTGTGTGTGTATATGTGTTTAGGATGGCCGTTTGGCTGCAGGTGACCAGCTTCTGAGTGTGGATGGGAGGAGCCTGGTTGGATTGTCACAGGAGAGGTAACAGCAACAGCCACCTGTCCTACCATATAACAAATCATTACTTATCTTCAAGGTGACATGTTCTCTCTTTAAAGGCAATCTGTGGAATTCTGTTGAAATGAACACTTTGCTGCATTGATGTCTTCTTAATACTTTTCATAAGCTCTGAGCATTTTATTTGGTACAACAGGAACACATTAAGCAGATGTCCTTTATGAGACTAAATCATGAGTGCAGCCAAATGGGGAACTCATAATTAGATTTTTGGTCTTAAACTCAGAATTGAATAATTGTTATGACTTGTATTTCATGTGTAAAATTATTTTGTATTTGTATTTTCAGAATAACATTTGAATTGATTATGTCTTTGGAATATTTCTCATCTGAACAAACACATAAAAAATTGTGAAGTTACTCATGCATAGCCTACAAAACACAAAGTAATTCATTACAACTTGCAAAAAATAGGTCTGCTGTTAAAAGTATTGATATTAAAATGAGGCCAAGTTACAACCAACAATATTGCCTATCGTAGCTCACACTAATTAAACTAGCTCTATTCCTAAGCAATGCTACCCAATATTTAATGTATGTAAAATGAATGTAACCATCTCAAGAGAATGTGCTCATTCAAACTTTATGAGGCACATCAAATTGTGAAATGCCAATCCTTTGTAGTGGAAATAATCTGCCATTCTGATATGTTACACTTGAAATGCACTATGGGCCAGATTCAGAGTTGAGATAAGCGCACGCAAATGGGACTTGCACCCAATATTCCGCATAGCGTAAGCTGTTTGTGATTCAGACATTTGACTTATCCGCTGTTTTAAGTGTCTCCAGTAGATACGCGGTAAAATGCCTTACACGTGCGGGTGGAGATTTGATGAAAATGAGGCATGTCTGCAAGTCGTGGAAGGTATAGATATGCGTATTCAGAGTTTTCACTTAATAATTTTTTTCCACACAACTTTGTTTGGAAAAAAGGTAGTTTATGTCAAGTGCAGCAAATAGATGATTATGAAAATATAGCATCTTTTGCAAAAATGGATATTAGAATGAGTGCATGTTCTTTGAAAATAATAAATGGTCTTATTTTCCTTTGCCTAGCCTACTTACAATTATCTAAGAGCAGTCATAAAAAGAAAAATATGTAAAAGTAGGCTATGATTGACCGTCTGCCGTCTGGTATATCATGCCAGACCAATATTAGATGGATTAATTGATAGACAGCGTCTGGATCATATTCGCTTTGACAGAGAGACGATTTGTGTCAGCACAGCTTCTCCAAAATTATTAAGTTGAAGACGTCACATATAGGCTATTGTGTTCAACCACAGGCTACATGACTTTATTAGGTAAATCATTAAAAAAAGAGTAAAAGTATTTTTATTATTAATAATTTATTTATTTGGAATAATTGCATTTGAATAGAAACCTCTGTGGTCCTACAGAGCCTACACATTCTTTTGTTCACAATATTGTGTTCACAAATGACATTTGTTATTATTTGACAAATAATTACTGCTATTTCACTTATTTTGCTTAGTCTGACCCACAAACATACAGTTGGCTAAATTAATGGGCCAAACATATGTCTGGATAGGTTTGTAAAATTAAAAATTTCTGCTATTATTTTTATCTGTATTTTATTTATTCATCCCCTTTCTCTCTTGTAAATGATGTTTCTTGGTACGCATCTGTTTGTAAATGCAAATGCTATAGGCTATGCTGCTAGAAAAATATCTAGCAGCATAGAACATTATTAAAACCTGTATTTTTCCTCAATGGTTTAAGGCAGCGGTCCCCAACCTTTTTTGGACCACGGACCGGTTTCACGTAAGACAATATTTTCACGGACCGGCCTTCAAGGTGTGGGGGGATAAATATGACTAAATAATATGATACGACTGGCATAAAAACAAATACAGTAATACCTTGACATACGAGTTTAATTCGTTCCGTGACCGAGCTCGTAACTCGGTTTACTCGTATATCAAATCAATTTTCCCCATTGAAATGAATTGAAATACCATTCATCCGTTCCAGCCCCCCAAAAAACACCCTAATTTCTTTGTTACGTAGTTATAAAAATGAGAAATGTATTTATAAATAATTAATACAAAACATAATACTGTCATGGTTTTCCCTTCCTTTCCTCTAATTCGACGCCTCGTCCTTTTTTCGGTCTATCAGATTTTTCTCCGCATTCCCTTGCGGGATTTTCCTTTCGCCCAGGTGATTATCTAGTTCACCTGTCGCCCGCGTCAGGAGGTATTTAAACCCCTGAGTTCCGCTTCCTGGCGCTTCTTTATCATTTCGTGCCTTCACGTATGTATGGTTGTTGTTTGTTTCCTCTGCTCGCACTTAAAAGATTGTTATTCTTTATTCGCGTAGTAGAGCTATACCCAGATAACTACTAGAAGCTCAGGGAATATAGTTTAGGTTTTTCTCTCTTTTCACTTCTCCGTTTCCACTCCCGCTCTCTTTGTTGTTAGAGGGCGTGAGCGTTATTTTATTTTCATTTGTTTCACCAGTTATCGGGCGTTATAGTCACGTTCCGAGGGTGCCTTTGTTTTTGCTGTTCTTCTGGCTATCGGTATTAGTGTCGCCCGTGTTTACGTGGCTATCCCGGTTTTACAAGGGTGTTTTTGGTTTCGGCTACGGCTGGGAGGTTTTTTCATTCTTTCTTTTCTTTCATCGCGTTTGGTTCATCGTTGTACCACTACAACGCCCTTACAAATACAAAGATAATAAAATAGAATATAAAGAAATAAATTGGTTTTATAAAGTGTATTTACCTTGGAGATCAGACGACTTGGGCTAACGGAAGATGCTGGTGGAGGTGGTGGAGGAGATAGGCGGAGGAGATTTGAAGGGCTCATCACACTTTATCCCTAAACTTAATTGATACAACTTTGTTTTTAGTTTTTTAGTTTTTTCATGCGGGTGTTCGCTTGCTTAACTGCGCCAACTAGCGGAGGCGTCTCTAAGCTCGCTCCACTTGCTCGGCTCGTAACTCGGGTCTAGGCTCGTAAGGCGAAGCAAGAAATTGTCAGAGCAACGGCTCGTAACTCAGAATACTCGTAAGTTAGTGCACTCGTATGTCAAGGTTTTACTGTATAAAGTGCATAAAAAATACAACTCACCATCTCAAGAGACGCAGATGCATTTTTCTAAATAAAACATCTTTCAGATTCTGAATACAAAAATATTTTATTGATTATCAGTCTTTCTGTGCGGCCCGGTACCAAATGACCCACGGACCGGTGGTTGGGGACCGCTGGTTTAAGGCATTGAAATGATGTGTTCTTCCATGAGGCAATTTATGTCATTTCAAATGTACAGTTTGAAGGACCACATTCTCTTGAAAGGTAAGATGAAAAAACACAGGGTCAAGTTAAATTAAATAATTTAGGAAATATTGGGTAGAATTGCTGAGGAATACAACAGTTTAATTAGTGTGAGCTGCAGTAGGCAATATTATTGGTTGTAATTTGGCCTCATTTTTTCAATACTTTTAACGGCAGGCCTGGTTTTTGCAGGTTGTAATTCATTACTTAGTGTTTTGTAGGTTATGCGTGAGTAACTTGCCATTTTTGTATTTTGAAAACATTTTTTGTTCAGATATTTGTTTTTGTACCGTGTTTGTTATGAGTAGCTAACTGATGATGATGAAATATATATTGAAAATAAATGAATGAACCATAAAATAGGCTAATGAAATCTAGCCATAATAACACTGTAACGTCTCAGTAGGCAATACGTGTAGCCTATGTCTTAATGTTAAACTAAGACTCGAATTATTATTTGTTTGTTAGCTAGGTAAATAGCAAGATAGCTAAATCATTTGTGAGCATATTGGTATGAAACACAGGCTAGCTAGCTAGCTATTGAACTAATATGAACCTGGCTCACTTGACAATGGCCTGTTCATAAACGGTGTATGCTGTCAGCTACCTACCGTAAGTTAACTAGTTAATGAGCCTACAGTGTAATTATGTCAGGTAGACTAGGAATTAAGCAGTTTAAATTTACATTGAACATTGAAAACATTAAATGACCATACCAATCAAATTTAACATATTTCCTATACGTTACCTTTTCCTTGATCAAAACCTGGACTATGCGAATCTTCAAAATCCAGTTCCCTTAGAAATCCTGCGAAGTCTATGGCATTTGTGCCTCAGGACAAAATAACTGTATAAGAACAGCTCTGTGGTCCGGATAGAAAGGAACTAATGTAATGTCCTACTAATCAGACATTTGTGTAACCACATCGCCCTCTCCTGACAAGAATGAGAACATCTCTCCTATTACTGAATTGCACGATAAAATATCATTCTGCATTTGTGACATGATAAAAAAGAAATAGACACATGACATTGTCATTGGACAACAAGGCCACACAGGCATATTTTCCAGCAATCTCTGCATATCAGAAAATAAGACAATACTACCGTCAAAGAAAGTACCCTACCACACATTATTATTATTAGTACTATTATAATTAATAGTGTTTGCAATTCATTGTCTGCAGACAATGTTCAGAGGCTATTGTAAATTTTTTAAAGTGAGTAACCATGAATCGTATGTTTGTTGAACTGAGGGTATATAATACAAAAACAAAAAAGGTAAAAGTGACTACAGTTTGGCTTTTTTAATATGTCTGTGGTTTGGGGGAGAAAGCAGTTTTAATTTACATAGAAACATTGGAACATTAAATTACCATACTAATCAAATTTATCAATTCAGTAAGTTGACAAATATACCAATGTTCTAAAGTGCCAAGGGCGACTTATGTCGACCAATATGTGTAAACAGTGGGAAAAAAAAATTGAATAATTAAAGAGAGGTTATAGTATCGAGTGTAGGAGTACCAGAAAATAAGATATCAAGAGTCTTTTGATATTGTTGGGACACAGTCATGCAAAAGATATGCGACTAAAGATTAAAAATGATTACTTTATTCTACATTAGGTTAAATTGTCCAATATATTTTGATTCCCGGAAATGGGGGGAACTATGTACAAATGTGAGGGTTTATGCAGAATAACGATGAGCGAAACGCGACAAAGAAAAAAAGGGATATAAAGTCCCTGGCAGTAGCCAAAACAATAACACACCCCTATAAAACGGGCTTGCCACGTAAACATGGCAGAGAAAAGAATCAGAATAGCGAACGCTAAAAATATTGCGAGAAGGACAAAAAAAATGCACCTTCGGAACGTGACTAAAATGCCCGATAATTGGTGAAATAAACAAAATAAAAATAAAACTCAGAGAGAATGGGAGCGAAGGAGAGGGAAGAGAAATAAGGAAACAAAAAACGAATTCCCTCGGCTTCTAGGCCAAAGAAAATATCAACTGCAAAACCAAAGAAAATAATCATCTTTCAAACAACAGAGAGAATTAACCCACCTAACACTGACTTCACGAAGGCACTAAATGATAACGAAGCATCCGGAAGCGGGAGAGAGAGGCTTAAATACCTAACAGGCAGGGGAACAGGTGAAATTAATAATTAGCGGGGAGGAGCAAAGCCCCGAGACGGAATGCAGAAAAATCCGATAGATTGCTTAACCGGCGCAGAGAGGACGAGAACCGTAGCAAACGAGGGAAGGACGCCACAAACCATGACAACAAATGGTTCGATAATTTCTAAACGGTTCATCTGATATGGATGAAAACGCCCTCAAATTAAAGCTGACAGTCTGCACTTCAACCGCATTGTCATTGCATCCTTTCAAACTCAAAGTGCTAGCGTATACCAAAATAAGTAAAAATGTTTTATTTATTTATTTGTTTATTTATTTGGAAGGGACAATGCACATTAATGAACATACATACAGTATGTAAACATGCCGGATTATAGCAGGGATGCTAATTTCCATCCGTAGTCCCTATGGGCAATTTAGAGTCTCCAATTAGCCTAACCTGCATGTTTTTGGACTGTGGGAGGAAACCGGAGTACCCGGAGGAAACCCACGCTGACACGGAGAGAACATGCAAACTCCACACAGAAAGGCCCTCGGCCGGGATTCGAACTCGGTACCTTCTTGCTGTGAGGCGACAGTGCTAACCACTGCACCACCGTGCCGCCATGAACTCGATGGCTCGCTACAGCTCTAATTTATTTGAATAAAGAAAAAACACGGTTTGGTGACAGTCAACACTTAAAGGTCCCTTATTGTTTCACTTTTGGGCAATTTTACATCATCCACGTCAGTCTATGGAACACAGCTGTACGTTGTTTTTCAATAAAAATAAATTTTGTGTATTTTAAATCAAGCACTGCAATGCACCTCTCTGTGTCCTTCCAACTGAACAAGCCGTCTTAGCATGGGTCATTAATATTCATAAGCCCTTGCCCTGATTGGCTGAGCAATCGACTCTGACTATAGCTGAAATTTCTGGAGTCGTTGGAATCGACTCTTCGACTTCAAATTCGGTCACAAACTGCGGTTTTCAAGTCTGTTGTAGCGATATGCGCATGGACCATATTAGGCTACACATTAGGCTAATATGCCAGTCAGTGGTGAAGGCTCCTTGAGAATAGTGAATATACGCTTATCCGATTAGCAATTAAATTTAAAGGTCCAATGTCCCATACAATTTTTTCTCAATTTTATATTATTCTAAAATGTCTACAAAACATGTTGATAAGGTTTTTTAAGGGGAAACATTTTGCAATATATAAAACATATATATAAATCCAGTGAGTTAACCTTCCACCTGAACAGCCCGTTTTGAATGGGCAGTTCAGGTTTTGTTTTTTACATGCTCTGCATTGATTGGCTAACTGACCCAGAATCACAAGAGCATCCATTTCCTGCCTGCACTTTCACTCTGAAAAACAGAAGAAACAAATAAAAAAGAGCAAACGGTGACATTAAATAATGTATAAATAAATGTAACATATATACAATATAGCGATTACTTCTTAACTGTTTAAAGTATACTTAGCATTTACGTTACTTTTCAAGCAGTCGAAGACATCCCTGCATGCTTTCAAATGTCAAATTGATGTGTTCCCCCCTCTGCAAGCTATTGTTTTTAAGCAATTTGTCGGAATAATATTGGGTAAAATACAGCCACACGTTAGACAGTTTCGCTTATAGAAAATTGACATAGTTTAATGTTAGCTGTTTAATGTAACAACAGTGCCGTTGTTAAATAATGTTAGCAATCGGAAGCTCGTGCATTGTATTTTAAGTCCTTTGTGCAGATGCACAGTGAAGTTGGCGCCGGTGTTGTGCCGTATTATGCACCCCTGCCGTGGATTGCACCCCCTGACGGAAGCGCGCGCTTACGTCATTCGGTTTGAAAAGTTGCTGAATTAGCTTCGTTTCATTATCGTACCAATATAATATGAAGGAGGTATTCATATTATTGTACTATAATGCTTTGTGAAGGGTATCCTTGTTTTAAAGATGGTAAGCAACCTTCGATTTTATACTCATTTCAATTTAGACTCAAAACACGGAATTGGCCAGGGGTATGTTAGACGCAAATCCATAGCTACTTTTCTTATGGCACGATCGCATTCTGCGAAAATATAGCCCAGCTATAATTACAAAATTAGCTGGAATTTTACTGGGGTTGTATTTAGCTACTCGTAGCTGGGGAAATAACAGCTTCCTTATCCAGCAGATCAGCTCGACTGAAAATTAAATGTGATCCACGGTTATCATATGCAAGTCATATCGCTAAACTATACTGGATACTTGGCAGGACCCCAACGATCACCGTCAAGTATTTCTTTAAATGTTTTTTTGCAGCTAAATGAATACAAATAAAAATGTATCTCCTATACAGGTGCAGCTCAAAAAATTAGAATATCATGAAAAAGTTCAATATTTTTTGTCACTCATGTCAGAAAGTGAAACTCATATATTATATAGATTCATTACACATAGAGTGAAATATTTCAAGCCTTTATTTCAGTGTTTCAGAAAATTAGAATATTTTGCTTTAACATATTTTTAAAGTATCATATTTCATATTTGGTCGCATATCCTTTGCATGCTGTTACTTCCTGAAGTCTGTGACCAATCAACATCAAAAGACTCTCGATATCTTATTTTCAGGTACGGTTTTCTGTCCGGTTTTCAGCGCTGGGTTACTTAAGAAACATCGGCAGTTTGATCCCATTAAAAAAAGCTTCGCGACCTGGACATAAAATACTCTCTACTCTATCCTGCCACGCTGAGAGTTATTACTGAGGGTAAATCCACACTGTTTCGCTGCCCTGTTGATGCTGAGGCATTTCTTTGTGATATCCCCATGACATCTCTATAACTGGGTGATAGATGGGTGATAAATCTTCTTTCTTCCTCTCCGTCTTACTACTGTTTTTCTTGTGTCTATCATTATTTTGTTATGATGGTATAGCATGCCTTTTAGTTGCTGGGACTTAAAACTAACTTTTGATAATAAACTTTGTTGTTATGGCGGCATGTTGTCAAATCAATCCATGCCATGTGATTACATTTTTTGTTTGTCGTAAATCATAACGTAAGGCATCAAGACGCAGTGATCTGTCGTAAAGTCATGCCGTGAATGTTTGTGATAGATGATATCCTTGGTTAAATTAGTTTTATTTGGAAGGCCTATTTGATGGGAAGTGAATGATTGTGGATTTTTCAGAGTAATTTAAATTTAACAATGCAATCACACTATCCCCTGCTAAACTTGCTGACTGAGCTTCGTTTTGTCGTTGTTTTTGTTTAGCCAGTTTGTGATTATCTTTGTGCGTGTGCGTGCGTGCGTGCACTGCTCTCTTGTTACCTACACCTTACCCCCCAGCCCCTCTTTTTACTTTTTATTATATAGTAATATTTCTGATAATGAATTTAAACTTGACAACTATGTTTTGTACAGAGCTGATCAGGATGCTAGAGGAGGAGGAGTGGCAACATATGTTTCCTCAAACTTGTCTTCAGAGCATGTTATACAAAAAGAGAATCCTATGTATTTTGAATGTCTCTTTGTTAAAATAATTTTTTATGAAAACAAACAATTAACTCTAGGAAATATTTACAGACCTCCAAATGCTCCCTCAGAATCTACAAAGTGTATTTTGTCTACCATAACTCTTTAGATCATCCAAATGAAATGATTATTCTGGGTGACTTTAACAGCAATTGGTTAAATCGTTCATCTCTCAATGATCAAAACCTATTTGGCAGTATAAACCTAACTCAACTCATAAGTGAACCTACCAGAGTTGATTACAGGTCTAAGTCCTTGTTAGATTGGATTCTTGTCACCCATCCTGATAGAATTTGTGGTATTATCTGACTGTTTTAGTGACCACTCCATTATTTTCTGTGTTTGGAAGATTAAAGTACCTTGTCTTCCACCAATATGCATCAAAGTTAGACAATGTAAAAATATGAACACTGAAATTCTTATTCAAGATTTAACTGCCATAAATTGTGACAGGCTTCAGCTCATACCTTTTGTTGATGATGCATGGAATTTCTTTTACACAGAGTTTATTAAAGTTATAGACAAAGTTATATGCCCCCTGGACAACAATTAAGGTTAAGGGTAGACATTTATCTAGGATTAATGGTGATCTTATAAGTCTCTTTAAACAGAGAGATAAGGCCTGGGAAAAATATCGCTCGACAAAGGATTCTGCTGATTGTTTTGCATATAAACATTTAAGGAATACATGTACAACCAAAACAAGAAACGCTAAATCTAATTATCATAAAGACTGTTTAGCTAATGATTTTAATAACCCTAAACAGTTTTGGACCAGAATCAACAGCATCATCAATAAATTCACGAAAAGCCCTACTACTCATATTAGAGTTAACAATGAAGTTGTTAATGATCCCTCTATAATTGCTAATGCCTTTAGCCAGCATTTTTCCTCTGTCTGCAGCTCACTTTCCCCCCCCCCCCTACTCTGATACTTCATTGAATAACTCTAAATGTGGTAGCTCCTTCTCCTTTAGAAGATTCCATCAAATTGATATTCAGCAGGTTATTTGTGATCTAAGCTCAGGTAGTGGTGCTGGCCCAGATGGTGTGTGAAAAGTAAGTTTTAACCAACTATCTCAATATGTTAATGATTCTCACATCTTATCTCCATACCAATCTGGTTTCAGACCTAACTTATCTACAACCACTGCTCTTTTAAAATTTACCAATGACGTATCCTCTTCATTGGACAACAATATGCTTACAGGCACAATATTTATAGATCTTACTTTTGATATGGTTGATCACTACCTCCTCATTGACAAACTTTGTGCTATTGTTTTTTTTTTAAATTCCTTACTTTGGTTCAACTCATATCTTCACCGCAGACATCAGTGTGTCTCTTACCAGGGCAGTCAGTCAGATTTTATGATCATGGAAAAAGGTATACCTCAGGGTTCATCTTTAGGGCCGTTGCTATTCTCCATTTTTATTAATGATCTCCCACAAATCTGTTCTGATTGTCATATTCAACTATATGCAGATGATACTGTGATTTATTCCTCCAAGACTGATATCTCGCAAATTCAGTGTACATTCCAGGCTGATTTTGATGCCGCTCAAAAATGGTTTTCTTTTAACAAACTTCAACTAAATAAGAAGAAGCCTTATAGTATGTTGTTTGGCACTAGATTAGATTTTTTGCATTTAACCAATCATTTCTTGATTCATTTCTTAGATGGGACACCACTCGAGAAAGTGGAGGAATTTAAATATTTTTGTCTTTGGTTTGATTCTCAACTTTCTTTTAAGCCCCATATTGACTCAGTGATAAAGAAAATGAATTGCAACCTGAGAATATTATATCGCTCTATCAACTGTTTCACCCTACAGGTCAGGAAAATAATTATATCACAGTTGATATTACCAATACTAGATTATGTTGATATTGTCTATCAGAATACCTCAGAAACAAATCTTCGTCCTCTTAATGTAGTTTACAATAGTCTCTGTAGATTTGTTTTGAGGTGTCCTTATAGAACCCATCACTGTTTTATGTTTGAGTCGCTAAATTGGTTAACACCTAAATCTAGAAGACGTTTTCACTGGTTGCAATTTATTTTTAAATGTATTTTCCTTAATTATCCTTCTTACCTAAAACTATTTTTAATTCCATATAGGTCATCGTATAGTGTAAGGCATACTGAGTATCCTTTTTTCTTCATTCCTTGAATTTCTAAATAAATTGGGCCTTTAAATTTAAAGCTCCATCTGACTGGAACAACTTGCCCAATTCAATTAGATCTATTACCTCCTTTTATTTCTTGAAGGCATCTCTTTTTACTTATCTTCAAACAACCTACTCTTGCTTCTAATTATATTTGAGATATGGAATTTATTTATCTCTAATATGTAGGTGCATATAAATGCATGTATATAGCTTTATATGAGTATGTGTACATTTATTGTATGTATTTATACTGTATGTATTTTGGCATTTTTAGGGGAATCAGTGGGTGAGGGAGTGGCTAGGCTTGGGAGATAATTTCTGTGTATGTGTGAGTGTATCTGTGTTGTTTTTCTTTATGTATTGTATTTCTGTATATTTGTGTTAAGGACCCCCTTGAAAACGAGATGGTTAATCTCAAGGGGTTCATCCTTCTAATAATAAATTGTTCTATATCTTAGATAAAAAGAGGAGTTTACTGATCAGATCTGTCTAGCTAATGTTCAATATATGACGTGTTGAGTTTTCTGAATGGTTGAGATTCATTCATAAAAACCTCCTGAGCAGGTGACATCCGGCGACGTTGCACGGACGAGCAGATTAAATAAAACTTAACAGGTTTGTCATTCTTGGCTCTCCTGCTAAGGTCCAGTGGACATCCAAATTAGACGGTGTATCTGCCTCAACTTTTAAATATTGTTAAAAATAAAACTAGCTATGTCTTATAATTCACCATAATTCACAATTAAAAAGTGATATAAACAATGTATGGAGCAAGGCGATGTCTTATAAACTTTCCTTCGGGCTATTCGAGGGACGTCACAGAAACACGCCCGATGTCGCCGACATCCATTCCACGGACAACTAATGGACGTGATTTTGGTCCGTGGGTTTATAAATAAAAAATATATATACTGTGCGGCGACAGGAAACATGGCGATGCGTGTGTATGTAACCACAGCAACCGAATGTCATGCAAGGGTGTCCCATTTCTTACCTATGCACCCTTACGCACCGCACAGCGCACTTGCACCCCTTGGTCCAACCTCGGGGAAAAGTGCGGACTTGAAGGAAGTGCTTAGACCATAGGGCGAGTATTTGGACAAGGCCAATAGAAACCAATGGGGAGCACGTCCGAAACAGGAAGTTTTAATTTTGCGCTCATCTCACATGCGCAGGTCACATGCATAATCACGTCAATTCACATGTACAACGAGGAAGGTGCAGAGCAGTGATGCAGATAGAAGGCTATACCAAAGCCCATCCCCCTTCTCCACAAGTTGTCCACGGGTGATAAACGCTTTGGATAAACGCTGTAGCATCCCCACCGTTGAATGGTCAAGACTTAAACTGATGGTTTTCTTGATTTATTGAAATCCTTCCGTTGTCAACCAATAAACCACCGTAAGAGCTATAGGCAGAGTACAAATACAATGCATTACCTAACTAGCCAGTGTCATGTATTAACCTAGCATAACATTCAGTACCATCACGTAGTATATGAACTTAGCACATGTAAGAAATGTCTTATTACAGTACAAAATCATTTCAAAAGGCATTAACACATGTTAACCGTGTATTATTACATGAACACTGACCTTGTGCCTCTTCGGCGGGTGCTAAAACAATTCAATATTAAACCTTAACTGTATCGCTATCTTTCTGTCTTTGTTAACATTTCTGTTGCGTTCTGTTCTTCTCTGCTTCGTGCGCGCGCTAGGAACTCACTTGAGCACGGCACATCATTTCAACATAAAAGTCCTTCAAACAAGGCAGAATATAAGGCAATATAAATTCACCAAAAATAGAAGCAATAATTATAGATCATGACTATACTCAATAGTGCTGTGTTTTCTTTAGAACTAATTCAGAAATTGGGTCCTTTACAAACGCGCAGAAATTAACAATGTCCGCTTGAAATGAATTCACTCTATGGGTATAGTGCTAACTGTCCAATTATCATTCTAATAAATTATTTGATGCCACAAAGTAGGCTATTTTTATAAACATATATTAACACGTACATGTTTTATTCAATAAAATAACAGCAAACTCAAACTAATTAAAATGAAATTAAACAAAGATGGCAAAGTGCCTCAGCAAGTGCATTTTCCTGTATGAGCGTATCATGGAATTTGGCAATAGGCTACAATAGCAGGCGTTAATGCAAAGTTCACAGTAGGCCTAGATGGTTAGAAACATAATGTAACTTAAAGGGACTGTAAAGGTAAATCCGTACTTTGCTTCAGACTACATTATATGTGGTTGTTATGGCATGTATTAAGCATCAGCAACAGTATGATATTTCTATTTCATATATCGATCTATATCCATCTATCCATTTCCATCTATTCCGATGTGGGAATTAAATGGGTAGAGTTCAAATTTTTACTGGGCTCAGTCCTATTGGCCACAGACAGGTGGTTCATGATGTCATGAACCACCCGACGTAATGGCAAATTAATGTTTTAATGTCATTACATATCTCCTCCCATAGTTAGAGGAAAATAAAACTATTCTGTCCCACTAAAACGGCCTCTGAGTCTGAGCAAAACAATCGTTTGCCATAGTGAACCTTTGTCTGCGTTATCGATAGTTTTGTAATCCTTTATTTCTTGTAATTGTGATGATTATGGCTTACAGCTAATGAAAACCCAAATTCAGTGTCTCAGAAAATTAGAATATTGTGAAAAAGTTCAACATTGGAAACTCATGGTGTCACACTCTAATCAGCTAATTAACTCAAAATACCTGCAAAGGTTTCCTGAGCCTTTAAATGGTCTCTCAGTCTGGTTCAGTAGGCTACACAATCATGGGGAAGACTGCTGACTTGACAGATGTCCAGAAGACAGTCATTGACACCCTCCACAAGGAGGGTAAGCCACAAAAGGTCATTTCTAAAGAAGCTGGTTGTTCACAGAGTGCTGTATCCAAGCATATTCATAGAAAGTTGAGTGGAAGGAAAAAGTGTGGTAGGAAAAGGTGCACAAGCAACAGGGATAACCGCAGCCTTGAGAGGATTGTCAAGCAAAATCCATTCAAGAATTTGGGGGAGCTTCACAAGAGTGGACTGAGGCTGGAGTCAGTGCATCAAGAGCCGCCACGCACAGACAAATCTAGGACATGGGCTACAAATGTCGCATTCCTCGTGTCAAGCCACTCTTGAACCAGATACAACGTCAGAAGCATCTTACCTAGGCTAAGGAGAAAAAGAACTGGACTGTTGCTCAGTGGTCCAAAGTCCTCTTTTCAGATGAAAGTAAATTTTGCATTTCATTTGGAAATCAAGGTCCCAGAGTCTGGAGGAAGAGTGGAGAGGCACAGAATCCACGTTGCTTGAAGTCCAGTGTGAAGTTTCCACAGTCAGTGATGATTTGGGGTGTTGGTCCACTGTGTTTTCTGAAGTCCACAGTTAACACAGCCATCTACCAGGAAATTTTAGAGCACTTCATGCTTCCTTCTGCTGATAAGCTTTATGGAGATGCTGATTTCATTTTCCAGCAGGACTTGGCACCTGCCCACACTGCCAAAAGTACCAAAAGCTGGTTTGATGACCATGGTATTACTGTGCTTGATTGGCCAGCAAACTCGCCTTACCTGAACCTCATAGAGAATCTATGGGGTATTGTCAAGAGGAAGATGAGAGACACCAGACCCAACAATGCAGATGACCTGAAGGCCGCTATCAAAGCAACCTGGGCTTCCATTACACCTCAGCAGTGCTAATTCATGCAAAAGGAGCCCCAACCAAGTATTGAGTGCATAGAAATGAACATACTTTTCAGAAGGCTGACATTTCTGTTTAAAATATCCTTTTTTATTGATCTTATGTAATATTCTAACTTTCTGAGACACTGAATTTGGGTTTTCATTAGCTGTAAGCCATAATCATCAAAATTACAAGAAATAAAGGCTTGAAATATTTCACTCTATGTGTAATGAATCTATATAATATATGAGTTTCACTTTCTAAAATTTTTAAAAAAAAATATAGAACTTTTTCACGATATTCAAATTTTTTGAGCTGCACCTGTATATGGTACCAGCCAGCTTCTGAGCCAATCACAATTCGATGAACTCCTTCAGTTTCCACTATACTTTCTCACATACAGTACATACATTCTACTTTTACATGCAAACATGTGTGTATGTGAGACTGAGAATGTATGCGAGTGAGAATATATGTATGTAAAAGTGAGAATATATATATGTGAGAGTGAGAATATACAGTGTTGAGTTGTTTGGGGGATTGGATGATTGAACTCTCTATCAGTAACAAGGAACAAACAAGACATATTGGTAATTTTACGCTTTATTCATTGAACAAACAGTCAGGAGTCTCAGTAGCGGGTGGAAGAACCATACGCAGCCACAACAGCCTGGCACCTCATGCTGGTCACACGTTGCTGTGGGATGGCATTCCAACTCAAAACAACTCAAAACAATAGAGTCAATAACAACAGGAGAATACACTGTTTGACATTGGCAGGGAAATTTGGCACATTTCACTTGGGACCCCACCCACATAATCAGCTGTGCTGCTCATCCCACAAATGCATGATCCTTACAATTGGGACATCATTGTAAAGGGAAATGAACAGGCTTTCCTTTTTTTTGAGGAGTTTATACAGGGGGCGGACAAAATATCGGAAACACAAGATGAAAAAACACAGGGCCAAGTTGCATTAAATAATTTAGAAAAGTTTGGATAGCATTGCTTTTGAATAGAGTTAGTTTCATTAGTGTGAGCTATGATAGGCAATATTGGTAGTTGTAACTTGGCCACATTTTGATATCAATACTTTTAAAGGCAGGCCTAGTTTTTGCAAGTTGGAATTAAGGACTTACAGACGATGCTTTTAGGCTATGTGCGAGTAACTTGGCATTTTTTAACGTTGAAAACGTATTTTTTGGTGAGATTATATACATGTATATATTGTATGTTACTATTCTGAAATAAATGTGTACTTTTTGTGTACTAATGTAATGTGTTAGGTAGCTAACTAATGATGATAATGCATGAAGATAATGACATCAAGAGAGACATGCATACAGAATACATGCAGACATATGCATGCATTGTAGCTCAAAGAAAGACATTCTGCGTGAATTCTGTGCTTTAGCCTACCATGAACTACAACTAAATTAAAGTGTTGGCAGTCATTTTAAGTGCATGACGGTACATAGCCTATTTAAACTGTATGAACTTTGCCCCTAGTAGTTGAGACGTATCCGTCTCAATTACAGTATTCATGTTAGTCTAAAATTATGGACTACAGCTTTAAGAAAACCCCGTAAATTTTGACTTACGACCGATCCTGTCGCCACAGCCACAGAGTGTAATGCATAAAATGCACCGTTTATACACGCTAAGAAAATAATGTTCACGTATAGAAACAATAATATTTGTAAAAATTTTAGTAGTAAAAGCATTTTGCCTTGCTTACTGTACTAGCCTATATACAGTACCTGATGCACTTTCGGTTTAGGAGACACCAAAAAAAAATTCTCCAAAATTTCTCATATAAATATGTTTAGGAAACCAAGTACTTACCAGTATATTCAGCTACAACTGTTTTCTGATTAACCCTGAAAAGTTTATCTTGTTACCTTATTACAAGTCCCGTACAATCCACATTTCCACAGCGACCATCTATCGCACTTAGGGCTAAAATATGTTGCTGTTATTGTGTAGAAACCACCAAACTATATAGAAAACTAGAATCTCTCCCATTCATTCTGTTGAAGCCAGCATTCTCCGCCTACTTTACCCAAATCCCCACGCCATTCTTTTCCGTACCATGGAGGCCAGTTTGCACCATTTACTAAGGATTGTGGGTCGCCCTAGCAGCCAATCACGGTTGCTTCACTCACGGCGTCCATCGTGGTCCAAAAATCACGGCGCCCACTGCCATCAGTATGAGAATGTCAACCTAGTAGATGGAGATGGATAGATAACCTTTTTTTTTAGAACCTAGCAAGATACATTCATAATGTAAGTAAATACATCATTAGCGATTGTTTTGGTTAAATGCCTTTCCATTTTACACTGTAAACAGGCTACCAATGTTGTACTTGTAATCATATTGTCAACTACCTTAGCCCAAGCTAACAATTAGCAAGCCTGAGCTAATTATTTGCATTAGCTATAATTGCCTTTTGTTATTTTGTCTATCTCTGCAGCTATCAAAGACACTGTTCATTAACAATAAAGTAAAACAGCTAAAGGCAAATGTGTAGGCCTAATAGCATGTCTTGGTGAATAAAAGCTATTTGAATAATCTGTCCTGATTTAGTAATTCCTCATTACAGCAAGATTTTAAACTATAGCCTACTGACAAAAATGTAAAAATTTAACAAGAATATCTTAAAGGCCCACTTAAAGGCCAAAATACATTACGACAAAGCCATTTCCAAGGTTTATTTGCATGGTTTATTTGGCAAAACTATTTTTAGATAGACTATCTGACGAGTGAGCATTGTGAGCACCAAGTAAAAATGAGTGAATGATACGTTTTTGTTTCCATGGTGATGAGCTGCACAAGCCCTACAAAAAAGATAAGAACATTTTTAATATGCATAAGAATGAAATGCGGAAGACGGACGATGAACAAAGAAGTAGTCCCGGCCCCAAACTTATTTTAAATACGTATTTTTCCTTTTGAAGTACTTTTCATGAGGATCTTTATCGTGTTTATTAGTATAATAATTCTATACTAACGTTACCATATCTCCGACTTTTTGCTCGTTGTAAGCGATATTTTTTTAGCAAACGAAATTACCTAGTGGGCCTTTGATTAACGTAACAGATCATTCCTCTAGCCACTATAAGAAACTTCAGTTTCAGCAAACTCTGACAGGTGACATCACATCATGGTTCACGTTTTGGAGAGTGGGCTCCAGCCTAGAGGGAAGCAGCAGGCAAAAAGATCTGCATTCTGGACAAACCTGAGGTTAGTGTCTTGGTTTGGAGAGGGGGGCATGTGTTGTTTTTTTGTTCATAGTTTTTTTTGTTAAATAATGTATAACATGACAAAAGTCCAGAGCACTCAATTTTATGTTCGGTTTTACACTATAACCTCCATGTGTAAGGGGTCGGGTCGGAGGACCAGACGCGACCGAGGGAATCTGAAAGCTATTCCCGTAAGAATAGCCACAAACATGGAAAACAATCCGTGAAGGGGATAAGGAGAGAATTCGCCTTATCTCTCGATATAGGAGAGATAAAATAAAGGAGGTGAACGAAACGGAAAAGAAATTAAAACAACCCTAAAAGGGCGAAACAACTCGAACTACGAGTGGTAGAGAAAAGAATAGAGAAATAAAGAAAGCAGAAAAGAGAGGTAACAGAAGTACACCCCCAAAGGAGGAAACCGAAGGAAAAAGGCTAATGAAAGGAAAAGAGATCCTAAGATCGAAACCTAATTAAATCGCTAAAGGGACTTCCTGCTTTGCTTATTTGCAACAACCAGAAAAGCAGTATCCCAAGTCCTATACCTTATAGTCCTATAGCTCTGAGAAGTCGCAAGACAACTACTAAGCACCTGGGAATGGAAACACAGAGCTTAAATACCCGGCAGGTAAGCAAAGACAGGTGCGGGAAATTATAAAAGAAAGAACAAAACACCGGAATGGAAGACGTAAAAACAAGGGAAGAGCGCCCTCAAGCCGTTCAGGGGAAGAATGACCGCAGAAAATAAAAGGAAGCTGAAAACCCATGACACCATGGTTTTACTTGGAAATGAAAAGAAGAACCCCAGTCACTCATGTTGTGTGGTCTCCACAAATCAGAATTCTGTTTTATTCAATAAACCAAAGAATAATATTTTCAAAAGTACATCAATTTTTACCAATAAATCCAAGTTTAACCATGTTCTTGTGTTTAAATCTGATACCAAATATTGTTTTGAATGAGTGGCTTAAACCTTTCTTTGATTAATAATAAGAAGTAATGCACAGAAATGTAATGGGTTGTTCAGTCATAGTCATAGACATTCATGAAATCATTACATTTTCTTAGCAATCTGACTCATTCACAAGTAAACAATGGGCCTCATTCACCAAACCCTTCTACAGACAAATTTGTTCTTGAACCATTGAATTGATCTAATAGGCTACACTTTTTAGGTTTTTTCTTTTTCCTCACTATAATTTATAACAACAGTGCTGATTAAACTAAGAGTAGCTGTCCACCTTCATGAAATAGGCTATCAACAAAAAAATACCAACGTAGTCAGACAGTTTCTGTTTTTTTCAGTGCATACAGGTGCAGCTCAAAAAATTTGAATGTGGAAATGGACTGTGTCTGCTTTTTCTGGGGGATAGTATTGGAAGTGCAACCAGGCTTTAATAGCCTCCTTGAAAAAGGGGTAGATATTTGTTAGTAATTCATTGAACAACCATGCATAATGAGAAGGCTTAATTTGAATAAAAGGAAATATTTTACTTTTGAAGATTGGATGTACAGGTGCAGCTCAAAAAATTAGAATATCGTGAAAAAGTTCTATATTTTGTGTTACTCATTTCAGAAAGTGAAACTCATATATTATATAGATTCATTACACATAGAGTGAAATATTTCAAGCCTTTATTTCTTGTAATTTAGATGATTATGGCTTACAGCTAATGAAAACCCAAATTCAGTGTCTCAGAAAATTTGAATATTACATAAGATCAATAAAAAAGGATATTTTAAACAGAAATGTCAGCCTTCTGAAAAGTATGTTCATTTCTATGCACTCAATACTTGGTTGGGGCTCCTTTTGCATGAATTACTGCATCAATGCGGCGTGGCATGGAGGCGATCAGCTTGTGGCACTGCTGAGGTGTAATGGAAGCCCAGGTTGCTTTGATAGCGGCCTTCAGGTCGTCTGCATGGTTGGGTCTGGTGTCTCTCATCTTCCTCTTGACAATACCCCATAGATTCTCTATGGGGTTCAGGTCAGGCGAGTTTGCTGGCCAATCAAGCACAGTAATACCATAGTCATTGAACCAGCTTTTGGTACTTTTGGCAGTGTGGGCAGGTGCCAAGTCCTGCTGGAAAATGAAATCAGCATCTCCATAAAGCTTGTCAGCAGAAGGAAGCATGAAGTGCTCTAAAATTTCATGGTAGATGGCTGTGTTGACTGTGGACTTCAGAAAACACAGTGGACCAACACCAGCAGATGACATGGCACCCCAAATCATCACTGACTGTGGAAACTTCACACTGGACTTCAAGCAATGTGGATTCTGTGCCTCTCCACTCTTCCTCCAGACTCTGGGACCTTGATTTCCAAATGAAATGCAAAATTTACTTTCATCTGAAAAGAGGACTTTGGACCACTGAGCAACAGTCTAGTTCTTTTTCTCCTTAGCCCAGGTAAGACACTTCTGACGTTGTCTCTGGTTCAGGAGTGGCTTGACACGAGGAATGCGACATTTGTAGCCCATGTCCTGGATTCGTCTGTGCGTGGTGGCTCTTGATGCACTGACTCCAGCCTCAGTCCACTCCTTGTGAAGCTCCCCCAAATTCTTGAATGGATTTTGCTTGACAATTCTCTCAAGGCTGCGGTTATCCCTGTTGCTTGTGCACCTTTTCCTACCACACTTTTTTCTTCCACTCAACTTTCTATGAATATGCTTGGATACAGCACTCTGTGAACAACCAGCTTCTTTAGCAATGACCTTTTGTGGCTTACCCTCCTTGTGGAGGGTGTCAATGACTGTCTTCTGGACATCTGTCAAGTCAGCAGTCTTCCCCATGATTGTGTAGCCTACTGAACCAGACTGAGAGACCATTTAAAGGCTCAGGAAACCTTTGCAGGTGTTTTGAGTTAATTAGCTGATTAGAGTGTGACACCATGAGTTTCCAAAATTGAACTTTTTCACAATATTCTAATTTTCTGAGACACTGAATTTGGGTTTTCATTAGCTGTAAGCCATAATCATCAAAATTACAAGAAATAAAGGCTTGAAATATTTCACTCTATGTATAATGAATCTATATAATATATGAGTTTCACTTTCTGAAATGAGTGACAAAAAATATAGAACTTTTTCACGATATTCAAATTTTTTGAGCTGCACCTGTATATAACCAGCATTGGAACTGTGCACTGGTTATATTATTTTCTATTGATGATACTGAAGTCTGGGGGTTTCTTTATGGTAATAATGGTGGACTGGCATGCGCATCCCAGGTGAGATACTTCATGATAAACTGTGAAATAAGAAGAAATGATGAATCCCATGTGGAATTTTCATAGGCTCTTTGTTAAAAACAAATTTATGAAAAAAAATTGATGGGGCTCATTCATTGGTGAGTCTACATCAAAGGTCTATCTAGGGGTTTCTATGACAGTGAGAGGGTCAGGGCCATGTCTAGGGGGGCAAAAATGATCTTATCTACTAATATATACTGATTAGCTTATACTTTAACTTTATATGAAAGCATCTGAAATCTCATCTAGGGCTTTGAAAAAAAAAAATCTTCAAAATGTTCATAAATTAAACATTTTATTTTAGAAAATTCCCTGTGTGAGGCTGTGTAGAATTGCAGGAAATGAGTTTTAAAAGGCTCAAATGTTTTGGGAGAGGACCCCCAGACCCACCGCTACTTCAACCACCCCTTGTGCCCCACCAAAATCTCTTCATGCCCCCCCAATCAAAGCAGTCTAGAAACGGCCCTGGAGAGAGTGTGTGCAAGTGTACTCGCCTATGATCGAGTGCAAAATCCATCCATGGAAATGATCTTCCCAGCCAGGTTAAGGGTCCAGTCTGTACTCTAGGTTAATTCAATACCAAGTGTCCAGGCCAGGAGGTGCAGGCAGACAGTTAACCTAGCATCGCTCAAACATAGAGAGGGTCAGAGAAGAAAGGGATTAGTTGATTGTAATGGTGCGTAATGAGGCGACGGTGAATGAGTCTGCATCAAAGATTTATCTAAAAATTTTATTCATGATGTTGCGGCAGTCCAATAGTGAAATAACAGTGTACAACAAGAATTAAATCGTGGGACAATCGGCCGCTACACAGGAGAGACAGAGAATCAGACACTGAGTCAACAAAATAGGGAGACACACTCGGATGCAACATGAGTCAAACATACAGTCAAGCCGGAAAGTGCTGATTTTTGAACTGATCTCTATGAGAATTTGGGGGTGAGACTAGATTCAGCTGTAAATTACGCTGGTACAGTATGGAACACATGACTGGCGAAATGGCTGTACGTCATCAAGGGTCTAAGGTATCAAACGAGCCCCAAACCATCACTCTGCGGCCAGATATGGAGTAGATGTGGATAGATTCCTTTAAGGGTTGTTTCTCCTGACTTTTTTCCCCATAGAGTTCTATAGGGAAATGAGTCAGGAGAAATAACCCTTGCAGTGATCCATCCACGTCTACTCCATATCTGGCAACAGAGTGATGGTTTGGGGCTCGTTCGATAGCTCAGACCTTTGATGACTTACAGCCATTTAGCCAGCCATGTGTTCTATACTGTACCAGTGTAATTTACAGCTGAATCTAGTCTCACCCCCCAATTCCCATAGAGATCCATTCAAATGCAGAGAGCTTATAGTATCGCTTGTAACAGTACCTGGAAATAAGATATCGAGTCTTTTGATGTTGATGGGTCACAGACTTCAGGAAGTAACAGCATGCAAAGGATATGTGAACAAATATTAAATATGATACTTTAAAAATATGTTAAAGCAAAGGGTATGAATACTTATGTAAATGAAAAATTGTAGTTTTTGATTTTTAATACATT